>SRMA01026328.1:134360-284736 GCA_007224835.1 Danionella cerebrum
ACACACACACACACACACACAGTCAGTTCCACTATTAAAAAAGCACCAACATGGGTACTGTCTCACAGTCATGGTAGACTTAAACTGCTCCGATACCTCATTCTCTGAACCAGCCCCCTCTAGTGGGATGCTACAATAAATACTTGACAAATGTGCCTTGTTTTACCAAAAAAGTGTTATTCACTGATCTTCCCATTATAGAATCTTTTGACAATATTCATATCTCTTTCTGTCATATAGATTTGGATCAGTTTGCTTCATTAGCTTTCTATTTGGCAGCCAATGAAAAAAAAGGAGCCAGATGCCAACTAAGGTTATCTTGGCTTAATTGGACATGGACAGAGTTTGAACAAAAACCTATGGACTGTGCCCCTCCAGGAATGGCTTTGGCACACCTCTCTTCAACCAAAAATGCTTAGTAGTTGATTGTGTTGGGGGCTACATGCACAACATTGGCCTATTATTAAATAAAATTGACTCGATTTAATCAACACAATGTGGCAGTAAGACTTCAAAAACATGCCAATATTAACATCATTGTGTCACAGTTACCCATTAATTATTACACACATGTTTAAATCCTGACGAATCCTGAAATCTGATTTGATATCCTGAAATATATAATTTAACAAGTATAAATCCACAAAAACCAGAACCTTTATTAAGTATATTTCTCTTATCATTCACCAAAATGCAATACTTTTCTTAGCATGTTTAGCGAACAAAGACACACTCTGACTTCTTTAGTCTAGATTAAAGCATTTTGGCAATTGGTAAAACCTAGAATTCAAGTGCACATCATTAATAAACTAATCTGTTACAGTGCCATTTAACCCTTTGTTGGTTTTGAATGTGATGAAGAAATGATCAGTCCATAAATAGGTGCATTTAAACAGTGGGAGTTAATAAACTGATTAACAATTGGAAGTCTCTACCCACACTATAGTTTGCCAATCACACTTGCTGTTTTGAATCAAGAAGAAATGACGCAACCTAGCTATTGTTAAATTTTGTTTCAAATACAATGTGTAGGTAATGTTAGTATTTTTGGTTTTAAATTAACATTACAAGAGTTATGACACATAATTTTCAAGGTAATTTAAATTAAAATGTGAAAAGATGTGTCATTTCATTTTACAGAGCCCAAATTGGTGCCAACAGTTAAAAATAAAGGACAACCCTTGGAAGTACAAGACCTGTGATATGGCTTGTGATTTTAAATGCTGTGGCACAAAAAAAAACACAATGACACAAAAGGTAATTGGAATTATAAGGTTTAGGTTTGTCTGGTTTTTTTATACAATTTTCAAATTGTTTTGACCTTGTCTTTGCTTTTTGGGGAGATTTATGAATTTTATTTTGTCTCAACACTTTGGACTTTTGTTATAAATCATAAAAACTGTTAATTCTCAAATTTTGCAGTAAAAGATTACAACATTTCATATTCTGAATTATCTAGTTTTTTTGTACACATATCATAATTATTGTGGAATTATTGTGTAAATACATATTTCTCTCGCTGTCTGTTTTAAAATGAATCATTATTGATTTTTTTAAAGATATGAATTATTATATTATTTTACATTAAACTATAGTGTATATCTCTCAGTAGCAATGTAAAGAAACCAACATGAACCATTAAAATAGATAGTTTCAACTTATCAAGATCTGGCCGAGTGCAATAGCTATTGCCTCAGTAAAACAAGCCCAGTTTCTTCTCCCTCTTTCAAATAAATCTTAACAAGAACATTTTGTGTCGCCATGAGATTTCAGTGCCATGTTTTCATTATAACTTCAGAATCATTCATCTTCTATTTCCCTCTGAACTCCACTCACTCCAATGGAAATTACTCCATTTCTTTCACTCCTCTCTCACTGACTCTGATCACCTTTGGATGAGGGAACAATCAGATAGTTGTTTTATTGTAGCTGTCAATGAACTCTTAGCAAAAAAAAAGAATAAAGAAATGCCAAGACATGCCAAAGGGTTCAGCTTTTTTCTTTGAGGCCTTCAGATATTGTCAGAGCTTGTGGATGTGTTCTGTAATTTGTATCTGGAGTCAGGTGTCACTCAGATGAGCAATGACCCCATTTGATCCCTCCGTTAAAACAGAACAGCTTCAATCACAGTTCAGACTTGAGGAGCTACAGTGCTGCATGCAGGATCTCAGTTGTGCACCTGATGAGTATTTCTTTTGTCTAAAGTACATGGTGAGGAAATGTTGGAAACAGGATCTTTCTGAAAGTTTTTGTCAGCTATATAACAAAGTAGACCACACATGGTAGCACATTTGTTCAAATTCGCAAAAAATATCTTATATAGACATAGATGCCTCCACTCCACAGTGTCTCACTTTGATTTCACAAGTTGTGTTTATGATGGACTTTATTCCAAGTCAACATTGTACTTGAAATTTAAAACATATGTACATATAATCACACTATTAAAATAAAAGCAAAGTAGTTTTACAAAAAAGGAGAATGAAATCTTAATATGCAGCTAAAAAGGTGAAACAGAAGTTTTGCAAATCAACATAAATGTTTCAGAAAATGTGTTTAAGATTGTTGCAGATGAAAGAAGTTTCACGTTTTTTAATCTAAAAATAGCTAGTTGATAAAAAAAGTTTTTTCTGTAGTTTACCTCGAAATTTAGAATTTTGTATCATTTTACTTATGTCTATTTTTGTACCCAATGATAAAAGCCTATTTTATAAGTTCTAAGTCAGCTGATGATCTGAATCCTTATCTAATGAATGCAAGGACATCTAGTGGTTACACTACAATATTACAATTTATGATCCATTACATCAATGAACGCTCGATGATAATATAGAAAATATGCAAAGTTTGTGGCAGAATTTAGTTCCGCAATCACTAAATAAATAAATACTGTGTGGAGTGGGTCATCCCCTCCCACTTCCCCCTGACTAGAAATTCAAGAAAAGTTGAGCATTCTGGGGTCCCAGATACACTGAACGTGTATACATTTGCAGAAAAAAAATGATGCCAAGCATACACCTCCCTGACAGAATGACAGGTATTGTATTTCTGTATTACTCAGTATTGAGATTATCATTAACTCTGAACAATTCTCCAAATTCATTTGTAGAAATGCAGCCTGGGGTGTGGACGGTCTGGGCGTGCATACCTGTCCCTTTACTCCATGCCGCAATCAGATATACCTGTACTTGAGATTATGCACTACCGTCTTTCAGTTTCATTTTACAGACCCCAAACTGGTGCCATCAATGCCATCTAGTGGTGAAAATAAGGCATAACCCTTGGAAGTACTTTTGATATGGCTTACATTTTTCAAAGTTCTGGCAAAAAGCACAATGGAACAAAAAAGTGCTCGGAGCAGAATATACAGTTTGGTAAAGGTTTTTCACATTTTCATATTGTTTTGACTTTGTCTTTGCTTTTTTGTGGGGAAATTTTTCCATTTTAAGTTTATCTCAACACTTCCGATTATTCTTATAAAACATAAAAAAACGTTAAAAATTTTTTTTAACAAAAATATATCAAGCATTGACACAAAACCTGTTTTAAAAATAATTTATTAAATAATTGGTAAGGTAGTAAAAAAAAAACACTTGAAAAGGCCCCAGCGTTAGGGTTGATTGCTGTTAAACACATATGATCATTTCAAGAGACCATGACAATTTCACTTTCTACAGTTCTTGTAAAAATTGTTTTTGGAAAAAAAAAAGCAGTAATCGAAAATGCCAGGCTCAAGTCTTTGATCAGTAATATGGGTCGGGGTTAAGTTATTTTCTTTAACCCAGAATATTTAGTGTAGGTCATTGGGTCTATGTTAAAAACGATGGATCTCGTGTCAAATATCATAATGATGATAAAATGATGTAAAAGACCAAGCAGCCTTCGTGTTGTTTGATAGCACACGGAGCTCGGTCTTGGCGATGGGAACGATTGTTTGTGTGGAAAACCAGCAGGTCCCCCCGCCTCTCGGTGACCGAACTCACCCACTCTCCGTTACCCGGAAGTGTGGAGAATTCCCAAAGATGGCGGAACAAGGTCCGATGGCGATAGCTATGCGGCTACGAAATCAGCTGCAGAACGTATATAAGCTTGACCCTTTACGGAACGAGGTGAGTTGAGAGCATACAAGTCGCATCCGTGTCTTTTCCTTCTCGTCGTGCTTCCAGCACTTGGTACAAACGTGCGTGCGGGGCGAGCGGCATTCTGTGTGGCGCGAAAGCCGAGAGATGGAGATGTGTGTCTGCGCAGGCGTGAGTGTCGCGAGGAATCGGTCCACTGTGTCTTGCGATTGTGTTTTTGTTCTCTGTGACTTGCAAGCGCTTTTCCCCCGAGCTAACTTAGCCCTGTCGAGTACCATGCATTGGTTTATTTCAACTAAAAACTGTGCCGCGTGGTAGTTTGTGATGTTGAACGACCTCTTGCACGACAGCATCGGTTGTCCCGCACGTATCGTGCTGCGATGTGATGACCCACATGTTTATTAATGTACGTTTTAACCGGTCAAGTTAGAAAGTGCGTCGAGTTAAGCTTCACCCATGAACATAAGCGTGTCTTCGTGTTGAACTTCGCCGTTTAAAAAAAAGATTTTACTCGGTACTTTAAGGTCGTGGCACGCAGCGTGACCCCGATGCGTTATTTCGTACCCTAACGTGAACCGTGGCTTTTCTTGAAAAGTTTTCTCAAAGCTGTACACGTGAAGATTCTCTGGTTAATTGATTTGAGTTTGTGTTTGTTTACAGCTGACACCTGCCTCGGGAGAAAGTAAAGCGCGACCCCGACGCACCATGCGCGTGCACGAAAATAGTTTCGGCCAACATATTTATATAATTTATTCGTCACCCTTGTGTTAACGTTAAGTGTGTAGAGCATTTAGGTTTACGATCATTTTAACCACATGTAAATCTTGAGTTGGGGATTGGAACCTCAATAAATGAAAAACACCTGTTTGTTGCAGTGATTAATTGCGACCTTTGCCCTCAACTGATAATTTATGTGAAAATGGAAGTGTCCTTTTGAGTTTACTTATATACATTTTCTACCATCTTAGAACAGGTTGCCTTCTAACTAAGTCACTAACTAACACTACTTCTAACTAACTGAGTGCTCCTTAAACTACATGTTTAAGGACCACTCATATTTTTTATGTGCCAAAAAATAGAATTATCTAATGAAAGTCAATTTATTCTAAGTGACATCGTTTAGATTTCGGGAGCGTACACGAAAAGATAATTAGGCAAGGTGATTCCCATAATTTCTTAATTATCCGTTCTATAAAAGCCCCAGGATCTATGCATCCCCCAGGCTCTCTTTTGACAACCCTCCTCCACCCTTTCGCCCCTCTACATTCAAGGGGGTGGGGTCCCTGGGCTCCTACCGCACCCCTGCACTCGGAGCCCTTCCTCGGACAGCTCGCCTGGTACGCTTTATCTCCACCAAGTCTGCTTGTGTTACCATGGCCAATTTCTTTAAATGTACTCTCGTGAAATGCTGAAAAACCGTGTGTGTAACGACGATACACCAAGGGTATAACTTTGTCGTTAAAACTCCCCTGGAAATTATATGCATGCAATACAATTAATGACATCTCATGATAAAATATACATTAGAGTCAAAAAATCTGGAATGAAAACAAAACTAGTTTAATACTTAATGCATACTTTTATAAAGTTTTTGTTCCAAATACAAAAAGTTTACTGCTATATATAATGGTAAAGCTCTTGCACAATATATCCCAGGAATTCCAAAATGTACGTTTTGTCTTTTTTGTGCAATATTTTGTTACCTGAAATATTGTTTCAGCCCTATTCTTTAGTTCTTTTCTATACTTTAATCCATTATGAAACAAAGACTTGAAAAAGTTCACTTTGTGTCTAAGATAACATCGCAGAATAATTGGACTTAAATTCACATTTTGGGCCACAAACCCATAGATTCACACCATTATCTGTGCAGCAGATTGACTAGGTGTTGCATCAAGCGTTTACATCAGCTTCACACAGAACAAGGTTAGGGTTTTTTTTTTTTGTGTGTACCCCTCCCTCTTGCCAGATGTGAGCTGGAGACCCCCTTGATCCCGAAAGGGAATTAGCCGGCAGGAAAAAGAGTGAATAAAAATTTTATTGTGAGAAAAAATCTCCACTATTCTGTCATGCTTAAAACACCTATTTTATTTAATATTTAAAACATGATCTGATTAGAATCCCTAAATACTCTGAGTGCTGCAAATGATTTCAATCCACCTTTCTGATGATTTCCCTTGTTTGATTTTTACCACAGGAGGAAGTTAAAATAAAGATCAAGGATCTAAATGAACACATAGTGTGCTACCTCTGCGCAGGATACTTCATTGATGCGACAACCATCACTGAATGCCTTCATACGTGTAAGTCTCAATCTTTCTAATGATGCTTTTATGCATTTGGCTTTTATCTAAAGCTGCTTACATTTTGAGGAATAAGCAGAGTTGACCAGTTCTTGCTTTCAAACCCTCAATGTTGGCATTCTAGTGCCATGCTTTACTGACTGATCCACAGGAAAGCTGATACACTGACATTTATGATTACAGCTTTTTAGCAGCTCCCTTTAAAATGACATCTTATGTACCATGGTTAGCCAAAGGTATAATAACAAGTGAAGAAGCAAAAGTAGAAAAGCTAGGGCAAAGAAAAGTGTGCAGCAAGTAAAGCATTGAAACTGTCATCATTTTTTATTCTCTGCCAGTTTCATTTCAAAAGGTGTCATTAGTCCTATTCAGACGAGAAATTTCTGTTTCTTAGAAAATCACGTTTTTTTTTTCTCTCGTGACCTACTTTTTTTCAGCAAATGCAATGCTGACTGAGAAACCTAATCCTGTCCGAATGCAATACAATCTGTGTTGCTAGTTTCTGGTATTCTTAAACCTAAAGAAATGGATGAGGAAACAATAAAAATAAAAAAAAATACAAGAAGTGCCAAATAGCTCATTGTTTGGCTACATTAATGTCAGTTTTAGTAAGGATTATTTTCATTTCAGCAGCAAATGATTTGTGTTAAAATGTATGCATTCGAGGTAATTTCTTACAAAACGTTGCAGTCCACACAATGTGATGATGTATGCTTGAACACCAAACGAGATTGCAAGTCAAACTCAAGACACGTGTATCTCTGTAAAAATCATGGATTTGTTAGTCCTGTCCAAACACAAACACATGGTGCTGGAAAACTAGCCCCGTCCGAGTGGGGCTGTTGATTTGAAATTTTCACCCGATTTTGGGAACAACTGATGCGCTGCAGGAATCACAAGAAATTTAGAAGCAGATTATTACTTTGCAACTTTGACAAATTATTGAATGGATCATTTTTGTAATGAAAAATGGAAGAGTCAAATATCATATGTGTAATAAATATTAGTTATAAAGCAAATACAATGTAGATTGCCTTTGTGATATCTGGTAATCCATATGCACTGATTGGGAGTTTTCTTCATTTGCCTTAACTTCAGAAAACCTTCAAGCAAGAAATAAGGCTTTCTTTTTACAATGTTTTATTTTCATAAACAAAATTCTAATACTTCTCAACTGACCAAAAACTCCTTATTTACATTAAATGTAGGAAATGAACCAAGATTATTTTTTTTTTCAGTTATGGTTAGATTAAATAAAATTTACCCTGGTTTTTATTTTGGCTCCTCAAAGTTTTTGTTTTTAGATCCATAAAGTAGTGGTGTACCAAAACACCCTGCAATACACATCACAATATTACATCCATTATTTGTTACGATACTATAGAAACTGTTTATCTGTGTATCTTCATAACTGAATATTACAAGTAGTTTGTATTAGTGTAGGTTAAATTACCTACACACTAGGGGTCATCACTAGCTTTTACATTAAGAAGTCCATTGTTGGAGAGAGCTTATTTTATAATAATCCTGTTTTGGAGAAATACTTAAGGAAATATGACATAAAAAAGCCAGCTTGATGTCCATAATGTATTGATTGAAACAGCTTAGAACAAAGTAATATGAAAATGTAAGTACTAAAATGCTATTAGAATTTTTTTCAAATATGTTGATGAACTTCTATAGGCACGTACATATGAAGTTTTAAGAAGTTAAATGATGTTCTTCTCTCTCTCTCCTCAGTCTGTAAAAGCTGTATTGTAAAGTATCTTCAGACCAGCAAGTATTGTCCAATGTGCAACATTAAAATCCATGAGACTCAGCCGCTGCTGAATCTAAAGCTGGACCGAGTCATGCAAGACATCGTCTATAAACTCGTCCCCGGCTTACAAGAAAGTGAGCACAGAGAACTGCCGAGTGTTAATCTTAAGATTGTGGTTTCTGAAGAGCCAGGGTTTAATGTTGAACTGATCTTTTCAGGTGAAGACAAGAGGATTAAAGAATTCTATCAGTCGCGAGGCCTCGAGCGCATTATACAGCCATCGGGAGAAGGTGAGCGACCACTGGCTAGCGGATGGATTTGTTGTGGTTTTCCTCTCTTGACTTTACCATGTGGCTGTATGTTTGGGATCTTTAGATTCTGTTCCAGACAACACAGGATTACCATATACTAGTTTTGATCACTCGAAAGCTCACTTCTACAGATATGATGAGCAGGTCTCTTTATGTCTGGAGAGACAAAGGTAAGTGTTTCCCCCTGAATATTTAGATTTGCTATATTTATTTAAACGGTGAACATACATTTAAAAATGGGTAGAGTAAGATGTTTAGAGTAAATCTATGCTGCGTGTCAGTCATTGGTTTACATGAGGAAATGGAAAATTTAAAACCAAGTGTAAAGAGACGGATTTGAGCTCCATCGGCTTCAAGTTTGTGAAATCTAGCGTTGATCCTGCTGTGTCTCACATGGTGAGACTTCTCGTGAACCACAGAAGAAAAGCTGCTCAAACTAGCCTCACTGCAATTCTAGTCTGATGTGCAAATGTTTATATCTGTTTTATTATGGACTACAAACTGCTGTTTTATAATTGTTTGCTGGACCTAAACTAGTGTGAGAGAAAAGCTAGGCTTGTCAGATTTTAAGAATCCTCTACTAAAAGTATCTCATTGATTGTTTTTGTGTTTGAATTGTTAGATTTGTTTTTTGTTTTGTTTTTTATATATACACACATGTTTTAGTTTTCGGCAAAGGCAAAGGATGATGCAATAAGCCAGTGCTTTTGGTTTGTAATGGAATGCTATAAAACATAGACTAGGCATTTTTAAATACATTTTGGTTTTTTAATGGAAAGATTATAAAGATGATTTATTTTATTGTTTTACCTCACTCATTTGAAAGTCGAATTTAAAGAATACTTCTACAATAAATTCATTCATAATAGTGCTCTTAAATATATATAAGTATAATTTTTGTATTTTGTATTTATATATATAAAAATACAGTTTTGTTTAATACAGGGGTTTAAGGTAAATAATTTAATTAAACTTAATATAGTTTATCTAATAAAATCAAGGAAACAATTATTTACAGCCTGCTCATGCTGAACGTTTTCCCACAATCAAATGATCACTTTATTTTAGTTATAAAATAGAAGCATTGTTACATATTAATCTTTGTGTTCACAGCTCATCAATTTCAGGAAAGGATAAAAGTAAAACAACTCTTCAGGTAAGAAAAAAAATTGATGTTTTTTTGTACATTTGCTAATCCATTTCCCTAATGATATAAATTTAAAATTCTTTTCCTGCAGCAGAAATTTGTTCGTTGTTCGGTCAGGGCAGAGGTCCGGCATTTGAGGAAAGTATTGTGTCACCGGCTAAACGTGGAGAAACATCAGGTCTGATCTCAAGTTGTATCTCAATCACCGCACTGCAATATTGAATCAAATGCATTATTCGTATCACAGTACATTAATATTTTACTTAAGGTTTTCTACCTGTATTCATTGCTCAAAACTAATATCCCTGACGTTTTCAGTCACATGATAGAACAATATTTAAGGATTAAAAGTGAATACGGTTGCGCTTTAATTGCCAAGTTCACCAACCGCTTGACTGTTTTCGTCTTTCACTCCTCTTCTGCAGGTGCAGATGTTGTTCAATAACGAATCTCTCCCTGATCACATGACCATGAAACGGTTGTGGCTCTCACACTGGTTTGGAAAGGTATCATTTGTCTGTAAAATAAATTGCTTTTACATACAATAAATTTGGATAATAATCCAAATAATATATTACTAAAAGAATTAATAAATAAGTGTGTGTGCGCGAATAAATATATATTTTATTACATTTATTTCTACATTTTAATGCATGTGTAATAATTCAGTATGAATTATTCTAAAATATGATTACAGGAAAATAAGATGCAGATGTGTTTATTTATTATTGATGTATAAACTTGTTTAACTATTTATCTGCTCTTAAAGGGTGAATGTGATGTTTCGACACTTATTTAATTGAATACTTGTATTAGTATTAAAAGATGAGAGTTGTTGTATACATTGACTTGAATGTTTTAAAGCTCAAAAGCTTTTCAAATATGTTCAAAATTTGACAGATTAACAGAAATGTGTCTTCAGAATCCTGCATCAATAAAAGCTAATTGATAAATGTTATTACTTTTCTTCCACATAAATCCATCTTTGTTCATTCCAAATGTGTGAAGATGTGAACCGAATAATTTTCTAGCTTTTATGGAATGACAAACTTAAAGGCAGAAGCTGAGATTAATTTAAGTTATTGCTAAGGCTTTAACCTGTCAACAGCACAATACTTATTATATATATTTTTTTATTCAAAACCTTTTCTTAAACCATTTTTTTTCTTTCTTCCTCTGTTCAGGCACAACCACTGGTACTCCACTATGCTATTAAAGACAAGCGGCCGAGATAGGACCGGGTGAAATGGTCAATTGTTGTAAATATTTTGTATGTCACATATTCTATTTTAATATCTTTCTGTGGATATAAACTTATTTTTGGTTTTGTATTTTTGAAAATAAATTTTATGTGGATTAAAATAAGTTTTTTTTTTCTTTGTGTGTTCTGTGTACAGTGCCTCATTTCTTTAACAGCCATGTCGAAAGATTGTTGTGGAAAAATAATAGTCTATTTGAGAAGGATCAAACCATTGGCAAACATCAAGCACAGAAACTACTAAAACTGGGTCAAGAAAGTGGGAATCTATCAAGTTGTTGGGGGGCTTCAGGTCGATCTGGAACATAAAGAATGGACTGGTTCAATGGAAGAAGGTTATTCAATGGATTTTTTCATCATGGGACCAAATTGTGATTCAGGAAAATTAGACTTTATTTTCACACATGGATTGGCCACTGCAGAGTCCAGATTTTAACCCGTTGAGAATCAGGAAGGTTTTGAGCAACAGTCAGACTTGGCCATCATCAATCCAAGATCTTGGTGAAACATGAATGCAGCACTGGATAAAAATGTATCAAATCAAGTCCATACCACAGCAGATGTGAACCATAATCAAAGCTAAAGTTGGTCCAGTGGCGTATCACAATATGTGACCTTTTTTTTTTTTTATTAACTTCATCCCCTCTGAGTCCATGTACCTTTTAAATGTAACTTGACTGAAATCATCAAATGTCGCATTTTTTTTATTTAAAGAACATTTGCTATTGGGATCCAAAAACAGCTTGACATTGTCTTATACTGGTATGTGCCAAAAAAGTATAGGGGTAATCCATTTAATTTCAATTTTAGTATTAAGTTTCAGAAACGGGTGGCGCAGTGGGTAGCACTGTGACCTTCCAGTCAGAATGTTGTCAGTTCGAGGATTTTGTTCTCCCCGTGCATGCGTGGGTTTCCTCCATGTTTTTTGGTTTCCCCCACAATCCCCAAAACATCCAATTGAATAATCTAAATTCCTCTTGGGTGTGAATGTTGCCCTGCGATGGCAACCTGTCCAGGGTGTACCCCCGCCTCAATGTGCGCTAGAGGTAGGCACCGGCTGACCCCAAAAGGGAATAAGCAGGTTGAAATTTATGAATGCTTCAGAAACATATTGTAGTACTTCACTATATGCAAATCAACATTTTTCATGCATTTGTTTGTTTATATTTTACTCATTATGGACAATCGATAAAAAACAACTATTCATGTGATCAACAAAAAAAATGTCTTTAATGCACATCAGTAATTTGTTGGTAAAAGACAGTGGACCTACATCAGCAGCTTACCTGACTCCCCAAACTATACCTGACCGGAAACATCACAATTCAAAAGAAATAAAGTTTTCAAATATTTCACTCAGGTGAGCTAAAATCAGTTTTTGGGACTGACTAACTTTGAAAATCTAGGACTGATGATCTTTAGAACGGATGTGTTTCTATATTTGAACACCAGGGGGCGTCCTCGTACCAGAGAATCACGCTTCGAACTTATAAATATCTCAATTTGTCGGATCATATTATATTGAAGTACTGCGCAGATGGTGAGTCAACCCTCCACCCTCCACAAAATCTCAAGTAAATGCGTAATTTTTTTCTTCAAATCTTTTTTTTTTTTTGCAGAATCAACAGTCGTCACGTGGAGCGATTGCAAAATAATCGTGATGAACACGACGCTATACACGACGACCCAGCATTCTGTCAGTCGAACAGATAAAGTCGTTCATAATGGCTAAAGCAGAGGAAAAAAGGTAAGCTGACCAAGAAGTTGCCATTTATGTTTTTGCATTAAGCCTTTGGTGAGTTTTCATTGAACATACCTCATTTAAATACAGTACTGTATATATTATATTATATAGATTTAACATATTTAAACGTGATATATGCAGTAATGCTAATGTACCCTATTTATACTAATGTATATCACATTAACCATACATTTGTCTATATGTTTTTTCTCGTGCTCCACATGATTGATATAAATGTGTCAAACTAAAATTTAATGGGGACATTTAATCAATTTAAATCCACACAATTACACCATGTAACATATTAGTAATGTCGAACCCCCATTGATGATAGAGAATTGAATTACAATGCATTTATTGAACGAAAATAACATTTGAATCCGATTCCACCTAAACTGTATACAATGAGAATGTTTTTAAGGGAGCAACAAAATAAGATGCCACTGTAACTTGACAACCATGATTGTACAGGAGATCAAAAATTATTTGGGTCATCTAAAACATAATGGAAATTAGAACATGTTTGCACACAAAAACATTGTTGAATGAGCATGATTTAATTGTGTCCCTAATTATGTAATAATTAGATTAAAGAAAATACGCCTGAACTGCTGTTATATCCACATAAAAATCAAATCGCGCCAATCTAATGTGAATATAACATAAACTATAATATATATATTACCGAAACTTCATTAGAGTTTGCTTGATTTTAATGTGTTCTCTGAAAAAAATCACTGTATAGTAACTTAATTGATTTTTTTGTGCCACACCCTCTCATGTCTCCCATTATGCATCTAATACAAGAATTGCTTGTTATAGACGAAGACAACTGGATTAAATCTTTTTAATCAACTTTGCAAGTCTATTTTTGTGTGCTCAGAATGTATAAAGCTCAGTTTTATCATGTTTAGAATGTTATTTAACATTGAGTTTATTTTGCATATTGATCATTTGGGACTGATGCACTGAAAAATAGTCGTTTGACTTCTTCATGTGTAAATGATCTTAATGTTTCAAACCAACATCATTTTAATATTAATTCCACTCAGAATAATTTAGTTGGGAGGCTTTTGATCCTGTTAAACAGAGTACACAATAAAACAAATACAATGCAGACTTTTTTTTACAGTGTACATCAGTCTCACGTGATCAAATGCGTCCAATAAGGCCCAGATGAACGTTATGTTGCTGGAGTTTACTGCTGGAAACAGGCTGTTCACTGAAACCTTCATAAAAACGGGAAGAATACTCTTGATTTTAGAGTGCATTTAAAAATGCTCGTTTGAATTTATTCAGAATTAGTAAACTACAAGTCATCTAAATTCATGTTTTGTTATTATGTAACCAAGTGAAGCCAATGTACGAAAGACAGACAAGAATATTTGAAGGTCATTTTTCAATGTTGAATAGAATTTTTTTTTCAGTATACACTCATAATATAAACTCATAAATAATGGCATCCATAATGCATTTAAACAACTCAAATAAACCTGAACTGCTTTAAATATATAATATCCAAATTAAAGAATCCGAATCATCGGTCTGATTATATTGAGATTTATTACAATAATCTAAATGTTTAATGGTTTACCATTAACGTTTAAAGATACAACACGCGGTCGATATCATATTGGGTTTTTAACACAGTGAATCACATGGAAATTTGTCACAATGGATCAATTGAATTCAACAATTGATTTTGAGTGAATTTGCTTTTGTTTAAAGACCTTTTAATGCGTCTGTTGTGGATGTTTTTAAACAAACGCATTGGCATGCATTTACATCTTGAAATCCCACTCATTTCGATTATCTGGAGGACAACACGAGGCAGTGCGAGGTTTTGAGTCGGAGCAGAAAGCAGCAGGAGATGGAATGCACTCGGTCGACAGCTCTCTCCCTTTCGCACAATGCGCTCATAAAAATCTACTTGACTTTTCAACCCTAACTATTCCACGCGATTAGTTCAATTGTACCCCGTCTTCCCAGCGCACAAAAACTCCTTGCTGTCCGAAACAGCCTTGATGTGCCCACAAATGAAACTCGCCAGACCTGGATGCGAGCGCAGAGCTCCCCACTTCCAGCGCGCTTCCCATTGAGGTTTATTCATTAGGAACCGCATGCAAATAAGCTTCCATTCATGGGCGTTTTTAACACACGGGCACAGATGCGGGGTATTATTTGAGCTCGACCGACTGAAACTGTTCAGTGGGACTCAAAGGCGAGTTAAGCTAATCAATCATGTTGACTAGTTTGTGTTCGGGAAGATTCGGAAACCATATGGCGCAAGCTTTGGTTTGTCCACGTGACAATGGGAGAGATGGTAAACCGTGTTCAATTGTCCCAATTACGCTTCAAGCACTCCAGTTAACCCTGTGTACTCACAAACTCACACTTAACACACACAATGAGACGTGTTAAGAGCCTCTCTCAGCTGTTTAACCAGAGCATGCCATTAAATCATTAGCAAAATTACACCTTAAAATAAACAAAGTTCCAATGGCAGCTTGAGCTATGTGGGTTTTAAACTTTCCATTTCTGTTTGCCTCGGAACACAATTATACCACTTAAAAGTTATGTTTAAAACCGTTTAATAAAATAGAATGTTCCTCCAAAGAATAACATCTTCTCCATCAGGTTATTTTTAAAATAAAGTTTGGCTACTGGTCACATAGAATGACTGAAACATCTAATTATTAATGGTTTTGATGCTGCATTTATAGTAAGGTGGAACAGTACATTGAGAGAGAGAGAGAGAGAGAGAGAGAGAGAGAGAGAGAGAGAGAGAGAGAGAGAGAGAGCAAAAATGTATTTGTGCAGAAGTTAAATTCAGGGACACAGGAAATGTAAGCCTTTTAAAAATATATAAATATATATATAGAATGGTAGTGAAAAGCATGCTGTTTATTCACGTGGATTAGATGAACATTGACTATGTGTGACTTGATCAATGACTATAGGGTTGGAGAGTTGTATTGAATCTTACTTGTAAAATTTTATTTAATGACTTTATGACCAACTTTTTCTATACTGTATATAATCATAGATTAAAATATGTATTACAACTCCACTGGCAAATGCTGCCTTTTTTTTTTTTACAAATAAAGGACTGGTGAAAAGGGCAAAAAATAAGAAAACAACAGCAACTCACTGTAAAGTTTTATAAAACAAAAAAATAAAAATAAATAAGAATAAAAATAACAAAACATTCTGCGACTGTAGAATTATATATGGGATCCTGAAACAAAAATTTAATCTACAGCAATTCACTAAAAATGTAAAATCATGTTTTTTTTTACTATTAAACAAAGTAAGGAATGACTGAGTAAGTCTGCAATAAGATGAAAACATACCGTAAAGTGTTTAGATAGTAAAGAGCAGCTGAGGAAAGATTAGTAAATCTAAAAGGTGAAACATTCAGTAACACACTGTCAAAAGATTACAAAAAAAGAACAGCTGAGGATATTTCAGTGATAATATGAAACATAAAGCACTGTAAAGTGTTTGCAGAGTATGGAGCTATGATGGATATATAGCTCTGTGAGAAGATGAAACATACAGTAACGCACTGTAAAGTCATTAAACCCGATAGAGATGGTTGAGGATGGTAAACCCTTGAGGAGAAATATACGGTAACAAACTATAAAGTGTTTACCAAGTAAATAATGTTTGAGAATCTTTAAAGCCATGAGAAGAAAATGAAAAAGATGAATTATACAGCAACAGACTGTAAAGTGTTTATAGAGTTAAGAACGGTCGAGTATGTTTCAGTAAATCCACGAGACGATGAAATACAGCTACTCAAATTAGAGAGTTGTTTTGGAGATATCAATAATTCTGTGAGAAGACGAAAATCTTAAGAAACACACTAAAAATTGTTGAGGATACAACAGTTAATGCATGAAAAGCAGAAAGTCTACTGCAATTCTCTGTGAAGTGTTTATATAAAGCTATAAACTGCTGAAGATACAACAAAGCATGAAAATATGAAACCTACAGTAACATACAGTGAAGTGTTTACAACTTGAAGATGAGTTGAAGATTGTCAGAAAAGCTGTTAAAAATCGACAATTGCTATCTTTTGCAAAAAAGATGCTGACAAATAGTAAGATATGTGGATCAACGAGAATATTTGTACTTTAGTCTGGTGATTTGAAATGAAACTAACATTTTCCTATGTCTGCGTTGATAAAGTAGTCAAGAGAGTCATGAAAGCAGGGTTTGATCAGTATCGGACGTAAAAAAGCTTGTAAAATGTTGCATGGTATTTTTAAGAGGCAGTTTGCTCGTGTCAATTCAAAAATGCAGTATTTTGAAAATGAATGTACTAATATGCTCTAAATATATACAGCAACACACTGTACAATACTGACAATGAAAAGAGCTGTTGAGGACACTGAAAAATATGAACTTCTACTACAGCAACACTCCATGATCTGAATTCATTAAAAAAACTGTTCAGAAAACAACAATATTGTGAACTGAACAATATTATAACTTATTTTAAATTGTAAAAATATGTTATAAAACATCAAAGGACAAAATATTTTGGAACCAACAAACCAGTGTCTACGCTGTAATGTTTGTTTGGTTCGCTTTTGAAAACAAAATAAGATATTTGGAGTTACTTGTAGTTGTTTTTGACATAAAAATTGGCAGTCTTTCAAAAGACCTTACCTCAAAAACTTACAAACAAATAACTATCTAATCATCTTATAAAATATAGTTCTTTTTATCAAATGGACTGATGTGGGTTTGTGATTTCACTCAACAAATAATTGAATTTAACTTGGACTCACAATAGAGAAACAGTATTTACATATACCCTTTATTTACATAAATGTGGATTAAATAGAATGTTACAATAAATTTAACCAGCTAGATGCATCATAACTTGTTACATATATACACAACCTTGACTTTGCTTTGATCTGAACATACACATTTAAACTTTGTGTAACAATACCTGCAGGATTTGTGCCAGGAATTGAAATTATCATGTGAAACTTTGGGGTATGAGCCTTGACAGTTACAGCGCAGAACCAAGACTGAATAAATGTGCTTTCTGATAATGTATTATATTCTGAAATGATGTACAAATATATAGAATTTTACCAACTTGAATCACTTTTGGTATTGTGTTTCTATAGGGGTTGTAAATGTTTTGAATGGTGTAAACAATTGCACATATCTTTAAAAAAATCTGGAAAGAATGCTTAAAATGTTCACACATCACAGTCTTGATACTGTACCATTAATCTCTTAGCATTTCTCAGCTGTTGTGAAAGCGCAGGTTCCTGGACTTCAGAAGGTAGAGGTCTTTTCAATAAATTAAAAAGAAAGAAGAAAATTGTTCCAAATTTGTTTCAAGTTCTTCCGTGCAAAAGTAGTGAAAAAGGCCTCCTCAGAAAACGGTGGCCTGCGCTTTAATCGTCTACCTCGATTTCCTCATCCTCCTCTGAGAATTCGTCTGTGGTTTGGCCTCGAGATGAAGATGGGGATTGTGGAAAGGCTCTTGGGGACAGACTAGGTGAAATGGGCCCTGAGCCAGCTTCCATATCCTCCATTGATACCAGTTTCTGCAAAGCCTGCGGTGGGATTTTCTTGAGGGACTCCACGTCAGCCTTCATCTCCTCCAGGTCTCTCTTGAGCTTGGCTCGCCGGTTCTGAAACCAAGTGATGACCTGAGCATTGGTCAGACCCAGCTGCTGGGCGATCTGGTCTCGGTCGGCCGGCGACAGGTACTTCTGGTACAAGAAGCGCTTTTCCAGCTCGTATATCTGGTGGTTTGTGAAAGCTGTACGGGATTTTCGCCGTTTTTTAGAGGCTTGTCTTTGGCCAAAGGCGTTGAGATGTTCACGACCTTAAAATGGAAAGTAAGGAGAGTTGATATCCAGTATACATAGCAAAAAATAAAACAGCCACAGTCAGAGAGACCGAGGACTGCAGAGTATAAAAAAAAAAAAACATTAATCAATGGCTAACATTCACAAAATGTTCTGAAACTATACAGAAAGTTAAATACTCTTATAGCTTTTAAATTGTCATGAAGGTTATATACAAGTTTTTCAAGGGTCCTATTTTTGGCAGTTTATGGTTGGGCTGTTGCTATGTGGTTCTCTGGAGATTAAAAAGGTTTTAAGGTGACAGTACACCTAAAATATACGTTTAGATTGAAAACTTTTAAACACAAAGCTATTTTGACGCTGATGGAATTGAATTGGTGGATTTAAATATTTATTTAATTACAGCACAAAGGTAAACGTTTTTTATTTGTTTGGATTAAAACATGTTCAACATACCTAAACACAATCAAAAATATCTGGGAATGTGTTTAGTGAAATAAAGCACTTCAGAAGCTCCATTTTTAGAGCATTTCACACATATTCAAGTAAAAAAGTATTGCATACTCAAAATTATTCCGACTTTCTTTAACAAATAACTATTAAGCAGATTGTTCCTCAGAAATGTATGGTTGAATCAGCATAAATTAAAAAAAATCTAAGAAGCATTTTTAGATTGCATGGCATAATTGGTGGTGTTGAATTCTTTTAAATGTTTCTGCTAATCTACTCATTTTTGTTGGATTTAATTACATTTGTAATACACACATTTTAAGTAGGTAATTTCAACTAATCCCCCTTCAATTGCTATTCAAAATAACATAATTTGCTAAGAAAGTTCGATTAAAACATGCAAATTTAAATTCATTTTTTGAAACATCAGTGTTTAAAATATCCGTCATATTTCGGTGTGCTTTAGACTCACCCTTTACATTTAAGATTGAGTTGTACACACTGTTGTGTTATGTGATAGGCCGCAGTTGTTCATTCCAGCTGCGTAACAGCTGTTCTTGAAAGGAGGGGGGAGGCTTTCCAAAACATCTGAAATATTGATCGTCAAGGAAATGAGGAATAACTGATGTGTTAATCAAAGCG
Organism: Danionella cerebrum; assembly: GCA_007224835.1. Classification (NCBI taxonomy): domain Eukaryota; kingdom Metazoa; phylum Chordata; class Actinopteri; order Cypriniformes; family Danionidae; genus Danionella; species Danionella cerebrum. The sequence goes on from SRMA01026328.1 coordinate 153,900, forward strand.
TTTATAACGACACCGAACTGACCTCTGTCGGGCTGCAGACGACCTTAAACTGCGCATGCACGGGTCAGGTGTGCAGTGTCAACACGAACATGATTTGGAAAATTAGACAATATCAGTATTTTCTTGTCAGTTAAAAAAAAAACAGCCTTATTTGGATTTTAAGCGATGCACATTTTTTACCATAATTTTTTTATGAGACTATTCTTTTTACATTTCAGAATAATCCAAACGAAATCTTTTCTAAAAACACAATGGAAAAGCTGTTCTGTGAAATTAACTGCTGCAATTTTCCGATAAGGAATGAAGGGCGAAAAAATAAAATAGGACAAACTGATCATTTCAAAGCTCACCAAGAAATTTAGATTTTTATGCGACTTAGAAATGAACACGCTATTCAAACAATGACACATTAATCTCCCCAGTTAAAAAAAATGTACGGATATTTATTTTACCCCAAAATAGCTTTTACGTCGAACTGTACCTTCTGCAGCTTGAATAACGTTGACTTCCAGCCCTTTGAATGTTTTGCTCGCCAGCTCCTCCAGCGCGCACAGCGGCGATGAAGGCGCACTGATCCCGTTCCGCGAAGCATTCGAGCCGGTCACTTTCTCCAGCACACGCGGGGGACACAAACTCCCGACGGTCTTCTTAACCGAGGGCTTATTTAATATATCCTCGATGCTGAATGGGGTGAGAGGCTTGTTGGAGTTGGCGGGGGGTGGGAGCTGGTCCAGGGGACACCGCCGTCTCTCCTCGGCGCTGGACGGAAGAACGGAGCCTGCCTTCATGTCTCTACAGCTGGAGGTCATCTCAGTCCCAAAAAGCTAGCTCGGAAGACACCAAGTTTGCTTAGACCTATTTTCTCATACAAAAGCTGGATCTATTCCGCTCGTTGGAATCGTTGCTTTTCCTCCCTCAGAAGTTCTCCAAAAGCAGCATACTTCGGGCGTCACGTTCAGGAATCAAGCACCCGAACTTTAGTCCTCATGCGCGGCGATGGCGCTTCCTCTGACCTGCTCCATCGAGATCTTCACCATGTGTCTCTGTGAGGCGCAAAACAGCAAGCGAGCGCTAACGAGTTCTTGTTGATTGCTTTTGTGAAGTTCAATTAGAGAAACACTACACTTCTTGCTGACCCGCGGCTCCGTCTTAAAGGGCCAGAGCAAAACCACGAATTGGACCGAGAATAGGAGGAGTTTCCCCTAAAGTTTAGAAGAAGAGAGAGAGGGGATGTTTATGCATCTGTTGACGAGTCCCACTCCCACTTAGGGAAAACCACGTGCTCCACGCGTATAGCACCCTGGAAAGGGAGAGTGTGCGCTCATTAACACCAACACTTGTGTGAAGCAGAATGTTACATTTCATGCAGGGTGTACCAAAGAGAGTCAGTCATCGTAAATAAATGGCAATGAATAATATTAAAACTATCCGTGTAATAACAACAAACATGAAAAAAAAACCCGTTCCATTAGGTTTTTACGGGTTTTCGTATTTGGAACGCCTTGCTAATTACGAGGTAATTTGGAGATGGTTAGGACAGAATTAATAGGTGAATCACACCTTGTCATAACACATTGCTTGTGATTATTTAGCACTATACAAGTCAATCCGCAAAACAGCTCAAATATAAAGACGCTATAAAGATTTGTATTTTAATTAAAAACTTAACGCATCTAAAGTGTTATGTTCACGCAAACACAATAATAAAAGAGCATACAACACGAATTTTGTGCTTTTTTTCACAAAGAACATTTTAAACATAAACTTTTTAGGAAGGAATTTTAGTGTGACACGTGCGTCATAAATTGCGCAGCAGGACACAGAGCAGTTTTATGATGATTTTAATAGGACTTCCTCCTCTTCGTTGGATCTTCCAGGTGCAGGTTTAAGGGAAATACAGAGGAATACAGAAACGGTGAACTAGTAGCAGAACAATTTGAACCATTTCATTGTATGGATGAATAAAAAAGCTCTCAGCTGAAGAGGAGAAAGCTCCAGAGCTGATCCGACTCGAGCCGCATTGCGTCGGAGAGAATCCCGCATGGGGTCGGAGGAAATGCCCGGCAAAAGGCTGATACGTATGGAAATTGATCTTTCATTTGATTTATATTTTTATTGGAAATAATGATGCTTATGTTTGCTATGAGTTCAACATTCTTAATCACATTTAATATATATCAGCACTCTTAACTAGATATTCGTTATGCAACGTAAATTATGAGTAATAAACCCGCTAAGCCTTAGTTTTGTGAATATGTGTATTTATATTTTTAAAAAATCATCAAAAATATCTAATCGATTGCATTAAAATAATCGATTGTAAACTATTTTTAGGACTACAATAAAAAATGGTGAATAATCATTATCAATCTGAGTTGGCACATAATTGTATGGTTTTGTTGTTTTGTGAACTTTATTTTTTGTACATTTATATCAAATGTGCATTGAACGCACAACTATTTTTTAAATAAGCGTTCGATCATTGTTACTTGTTAATAAAAAATAAATAATTAGAAGAAGAATTTGAGCATGGATTTGTTAAGGCTTTTGTCTACTCATTAATTTCAAACTGGGCCCATAAAGCAGGGGTCGTGCGGTTGATATCCGACAATATTTAACAGGCTTTCAAACAATCGATTGGCCTGATGGATGTCTCTCTCTTACACGAGTCATTGGCCATGTTTGACTGGTCGGGAGGTTCGCATTGTCCGTGCCAGGAGGACCATATGGTGGCTTGATGCGAGGGTCCTGGCTGAGCCCCTGCGCGCAGGCGCAGGGTAACAGCAGGACATTCTATTAGTGCTCGCGCCACATGCGCGTGGAGCCAGGAGCTGGCAGACGAGCGACGAACAAATGTAGCAAACGTGACCTCACAAAACACGCTAATGGGTTTACAGTCCCCGGTCCTCTCCATTTCGGTGCAAATATTTATTTGAAATGTGTTTTCGTGCAATCAAAAAAAAGGAGGCACTTTACAAGTCGATTTTTAATTTAAACATATTGATATTTTAAATTTCGAAATTATGTTTTTACTGAGTAATATTTGTTCATGCATTTAAGCAGCTTGTAAGTTAACCAAACTAAGATATGTTTAAACAAATGTGATAAAACAGAGGAAAATATAAAACAATCACGATTTTTTGTGAGTGATTAGAAATTAAGAATTATTATTGATAATTATTATAAATTATTATAATAATGGAAAAAAAAACCTCTGAAAATAATCTGACGGGGTGTTCAAACGGTTGTCATGCATGTGGAGAAACCCTCTGCCGTCCATTGGTTTTATGTAAATGCATATTTTGAGAGAAATAACGTATATATAAATTATATAATTATTTATAGCTCCATAAACAATTGAAATAAATAATGCAGTTATAAACAAACAATAAATAAATTTTGGCGTTAAAGGGTACAAAAAACTAATAGCTGTTTACTTTATTTACTTTTTTATTAATATTATATATACATAAACGAATATGCACTCTAATATTTTTTTTGAGGTGCTTGATCTGTAAAGAATTACTGACATATTTTTTAAGTATAGTTAAAAATTAAATAATACCAACGGCGTCACCATTTGCTGCACTAGTCAAACGAACCCCACATGCGTAATTAAAGAAAATGCAATATCCAAAACGAAATAAAAAAAAGCACCATCACTGATTGATAAATTTCAAGTGTCTTGTTAAGAGTCAATTGATTCAAAGTTATTAAAAATAAGTGAGCTTAAAAACCATGAGATTTACTCCAGTCGGGTTCAAACACTGAACGAATCGCTCACCATAGAATGCGTGTCAGATGAGAGCTGCTAAAGCTGGCTATTAAATGATACATGGATATTACTGAAATGTGTTTGGGATATGGGAGGCTTTCTGATGCACGGGGGGAATGATGCCCTTCAGCGCCAACAATAGCAGCGTCGCATTAGACCCAGATATAATGCCAAGATGAGCACGGTGTTACGTTTCTCTCCATGCTATCTGTGAAGAACTCGTTCTCTCTCTCTCTCTCTCTCTCTCTCTCTCTCTCTCTCTCTCTCTCTCTCTCTCTCTCTCTCTCTCGTTTTCTGTAGCCTAATTTAAACGTTAATTAGAAACAGAACACCTGACATCATCAATCAAGGGGCTTTAGGCTGTGTTTCATTTTCACGCGCCAACGTCACTTCCGTCAGCAGATGACATTATATTATACACCCCCCCCCCTCAAAAAAAAAAATTCTAAACGACATATAACCATGAAATAGTTATCAAGGTGAAACCTGGATGAATCTAGTTTTACTTGGCCATGTTCATGTTTTAAGAGCATTCACTGAGCATTCACAGTATTGAAGATTGCGTCAGGAGTCGGCTTAACTTTAATTAAGAATGTAATGTGAATTCATTTTAATGGAACAATGTTGAGGGTTTTCTGATCTAATGATTTGGAAAACAGTGAGTACAGAGTTATTTTGGTATTTGCATTAGATGTGATATGGATGATTAAATATAAATTTCAAAGTATAAGAAATAAACAGGAGACTTAATTAAAATGAAACTGATCAATTTAAAATTAGTAAATGATTCACATGGGGTTTAGACATGAGAAAGTGCGTCATAATTGAATGGTCTCGTGTGGGTGAAGCTGTAAATCCACATTGACACGTTCCTTAATTGTAGCAATTTGACCTGTAAACCAAGTTTGCTTTCAACAAAACACGCCATAAAACGAAAATTACACGTGGGAACCTTAAATTCACTATATCACATCAAATTTGTCTGATGAAGTTGTGTTTTTTGGTGAAACTAAACATTAGTGGAGCTGTCAGTTCAATTTCCTCCATACAAACCTAAATTGAATATATAGAATCATTGCTTCTAATTTACGTTGAGATAATATATTCACGATTTATTTGTATTATTTATTTTCCGTGTTTCGGGAGCATAATGAGTTAATCAATGTGGCCATGAGTGTTAATCGTGTTTAATAATGTCTTATTGATGAGCGTTTCTTCCAGTTTGACAAGCTCAAGTCAATTAAGCAGCAGAGCATCGGAAATCCATGATGTTGAGGCTCGTGCGCGTTTTCTGCTCACAGGTTAATTGCGGCCCGAGGGCGCGCGGTGAAGGTGTCCAAACATCTCTCTCTACTCTCTCTAAAAACATCATCATCATCAAAGCGACAGAATCGCCCGCTGTTTTACATTCCATGTCGCTTTTTTGATGGTGTCAGGTTCGCTGGTATTTAGTACCTGTTGATGTTTTCTCTCTCTGTGGATGACAAATGCCCGGCTCCCCAAATTGCGTGCGTCGTCGTGACAAACGGAGGCGCGGATCAAAGGGGCAAAGCTCAGCGCCACCTGAGCTGTGTTGCACCCCGCCAGTGAGCCACTGGGGTCGGCTCGAGATCACAAAAAGCTCGGGAGGGGCATTACTCCGGGAGGGCACCGTGGATGTTTTTTTTTAAGAACTGAGCGCAGGTGTGAAAAGGAGGAAATGGATTTGTCCGCACCGATAAACGCAGGTATTTAGAGAGATCTGCAATGCGTGGGAAGTCATGGTTCGCAAAGCAAAAGTGCAATAAATAGCTTTAATCGTAAAACTAAACAAGACTAGTTTGTTTAGCTAGCTCTGCTTGATAGAACACCACTGTAAAAAACAATAACTTAAAGGTTATTTTCAAACAAAGAATGTCACCAAATAGTACTGAACAGCGAGTAACAATAAAACAACAAATAGAAATAAACATTACGCAAAATAATAACAACTCAGTTATTTAATATAAATGATTTTTTTAAATGACTATAAATTACAGAAATGCAAATTAACACATATACTATACTATACTATACTATACTATACTATACTATACTATACTATACTATACTATACTATACTATAATGTAATGTAATGTAATTTAATATAATAAAACGTAATGCAATTTAATATAATATAATATGATATAATGTAATGTAATTTAATATAATGTATTGTAATATAATATAATATAATATAATATAATATAATATAATATAATGTAATGTAATGTAATGTAATGTAATGTAATGTAATGTATTGTAATGTAATGTAATGTAATATAATATAATATAATATAATATAATATAATATAATATAATATAATATAATATATTATAATATAATATAATATAATATAATATAATATAATATAATATAATATAATATAATATAATATAATATAATATAATATAATATAATATAATATAATATAATATAATATATATAATATAATATAATATAATATAATATAATATAATATAATATAATATAATATAATATAATATAATATAATATAATATTATATAATATTATATTATATAATATAATATTATATAATACAATATGGGTATAATGGTTATTTTCACATCATATAATTTTTAACAAGGAGACATTTTCATTCCCTCTTCAGTGAACCCCTCCAGCCCTTTTCTCCGCACCTGAATGAGCTCCTGACACCACCGCGTACTTCACTGATGGACACGCGCAATTACGCACATCTGGGTAGCCAATCAGCTCGCGCCAATACATCTCTGATCCGATCTGTGCTCTGGTCCACGTCATCGCCACTGTGCCAAGGTGCCAGGTACTTCATGCGTGAAGACTGAAAGAGCCCTTTCAAGTGGTAAAATTTATTTTTCAGAGCTTTTTGTATCTATAGATAAAATAAAATCAACCATGATTACAGTAAACACTTAATCGTCAACTAAAGTGGTGTTTTATGTGCTGCTAGTTGTAAAAAGCAAAATATTATGTTGATTGTGGCCTGTCTTGAATGTTTACAATTCATTTAATAGTAATTAAATAATTATTTAAGCCTTAAATTTAACAATAAAAGAAAGTAATTTCATGTTCTTTGAGCTTTTATTGCATATTGCTTGTCACCCTTGCACCGGGCTAATAATAGGTTAATAAATGTAACCCACCTGCCCTCAAATCAGTCCCACTTGATCCACATAAGGAAATTATTAACATTTTAAAAAGCACCCCCTATTTGTATAATGAACAGTCAATTTGTTTGCTACAAATTGGATGCAATAAACAATTTTTTGTTTTTGCATTTTCAAAGTTTTTAAAGACAGACAAGATAGTTAATTTTTTAAAATAAATTAAACATATCTATTTTCAGTTGAACAAAACCATGAGAGTTGTCATTTAAGTATTCATGAATGCAAATTACTGCGATTCACTGGCGACCTGTCTAGAGTGCATCCCTTCCTCTCCACCCGATGAGAGCTGGACATACCCTGTGAATAAGTGTGCTGGAAAATGAATGAAAGAATGAATGCAAATTAATTAATTTCCACATTGAATTGCACTTTTGTTTTTGTCGTGGTGCTAAAATTTATATACCAAAGATTTAAAAGCTAAGCAAGTTTTCAACAAGACATCTTTACCTGCACCAGTAAGGCATTTTAATAGACTAGTTTAGAGAAACACAAGTGAATAAATTTTCATCTGAAATGAAGAGCTATGCTGCTGGCACCATGGCGTGCTAAAGGCAAATATCACGTGCTCATCAGCTGATTATATCAGATGTAACCAGAGATTCTTCTGTATCAGACATGATTTATGCACTTCCCTGAGATGCACCATGTGCTTTTTAAAGAGGGATTTAATTTGGAGTGCACTCCGGGTACATCTCAGTGCTTATGAAGATAAATGCAATCACAAGAGTGGGCCGCACCATGGGAACCCCTGTGGAATCCATCACAGCAGCTCTTCTGGCCTCCCGATGGAGCAGATCATCTCATCAGAATCCCGCCAGGACCAAAGGCCAAGGTTTAAAGCTAGATTTGTCAAAGACACAACATACACAGCATACGTTCAGCTTGTGGAACATGAGCTCATCCTGCAACCTTGCTGATTGTTCATAAAACGAGTAATTTATGGAGAGAGATTTAATCAGGAATTCTTTCAAAACTTTTTTGAGATGCAACTGTATTCTGCATTATGGTGAGCAGTCAGGAGGATCCTGGTTTGAGTCTAGTCTGAAACACACAGGGAGGCATTCATTTGGTCATCATATGATGAATGAACCTTCAAATACATCAATGCCATTGCCATGTCTGAAAATTAACAACTGTGTCCACATTAAATAGTTTTGAAATGTAAATAAGAAATAAAAAAATATACACATAGACATTAAATTAACATTTTAAATAAACATTGTTTTAAGCAAGATTTTTTTTATAAATAAAGAGATATTGTTTGGAAAACTTTGTGGCAGATTTAATATTGATTGACGGTGGGGAGCATGCATGTAAGGACCACCTGTTTATCTTTTCTACATTGTACTGCCTGAGTCAGCTAGACAGTGCGAGCAGAATGTAAGACCCATCAGCCCAGAGCACACATTTTCACTGGCCAAATGTCCATTCTGTTTATTTTATATGTAATATTGTTTGTTTGTTGCCTTTTAATAGTAGTTTTTTTTTAGATGATCCTCTGGTTGCAGAATGGATGACATTGACGTAACATTGAATGTACATGTGTGACTACTATTTTGTAATATAAATGTCTTTAATGTTAATGCGCTCTAACCTGTACCCTGACCCCAAACTCTCAGATTCCATCTCCATTCTGAACATGACCAATGTCTTTATCCTATCAAGAAAGGCTATGTCCACCCTCTACTTATCCGCAGTATATTCCATGTGGCGATAATGCATCTGCACCCTGTTCTCTTTCTGACATTGAACGTCAATGAAGAAAATATACCGCCATGATGATGTCATTGTACTTTTGTCATTCCCTTTCAGTCCACACAAGAGGTACTTGATTTTTTAGCAGCTAGTTTTCCATGAAAACCTGATTGGTGCAGTCACCTCTGAACAGTTGAAGTAGAGACGTGTCTGCTACTAGGACTGTGGTATAACTCGTGATTTCTGAGACTGGTGGTGACTTGAATTAACTTACCCTCAGTAGGAGAGGCTACACTTGGTCTTTCCATGAGCAATAGTGATAGGGGCTGTTTGATCTAAGTTTCCTAAAGTAACACTAAGCTTTGCCTAGCTAAGTGGGCTAAAAGGGCTGCCAACCTGTCTTCTGCACAACACAACTGATGATCCCAACTCCTTTAAGTGAAGAGCTTCTACAAATGAATCCTGAGAAAGTATAAGTGAAGTGAAAACCATTTCAATAACTAAAACTGTGATCAAAAAGGAAGGGTTTGAGGCTCAAGGTGTCAATTTCCTAGAAGGTACAATATAAAAATGATGTGGTTATTTTACACATTTCGGTTTATAAATTATGTAGAATGTGTTTAAGAACCATCAAATCCAATTGCAAATTTTGCCTTCCAAATTTCTGGGAGACTACAATGGGGATGTGTGTCATTTTTCCATTTTATTTATTTTTTGAAGTGTGAAAGGTCTTTTACTTTGAAAACAACTGAAAACGCAAAGGTGCATGTTCAATCAGGCCAAACTCTGATTGAACGTAATGGTGAGTTATGTTTCATTTTTAAGATACTGCACTGTCTCAGGTACCAATCTTTTTGGTATTTCATCCGTTTTCAAGGTCGTTTCATCCACATGTTTTGGGAAACGTCAATCAAGGTTTTCTGCCTGTATTAATTATCCAATTAATCCTAATCCTAATAAACAGTTCCTCCCTTCCATATTTCCAGTATGAGCCTGCTTCTCACTCCCTCCTTCCTCCCATTCTCCACACTAAGTAGGGGATGGGGGTCAACTTGGATGCTTCCGAGCTTATAGCTGGCCTGCATGCTCGTACCCCCCACCTACACTCACAAACTCATGAGGACTTTATAGACGCACTTTTGAAATCAGTTCATAGTGAAAAATAAGGTTGTGCTTTGTCCAGATTCTTGATCTGTTTCAACACACAGTGCATTTTAGGTGAGGCCCGTATAAATAAGACTATTTGTGATGTGTAAATTCTTCCACCAAATATCTGGCTATTGCAACACATTAGTAAAACACAAAATTAAATGACCAATTACAACACAGTTTTAAATGTGATGGAAAAAATGTAACATATTCTAAGCCTAATGTTGAAACCGAGGGAGCAACGAAGTTGTATCCTCCATGTAGCATTTTCCAAGGAGAGCATCTGCATGTTCACAAATAAATACTGTAGATAGTGTGAGGTGAAGCAGCTCTCGGGAGAGGTGTAGTTTTTCACAAGCCCAGAACATACGGCTCTGATTAAGCTGTGATCAGCTCCTGCCCTCTCCAGCAATGAGGAAATAGCTCGTCTGGTCGCTGACAGAGCACCGGGTTTTCTGTAAAGATAAATGACCCAAAGTATTAAAGTTTAACACTTTGACAAAACCCACCTGATCTGGAGGATTAATGCAATGTAAAATCCATCTGCGCGCCACTCCGTGGAGAGTAATGGCCTCGCGCTGGGAAGGTCAAACAATATTTAGGATAAGTACATATCCAGTTTATAGAGCTGAACTTTCCCAACGCTCTCACACTTAAATGACACCTACACAAATGCTCATATGGAGAAAGCCAGAAAGGAAAAGCTGTTAGAGGACAGTTGGTTCATTATTCTTTGTCAGTGTGCGTTTCCAATTTAATTTTAAAAGTTTGGCACATTTGTTATTGTTTGCAAATTCACAAGTTTGTGCTTATTTAACTCTCACAAGCTGTTGAAAATGACTGCACTGTACCCCCAGGGATGAAATAACAACTCTTATTTGAACTTTTTTCATTTATACATGTATGCATCATTGTTTAAAAAAACGTTTTCATGAATAAACAGTTTGTCTGTTACTTTTGTAACACAAATATTTTATAAAGCTTTGTGAGATTTTTTTAAGGTTTATTGTTTCTTAAAAAGTTGACTTGCTACAACAAAACAGCACACAACCAGTCCAGACCTGATTACGCAGCAGGAATCAGGAAGACTAGGGCTGCGCAGATCCCAGATGGATCCCATAAATAGAGTCCAATTGGAAACGGCAGATAAACGGCCCTGTCAAAGAGGACAAAAAGATAATTTTTCAAAATATCCCAGAGAAACAGACCCGACCAAGCCTTCATTACCCCTCTGGTTTTGGAACGAAACAGAAACTATTCACTCCCTGGAAGTAAGTCATCTTCTGGAGGAAAAAGAGCAGGTCCCCTGTGCAACATTCCTCACAGAACACAGGAGGAGAATGCAGAGAAAAAAGAGAAGAGAAAGTGTTTCAGACAAGAACATTTCAGAGTAGATCTGTCTGTCTATCTATCTATCTATCTATCTATCTATCTATCTATCTATCTATCTATCTATCTATCTATCTATCTATCTATCTATCTATCTATCTATCTATCTATCTATCTATCTATCTATCTATCTATCTATCTATCTATCTATCTATCTACCTATCTACCTATCTACCTATCTACCTATCTACCTATCTCTATCTCTATCTATCTATCTATCTATCTATCTATCTATCTATCTATCTATCTATCTATCTATCTATCTATCTATCTATCTATCTGTCTATCTATCATCTGTCTATCTGTCCATCCATCCATCCATCCATGCATCCCTACCTACTTACCTACCTACCTCCATCCATCCATCCATCCATCAATTCATCCATTCATCCATCCACCCACCGATCCATCCACACATCCATCCATCCATCAATCCTTCCATTCATCCTGGCATCCACCCACCGATCCACCCACCAATCCACCCACCCATCCTTCCATTCATCCAAACATCCATCCATCCATCCATCAATCCATCCATGCATTCGTGCATCAATCCAGCATGAATTCATCCATCCACGCATCTATCCATCTTTTCATAAGTATACGTGTGGAAATTTGGGTTAGAGTATATTGGGCAGAAAGCTTGTGAGCGTGAAAGCCATGGGTTTGGTTGAAGAGATGGTTTTTATAACAAGTGGAACATGATGTGATCTTCTGGGAGTGTCATCAATTTGATACTAGAAGCCAATAGTCTTCTTTCTGGAAAAATACAAACAAACAAACAAACAAACGAGCAAACATTCCCCAGACAGAAATAAACCAACAAGAGAGACAAAAAACCTGAGAGTTAATGCCAGGGAAGAGAATGATCATATGAGTAATTCACAGTCCTAGGACAGTAGCGTTGTTTTTGGTCATATTCTGTTACATTTTCAACCATAATACAAACAAACCAGGGAAGCTGAGAAAGGGATGTGTAATCGGAAAAAAAAACTATATCAATTAGAAATGGTTTGGGCCTCTACGCTTTTCCATAACTTACAAAGTCCCCTTTGCCTATAAACATTACAAAAAGGCTCACAGTCAAGCTCATTTACAAGCAGCCATGTCATGAGTGTGTCCCAGGGGTCTGGGGTCACCAAATACACAAAGCTAACCTTTAGCTGAATATAATGTGCTTTCATTCAATGGAGACTGCTGCAAACGTACCACTGTTATTTATTTATGCTCATTTTGAAACATGTGTGCTTGGTGAGTATTTCTCATCCTCTTAAGCATTCAGGATTTGTTTCTGGTAGAGAAAAAAGATAAATACTTGGAGAGGACAGTGCTTAAGCAGGAACTAAACCTCGACTGTAAATTTGTCAGAAAACAAGCCTTTCAACTCTGCTTGCAGGATTGCTGTGTGGGAGTATAGAGAGAGAATGATGTATGTAAAGACAGCATAGAGCATTTGACTGTTAGAAACAACACCATTCACATTAATTATATTACATAAAGTTATGAGATTAATTAACATTATTAGAAAACATTTATACAGAAAAAAAACCTGTCACCATTATTTGCTTTAAACTTTCAGCCAAGTGTTTGGAGGACGCACAAGGTTTCTTTTCATTAGGATCTGAATGAACTGAGCATCTGGTCACTGTAACCAAACCTTTTTAATATTTTCAGAAGTTGGTTTGGTTTTATTTCGCCTGAAATTGGCCGATTAGCTAACATGATTCAAGAGTCTGGCTTTTATCAGCACATGTTGGATTGGCATCATAATGATAGTAATTAATAGAACATTTTGGGATATATTTAGAGGGACAAAGCTGTGATTCATTAGCCATATTTCCATCCATTAGCCATTTCTATCCATTAATTTATGTGCAAAACTGGAATATTGCATAAAATATTTGTGCATTAAGCACCATTTCCATCCAACAAGTCCAAGCGAACAAAATGATCACTTCCCAATAAACTGGCGCCACATATAAAAATAATGGATGTTGCTACTTTAAGAGAAAGCCCTTTTTTATGTATAATTATTTACTTGCGTCGTAGAACACATAGATGTGCCCCTGGCCCCCTCACCACTTCACCCCACTCTGTAATCCCCAGTAGAAGATTATGGGATTTCCATGTTATCTTGCATTACTACAAATTTTTATGTACTTACTTTTTTTTGCTCTATAGCCTGGTGAACCCTCATCTATAATCAAAACTATCAGCATCCTTGGATAGATATTTTTTTTATAAAATCACTGACCAGACATAGTCATGGATTAGAAGAATAGAAATAAAATATTTAATGGGGGGAATTGATGGAATTAAATTATAGGTATAGTAAAGTAAAGGATCAAAACATCATGGGCCCAAATTTAATGATTTAAACCATTATCTTTAACAAACTAAATCTATAAACAGATAGAATGTTTATTTAGGAAACTAACCTCCACCTAAATGTATCTCTATGAAACATCTCCACCCCACTGTCGAGAGCCTTAAAATGATAAAGTAGAAAAGAATGCGTATATTAAGAGATTCCTTAAAATTAAAAACATGACCATGTAAAGGGATAATTTAATCATAGTTTAAGCTTCAAGCCTCAAGTTTTCAGAACCCTCGAGGAATTTGTGTTCCATTCAATATTGGGAAAAACTGCAATGAAAACAATATGGGTTGCTTTTTTAGAATCCAATACAAAAAAAATCCCAACTAGCAGATAAAGAATACATGAATATTGTCTTTTGGACATTTGAAATCACCTTATTCCAAAATCTTTTCATTCCTCAACAACAATTCTCCACAGTTCAGTGAAATGTTAGTATTTTAAACATTAATCCTACATCCTCAATGGCCACAACAGCATTTCTATCGAGTTTCTGGAATGTGGATGAATGAATCGTCAATGCTCATCCAACGAGAACAAGCCAGGTCTGGTCTTCTGCGACAAACACAGACACAATCGTATGTCCAAGATGAAGCAGTATGGACAGGAGCAGGACAAAAGCCCATCAGCACTTCCTGCAGGCAAGGCAGTATTGTTCTGTTGGCTTGTATTGAAGAGCAGAGCCGTCAGGAGCGCTGGCACAGTCATTCATCACACACAAAGCGGATTCTGTCACAAACACAATAGTGAAGACACAAGTCACACTGCTCGCTGACACGAAAAATAGTTGCAGCAGTCAAGGAGGAACAATCACATGCTTCGGTTTATACATCGCAACAGGCGTCAATGGAAAGGGTGTTATTAATTCATCTTCCGAACTTCTTGAAGTTGTTTAAATTCTAACCAGACTAATTGCAAGTTACCTGTGAAAATGAATCATGAATACATAATTACTATTTTTTATTCATATTCACAGGATGAAAAAAACACCAAAAATATTTAGGTGGACAGAGTGATCATATGAGTAATCCTTGTTCTACATTTGGTTCGTGATAAAATGAAATTTTAAAATGAACCCTTTGAAAAATTGTGATTTGACAATAACTTACATGGTGTTTATTCATGGTTTAAGAGGACTTTTCACCGTGTTCCTGATCTCTGGTACAGGCGCACATCTCTCTCCAGTGTGATTGGCTGAGTCAGCGGTGCTGGTTTAATTACAGGTCTACACAAAATCTCCACTCTCGTATGGGATAAAAAACTCTTGGGAGAAAAGCAATAACATTCAATAGAGAGCAATAAAGCTGAAGGGTGTTCTTCTAATGTACAGCGCAGCATTATCTGTTTATCCAGCACAAAACAGAGGAAGAATTCATTTTCTACATCATCAGAGAGGATTACAGTAATCAAATTTCCTTTTTATCTCAAAACAAGCTTTAAATTAAGATTTAAGTTCTCAAAATGGCTCACATTTTTCCAATAAGAAATGCATTAACAGAACCGTGTTCATAGATTTAATATGAGCACATATTTAGCTGTCTACTGTAGATTAAATTATATATGATATGCATTGCAGTGTTGACAGAACTCATAACGTGCTCAAAGTTTAATACTTTGATACATTTGAAATCAGGGATGGGATTCCTGCAGATAATATTTTACTCTGTGACTGCCGAACCATCTTGATTCATCAAGCTGAGGTAGACCAGTGTTTTTTACTCTGTAGATAATGACATTTGGGATACTTATTTTCCACCTCTATGCAGCTCAAGTCCAAGGGAGACAGAGCATTCTCGGCTAAAAACTTTCTAGATGGGGAGGCATTTCCTTCATAGTAATGCTTGTCCAAAGTGGCTAGATCCTCCAATCACTGAGCTCTTCCCTTGCAGTCAATCCCTGGAATCGGCCACCAAGCTAAACCCTTTATCACCTCCATATAGTATCCCCACATTTATGGCTTCATCTCTCCAGACTTCCCCGTGATGTACCTGATCTCTGTCTCCTCATTTTTTGGTTTGATGTCCTGAAGTCTCTTGGTTCCAGTAACTGCAAACATTTTAAAAATTTAATCAGGAAAAAAGTATTTATGCTATGAATATTTTTGATGTTAATAAATTCTCTATAGCATCAACTCACCCCACTTGTTTGTGTTATCATATGTTAATGAACCTTTAAAATACTGGAGAGAAATAAAGATTAACATTGAATTGTTTTTAGATAAGATATTTGATCATTTTATGGGCAAATAAATACATATAAATAAATATGTATGAAAAAATTTAAAATAATCACTTTTATTTTTTTCAAAAATTACATAAATACATAAAGAGAAAATATTCAAATTTAATTTTACATATTTCAATCCATGATTTATTATGTATTTATTATTTTTAGATGGCTGTTTACTTTTTTAGTTAAATCATTTTTTATGCTTTGTTGTGTGAACATAATTTTTGAATAGAGACAACCACAATATTTAGTTTATCACATTTTTGTTTAAAGCTGCTTCAATACACTTAAATGCGATTGCTGTCAAATTTTTTGAATTTTTTTAAACTACCTTTGTATATTTTAAAAGGCAATAGATCATTATATAAACAACCATCTCTCTGTCACAACACGCTCCCCTAGAATCCCCCGCAGTGTGCTATTAATAACTCAATAACAAGTCCTTCACTCTGATACAGGCAACTCATAATTTACCAGGCAACGGCCAACAGAGAATATTCATCTTTGGGAAAAGACCCAGAGGAATTTCAGCATCCCTATCTCATAACACCGGGACAATGAGGACAGTGTTTGTGAGCTCATTTTGGAGTCAAGTGTGGACTCCCTTGAGAGCCGACACCTCTCGAACCCTGTCCCTGCGTTTAGTTTTAATTAACCTCCGTGAGATACTGGGATGTAGCTTTTGTGTGTCTGAGGCAGAAAGGTTAATGGGCTTTATGGGCTGAGGGACAGAGGAGAGATGGATCAATGCAAGGCAATTCCCCAGATTCGCACTCGCACATACACACACAAGGCTCATGCTCCGAATCTCATCTAGAGCCTACACTTTCCCTGTCAGAGACTGCACTGGAATAGCAAATAAACACTCGCTCATTCAGTCAGAGGAGAGGGAAACAAACACACACACACACCCTTAGCACAATATAGCAAAAAAGAATCACCACTGTGAAACATTCTAAACAAAACAAACATATTTACACTGTCAACCGTTCCAATTCATGTCAGTTTCAGCAGTCACTACCGAATCTTGAACCAGACATTTCA
Organism: Danionella cerebrum; assembly: GCA_007224835.1. NCBI lineage: Eukaryota > Metazoa > Chordata > Actinopteri > Cypriniformes > Danionidae > Danionella > Danionella cerebrum. Next base: position 170,748 of record SRMA01026328.1, read on the forward strand.
AGTGATGATTTTTTTTGGCCACCTTGAAATAAAAGACCCAACCAGAACGAAAGAAGTGGAGGTGGAGTGCACTTAAAAGTCACAAGTGTTTTTCCCCCTGAAACTAGTTCATCTGTTAAAATGAACAAAATTGAAAAAGTGAACTAAATTTACACAAGAATTTCAAGGTTTACAGGTGCACAAAAGGGCTTGTAATGTCTCAGCATTTATCTGCATTGCTTAAAACGTGTCTCTATGGGTCCAAGGTTCAGTCCAGTCTCCACCCAAATACCCTCAGAACAGAAGTGGAGCAGAAAACAGTCAGAGAGACTACACCAACCAACCAAACCAACTTTATGCACACATAAACCCAGGAAACCGAACTCCTCCCCTAGGCGTTGTAGTATTACTAGCTAATATTGTTATTATTTGGGTCGTGGCCTAGTGGATAGGGTGGTTGACTGGAGATCAAAAGGTTGCTGGTTCGATCCCCAGCTCCACTAGGAGTCGAAGATGGGATGAGTGTTGAAACTCTCTCCCTTCTGAGACAACCATGACTGTGGTGACCTTGAGCAAGTCACCAGTTACCCACAGCTCCCCGGGCGCAGCAGCCATGGCTGCCCACTGCTCCCGGTGTGTGTTCACGGTGTGTTTATTCACTGCTGTGTGTGTGCACTTGGATGGGTTAAATGCAGAGCACAAATTCCTTGTATGGGTCTCTCCATACTTGGTCGTAACGTCACTTTCACTTCACTTCACTTCATTATTGTGATGTATATGCACAACGTGCATATAAACAGTTCTCGTGAGAAATTCACAGCTTTTTTTCTCTGCAAAAGCTGTAATGAATCAGGGGTTCAGCAGTATGACACCAACTGGTACTTGCAAAGCCACCTATCTCACCCGTCACTGACTGGTGCCTGAACTGACAAGTACTCATGAGCCACCTTTATACTTGAGGGTTACAATTTTAATCAGCACAAAAGTGGACTAGGAGCCATTGCAGCGATTTTAGGGTGTGATGTGTCCACATACTCTGCTCACGGTCAAGGCTTGAGCACATGGTACGCACAGGTTTCTAAGAAGTGATTTTTTAAGATCCTTTAAACTAAAAGTCTTTATATTCTGTTATTTTTAGGTAATTTTGAAATGGCAACCCTAGCCATCACTCTCAAGTATTTTTCTAAAAACCAAGGATGGCATCTCCAGTTTGCATCAAAACTTCTCTTTGGTAAGAACACATTACACAAGGCCTCACGAAACAAATGGTTACTTCAGGATTAGCTTGCTAATGTTGGATGAGACAAAAAGCATTAAAAAATGATAATTTGGTCTCTCAAGAACGTTGTACGAGGAATGACAACAGATACTCTTACAGATGAAATGAAGCACTTCATCCAATGTTTGCTGCTGTGATGTACAGGAGAGCAGTGGTGATGTAAGAGACCCCTATTCTTTCAAAAACCTGTTGTCATCATAAAACACCTGAGTTCTGAAGATACAGCATCCTGTCAATAGTAGACCTATATGTCCCAGCCAGGTGAGTTTTACAATATCCCAGACAAGACATGATGAACACTACGATCAGTTTTTCAATGGAGGAGAAATGTAGAAAAGCAAGACTTGGATGTGGTCTGGACAAAAGTTCAAAAGAGAGACATGGTCCCGGATGTCACAAATGTTGCTCATTGTGCCCTTAAACTCTAGTGGTAAACCTTCGGATCCAGCTTCGAATCGCCTTGTTTGGTGGCAAGAGCCAATCTGCATTACTCCAGTTTTGCAAAGAAAGATCTCATTCAACAAAGTTTAAAATGCATAAGAAATCAAGGTCACACAAAGTGAAAGTCAAGCCCAAGTGGAGACAGATGGCCTCAGAACAAAGTCTTGAATAACACAGGTGAGAACAGATATTTGATATTTGATTTCTGTCTGATGGATCAAATGTAGAATTTGGACTCTGAAATATTACAGAATGCTCCTTTTAGTTAATAACAACATATAGCAGGATGTCTTGCAAGGCCATGCCTGTTTGTCCACTCACCACATGGCCAAAGAGGGCCAAAGTATTCTTTTAACACCCCACCTCTACACCTGTGATTATGTTTCAAGTGTGATGACTGCCCTTTTTAATAACTTTAGGTTAATAACCAATTCATCTATATATTGTCTTCTCATTCCTTGAAAAGATGATTTTGCAGAATCGTAGTGAACAGAAATTTGTGGAGCACAGGCCCGTGATTAATGAATGACAGAATTTCCATTTTATACCAGTATTTTCTCTTCATGTACATCCAGAAACCATTAGTTTGTGTTTGATGCGATCAGAGCTCTTTGGTATTTGCATTGCTCTGCGGTGTAGAGAGATAAATGCATTTCTCTTTTCACCTGTTTTTGCTCTTTCTTCATCTGTGAGAGTTTCTATTTTATCACTGTGTGTCTGTCAGTCGTTGCCTGGGGTCATTAAGGTTTTTTTTTTCCGTGCTGTTCTTTCTGATATCTACAGAGAAACTCAACCTTGGAGGCTGATAGATCACAGACGATGACTGCTCTCTTTGGAGGCTTATCATGTTCATAAAATAGTTTTCTTTAGTTTACTGTAGATTAATTAACTTACAAAGCCAAGGGAAATTATATAATGACAATATATTTATGATAGCATCAGAGTAATTCACACCATCCAAGCTCTTCTAATGCAAATATTGTTTATGAATGCACTAAAAATGAGTAAAAACAAATAATAAAAGAAATATGTATTATTCAATATAAATGAATGAATTCCAAAAATGAAAATGTATTATCTCAAGAAATGTAAAGAAGTTTTGTGGACATGATGAAACAGAAAAGCCTAATCATAAACAGCAATACAAATAGTTGTTATAGTAATGTATTTATGTGTGAAATGTATTTATAATAAAAATAATCCCAAAGCTGTAGTGTATTTATTTAATTAAAACAAAGTTTCATGGATACATTTTGAAGGTAAAAATAGCGGCTGCATCTTGTCCATCATGCAGTATCCTCTTATCTCATTGTTGAACTCTTAAAAGCTCTCAAAAGTATGAATATCATACAAACGAAAAACAACAATTCTTTTTTTCTAAACATCTGGTTTACCTCTGTTCCACTCCGGTTTGGCCCTCCTGTGCCAATCATGTTTCAGCAGCTTTAGGAGTGGCAGTGTGGGGTTGAGATTGAACTTCAAATGTTTTTACGCATACCAAGGGCTCAATGTAATTACCTCTGTCACATGGAGGTGTGCAGACGTCCCGTAATGATTATCACTTGATATAATCAACAAATCTGTACTGCTGTTAAAAGAGAAAAGACATGAGCAAAGTACAAAGCATTTTCTGGCATTCTTACTCTTATTGCTCAAATTAAACTGAAATGTAGACATTAAAGATTGGCCAGCATGACTAATTTTAAATTTAATGCAAAACAATGTGGAAAACAAGCATGTAGCTTACTTTTTTTACACCGTAAAATGAGAAAATGTTGAGTTTTTACTTTTTTTTAAATATTTGTTTATTCCAAGTAGGTGCAGTCATTAAAAATAAAAATGAAATAAAAATTGGCAATTAATTGGCACATAGAGAAATATCCAGAACTTCGTTAAGATGTAACAGTTGCATTGTGTTGAGAACGAAGCGTGCTGAGGTTCAGTTTACATCCTGGATGTTCAAGATGAGAACATAACAAAAGAACAAACAATAAAATGACATGTTAAACAGTATTTGCACATTTATGATCTTACAATATTTTTGCCATTTTATTTTTGTTCAAAAAAGGAATAAAATTGTCAATATTCGATTTTCAATTGATAATTCATAATAAAAAATGAATTAATGAAGGCAATGTACACAGTCTACAATAGTCAAGTTTTTTTAAATATTCGGGAAAAAAAATTCATGGATTGATCTTGATTTTTTTGTGTCTTGATGATGATTATCATAAATTCATAATATTTATAATTTTGAAGAAGTAAAAAAATCCTAATATTGTTACAATAAACAAATAATACTTTTCAGTAATATCAATATTAGTATCCTAAATAAAAGGTTGATGAATTTTGATGAGGATGCGCAGTTCGAAGTTCAATTTACCAATGTTATACATAAGATTCAAACAAGAATTCCTCACCATCCGTTGTTCACAGTATTAAATATTTGTGCAAACGGATTACCATTAAAGAATGATGGCAAACCCATTTTAAGTAAATGGTTTTTTGGTATAATTCGGATTTTCGAGAATTTTTGCTTACCCAAAACTAGGGTTACTCTTCAGGTAACTCTTGAGGTTACTTGCGGTAATTGACTTCTGCAACTGATTTAAGTATAGGAAATTTTGCGCTTGTAGCATTAAATGTAAATATCTCTAAATATAGTCTGAGGTAACTACTATGATAATTAGAATGCAAATCTATACATACGTGAAATACACATTGCACCTTTATTGTTATGATTAATGAGGGATTCGATGTATGGCGAACTAGCGCTTTCAGTTTGCGCGGCTTTTCATTTATTACCATCAAGGGCAGAGATAAACCGTGAGTCGTGCTGTAACAAATGACTCTCATAAGAGTGCCGCTGAGAGCTTTAAGAGAGCGGGATGAGGTAAAGAGAGAGTAAAACACTGTGGCCTTCTGACCTCCAAACTCTTAACCTCTGCCCGAGGCTCTTCAACGACTCCCATACTCACACTTACTAAGAGTTCGGCCCACCGTCTCTCACCAACACACTCCGTTTCCTTACAAAACCCTTCATCTTGCTCACTCACTCCATATTCAACACACATGGGACTAAGAGACGCTAACATGGACAAATGTGCTCACTGATTACAATTAAATACATACTGCGATGGATTACACGCCATACTGTTTTCATTCCTCTGCAGTGTGCACTGGAATGAGTAGGGGGGAGAGGTGGGGTTGTGATGTGTCCCTCACACCCTTGACACAACACACTAACTGGCTGTGAGTTATGTGCAGCTGGTTGAAGTGTTTGTTTAAGCATCTGGTAGCAAACTCCTGCCTTTTTCAAAATGATGTACAGAGTGCAAACGGATGAGAGGATCAGCTCAGACACATTTCATAGACACACTAGGGTGATGACAAAACCCTTCACACACAATCTCCAGCAGCATGATGAACTCATTAGTCGACGATACAGACATTACGGGGACTTCACATGGGACAAAGTGTGCATGAACCTTAAAATATGAGCCATCAAATGCTACTCCATTACTGGACTTTATATTTCCAAACCTCAACAATGGTTACGTTCTAGCTCCTGGTCTTAATTCCGATTCAGCATTTTGGGTGCCTTATAGTATACAAAAGGCCTCTTAGGGCATCATTTGGAGCAACTTCTGAAATAAAGTACATCTGTTCCTCTGATATGTTGAGACACAGACTGAAAGGTTTTGATTGCTTTCTATGCTTAAGACAAGGAACAACTAAAAAAAACATGACTGGTTTTACAAATCATGAAAAAAACCTCAAGCGTTCATGAAATAAAGCGTAAATCCTGCTTTAAAAATCACATTTTGCTTCCCCCTGCTGCATCCACCTGATACAGTAGCGACAGATGGACGTTTGAAGTGAAGTTTGCTTGATGTTGTTCTGAATTACAGCTCTATGGAAAACCATTTGCCAGAGGATTATGCCATTGTTTACTCTCTGTCATTTTATACTCTGTGAACAAGTGTGCTAAAGGACCATGATGCTGCTTTTTGCCCTTGCTTGTATCTCAACCTGTTACTGGAGATTCTCATGAACATATAATCCTAATAAAAGGTTCTCTAAATGCTGTCATTTATACAGAGGAATGAGTACAATGTTCTTGCTCTTAACCAACAAACCTGACTAAACTTTTGTCAATAAAAATTGCCCGAAATACCTTCTGCCAGAATCCAGACTCTAATCTCCAAAAGATGATGCACATTTTTTGCGTTCATTTTTTCTTTGTGGTGCCTAAATGTATGCACATGGCTATTTTAGTTTAAATATTTTTGCACACTTTTTCTTTAAAAATATAAATTTTATTTGACTTCTGAAACTTAAATTTCTTATCCTGGCAAGCAATGATTTAAAAAGGAAATCATGAAAATTTACAGGGGTGCCCAAACTTTTGCATATCACTCTATACAAAAAGGGCTCATGAAACATTTTGAATGTTTTTTTGAATTGTGGCAGAACCCACAATTTTCTATTGCACTTTGTTGGATATCACAAATATAAATTAGCAAATTATCATGAATATGTAAACATTAGGGCGGCATGGTGGCGCAGTGGGTAGCACTGTGGCCTTCCAGTTAGAAGGCTGTTGGTTTGAGGCTCGCCAATGACCTTCCTGGAAGGAGTTTGCATGTTCTTCCTGTGCTTCTGTGGGTTTCCTCCGGGTACTCTGGTTTCCTCCACAATCCCAAAAACATGCGGTTAGGTTAATTAAATAATCTAAATTCCCCTTAGGTGTGAATGTGTGAGTGAATGTTGCCCTGTGATGGACTGGTGACCTGTCCAGGGTGTACCCCTGCCTCTTGCCCAATGTGTGCTGGAGATTCCCCAGTGACCCCAAAAAGGGAATAAGCGGGGTGGAAAATCAATGAATATAAAAAAATTATCTTAATTATAATTGTATTTAGTACATTTATCCAGGAATTAAATGTCCAAGTTGTACTTCCTGGGCACCTCTGACGCTCTAGAAGTTTGATAGTAAAAAAAAGATATTTCATTAAAGAAAGATAAAATAAGGAAACAGGTGCAAGGGGTGTAAGCAGACATATAGGAACATTAGCAAAGCAGGAAGTAACACATTTTGAGCATTGTTTCAAACTGAAAATATGTGCAAATAAAATCCAACCATTTCTTTTCATTCTTTATACAATAAGATTAAGATGGATTCAAAATCAATACAAACATAAACTTGCCATATTAACAGGTTATGATGAACACTGATTCAGCTCTCTTTTGCCTCTACAGCAGATTATTTGCTGTGGGATTCATCTCTCTAAACGTGTTAAAGCTTAGACATGAGGCTCTTCAGTAATTACCCCTGCTTTAATAGAAAGAGCACATGTTCCCTTTAATTGCACACTTCTGAATAATTAAGTAGCTTGGTTATCCACCACAACATTTGAAGGTATTGTAAAGAAGTAATGGCCTAATGTTTGGGCTATGACATCACTACCTGCGAGCAATATGGCAACCCTAAACCCTTGTGTTTTATGGACAGCCAAAAACACTTTTTTGTAATTTGATTTTGACATGTAAACACTCTCTTTATGAGTCAGGTGTAAAAACTTTAGTGCAAATGCTTTATCAGGGAACACACTCTAGTCCTCAATGACTGTGATATCAGAATCAAACCAGACCTAGAAAGCAAGAAAGAAAAAAAGCAAGCAATAAAGCCTGAAGTTTGCAATATCCACTCAATCTTGTTCTCCAAACACCCAATTGCATGTTAACCAAAAAAGACCTTGAACATGAACTGTTCTGCTGGCCCTGTATGATCCAAATCGATGAAAGCAATTCTCTAACAGGCCAATGGAGTCAAAGAATCTGCCATTTCCTGCAGGATGTACTCACTTTTTCACTCTCTTTCCAATTGTGGTAAATGTCATGTGGGTGTTTGTGAGGCCGTTGCTAACAGCTTGGCTCTGCCGATGGCGTTGGGTTAGTTTTCACACAGCACTGACTCACACTTACAACTATGGTCACACTCTTTATAATGTCAGCATGAGGCCTGGGGTCAGTCTATGTTTATAGCTACTGTGATATGGCAAGATAGAAAATATGTCTGCTTTCCAGACAACATTGACAGTAAAATCAATATGGCAAATGCAGGAGGAATTAGGTTTCTAATCCAAAGAAACAAGTGAGAGCTTTTAGGGGACTTTTGGGGTATAGATTACACAATAATTACACAACAAACATGAAACTTATTAAATTTAGTAATTTTTTTTTACAAAAAAATTGAGAATTAACAGTTTTTATGCTTTATAACAAAAATGATAAGTGTTGACACAAAATAAAATTTCATTTTTTTGTGCCATTGTGCTTTGTTTTGTGCCAGAATTAAAAAAAAAACACACAAACCATATCACAAGTCTTGTACTTCCAACGGTTATCTCTGCCACAAATGGTCTGTAAACTGAAAGATGATTGTATGTTTTCTCACACTTTAATTTCATTTACCTAGCAAATTATGGGTCATAACTCTTGAAATGTTAAAATATTAACCTTTTTGAAACCTACACATTATATTTGAAGTCAAAATGAAACAGTAGGTGGGTTGAGTTCTTCCTACTTCACTCAAACAGCCAGTGTTATTGGCACATGTATTTGTGTGTGCAGAGGCTTTTAAGGGTTAATCATATTTCACACTTCGCACCTCTATAACATCCTGGTGAGTGAACAATGGTTTTTGCACATTTTGAAAATTATTATTTTTTAATTTTCTGGTTGATTTGTAATTTCTTTTTTTAGGTGTGAGGACAGAAATAAAAGCTGAATCAAGTGTAAAACCCTAATAATGTTTGTAGCCTAGAGAGTGCAAGAGCTGGTACAGTTTGTCAGAAGTCCAGCTAAATGCACCTGGATCCGAGTAAAAGGGAATATGAGACAAGGCGGGAGATAGAGAGAGAGGGAGCGGAAAGGTCACTCGTTCACTCGCACAGACACTTTCACACACTAATGCCTTTCAAAGCTGTTCCCTCTTCAGGGCCACGGAGCACTCCATCACTTTACTTCATGAATAATCTTGAGGCCTTGTGCTCACCCTGCAAACTTCTCACTGGTCCAGTGATGGTCCTGTGTGATTTAAAAGAAGCTGACCATTTTATATTTCAGCTTTTGCAAACGTAACTAAGACAGATGACTCACAGATCTTATAAAATGACCCTCATAAATTTGAATTTGGCCCATCAGTCTCACCATTTCTTTGTAATAAAAGGATAAAATGATTTATTTATTTGATCTAGAGCATCCCAGATTTCAATATATAAAGGACAGCTTCATAAAATAAGTTATTTTTGGGATCATGAGAACTCGCCTTGAGAAGAAAAGGTACCTCAACCTCTTTTTTCACATACTCACTCACAAAAGGAACTCTAAGCTTTTTTGTAAAAAAAAAAAATATATATATGTTTTATATATATATATATATATATATATATATAACATGAAATCTAACATCAAATGTTTTTTGTAGTTTTAAAATTTGTCAAAATAACTTATATTTCTTGTTCGCTTTAGATGCATTGGCAGCCATTTTCAGGTAAGCAACAAATGCAGACACAGCATGGTGAGAATCAATAACTTGGAAATCAATAACTTGGAAATCAGCACAAAAGAGAATTGGGACACCCCTTCACCTAAAGTGAAAGTTTGATACCATAAGTTCACATTTTGATGAAATAACTGAACTAATTGGCACTGGTCAATTGGTCAGCATACCAGCTACTGCTCCAAAGTCTTCTTGATTATAGAACAAGCTGCCATTGTCTGGTGTATTTGGACTACTTTTAAGAGTCTCAAAGCAAATACTTTTACTTTGCATTTGGCAATAGATCCAAGATCTTTGGATGATCCAGTCTAGTTTAACCTTAACTGCTGTCACTTTACATGGGCTCAGGCTCTGGACTGACAGGAGGAGGTGAAACAAGGGCTTCTCTTAAATATATACATATGCAAATCAACCATAAGCCAGATTTCAGGCCAAAAACAGCCAATCAAAATGTTTTTTCTTGTGCTCTGGTCAGAACACACGTTTGCCATTTTAAAAGCTATTTTCATGTGTCTTTCTGATGTCATGCCTACATTTTTGACTGTAAGCGTTTTTAGACTGTGTCCAGCAATTGTAGCTGTTGAATTGGAGAGTGTGTGCTGTATATTGTATTGTATGCTGTGTATTGATATGATAACTGTAATCTAAATCTGAGAAGGGATTCAAAATTATTAATAATATTAATGTGCCTTATCCAAACTAGCAAAACATAGTGCAAATCAAAACTGCTCATTTTTATCCAGAGTCCTTTCAAATAATTGCATGCATCACATTTTCAGTAATTAATATCTAGTTCATCGACTGGTACTCAAATACATTTCTTTTGTCACAAAGATGTTTGGTTTAGCGGCCAAAACAATGAGAGCTAGATCAGCACAATGCTGTGTTCAAATAAACAAAAGTAGATCAGCTGCCACAGCTCATTCTCTCAAAACCCCTCAGAAGGATTCTTCTTCCTTCAGACAGCTTAATTTGTCTTTATTTTGTAGAGTGTGTATTTTGTAAAGTTATTTGACTTTCAGTTTGAAAGACATTTCCTGATTAGCTAAAAGATGGAGAGTCACTTCACTGGTTCAGATATTTTAATGAGTACTATTCGGTCTCTGTTGAGTAGAGATATCATCTATATACTTGAATAAAAAGTAAAGGTCCACAGATTACATCACCTTCATGGCAAAAACCAAAGAGCTATTCAATGATGAAAATGTAGACATACACAAGCTAGGAATGGAAACACGGCCATCACCTTCTGTTTGGTGCTCAACTAACAATTCCACCTTGGATTTGGTTGGGTTCCAGCCCAAAACAGGATCCTTTCAATGGTCCCAGTGCATGGCAAGTGCAAAGAACAAGTGGATTTTACGTTTACTCGAGTTTGCCAGATCAGATTTATTTTATTTTATTTTTTTATTAGATCAGATTTTTTGATTGAAACTCTTTCGTAAAGTCCACATTGGCCAATTCTTGTCCTGATAGGAGATAGATGCCCCTGGGTCTCATTGGTTTCTGCCTGTTCTGACCCAACGGCACTGCTGGACATATACCAATTTTGGTAATAAGCTTGATGTATTTTTGTCTGCTGGTTGTTTGGCTGACCACTTTGTCTGTGATCTTCATGTTTTTTGTGTTTCCAAATTATTGTGTTTTCAAAAGCTTTCTTTTGAACCTTTGCCTGGGAGAGACATTGTTGAGGCTGTTTAAGTTCCTTAATTCTTGTTGCTAACTCAATATTATGACAAGAATTATAATACTATAACTCAACCATGACAAGAAACTTGGTACAAGAGTTTCCACACCAAGTTTTAAACCTTCAAAGATGTTTCGGTTTTTATTTTATGATTGGATTTCAATGTGTGTTACAATGTTTTCATTAGCACATGTTTGGTATTATTGGTTGATCACACACACCTGAATTTATTACAAAAAATTGTAGTGATTTTAAGGACCAACATTAAATATTGATTTGATTTTTCCTTTGTTTTCTCACTTTGCATTTTTATATATTTTTTCATCTGCCTAAAATGTATACAGTATTTTATACATACAAATAAAAATGAATGGCAAATAAGGTAAGATTAGTAAAAATAGATTTACAAAAAATATACATTGAAGTTGCTTATATATACATTTTTATTTACCTTTCAATCCCTGAACATCCCCGGCTTCTTCATCTTCTGTGAGGAGCAAACATTTGCCTGAAGCGTGCGTGGGGAGCTCATTTCTCAGCAAACCAGTGGACAGTTGTCCTGTGGGTTAATGGCTCACTGAAGACCAGATTCAGAGCAGATGAAAGAAAGCAAAGGACCCTGGTTTTCTCCCATTAATCATGCTTGTTTTCTTTAGCCTGATCTTTTCACCCAGCTTTAAGGACCTGTCCGCTCGACTGGGGCTTGTCCGAGGTGCAAAGGGGCCGCCAGGGGCCTTGTCTCATCTCTCGTTCTCGCGGCTTGAGTATTCTCCAAGGGGTTGAATCAGCCTGTACTTTAATGACACATTATAAGAGGGGAAGATTAATAAGGTGTGGTTTGAGGTCTAGAGAAGACTGGGATATGCGGAGACCTAAGAATGTTTCTGTTAGCTCTGAAGAAAGAAGCAAGCTGCTTCTAATTCAGAAACACAATCTCAATGATGTGGTATTCAGATTGGTTTCTAATTGGGTGATCAGAAGAAAAGCACTAAAGTCATTCGTTTAGAGGGAAACTGTGCACTTGATCATGTCTAAAGAAATGTCTATGCAAAAATATTACCTACATGCAGCCGTGACATGGACCACAAGATCTTTGAAATGTTGGCTTGGTAGCAGAGGAATTCATACATCTATAAATGTCTCCACCACAAACATAACAAATACAGACACAGACCCAAGTACTGAGTGATTGGTTGAAAAAGTAACCATCTGTATGGATGTTCTTCAGCAGAGTACAAAGATAGGCAGATGGCAGATAATTAATCAGACATACAGCAGGAAATCACAACACCTCAAAGCTGTTGTTCACACAAAGGAAGTCCACACTCACAGTCCAGCTCCTACCTAGTGTTTAGGAAGTGCTACTGCAAAGCTAAACAGGCAGGGTGCAGATGTATACGTTTTATTTGTTTTATCATTATTATTATTTTATTATCAGAAAACACTGCAAAAAAATTGACAAGTTTTATTGAATTGGGCTGTGTATATTGCGTTCATGATCTCATTTGATTCTGAAAATCAAATCAAATCTATGCTATTGTCAATTATATACTGGATTCTGATATGTGTTTTCCTATTACAAGTGTTGCATCCTGCAAAATATTGAATTTCTGCTCTGTATGAGAGCTCAGAAAATCTTAAAACAAGTTTCTCAAATGGTTCAAGAGTAACCATTTTCTATTCAAATAGAAATAATAATAATAATAATAGAAACATTTTTTAATCCCATTGGTCAGATATAAAACAGGAAGTTACATCACAAACAGTAATTGTTATCACAGCTAGGCTAATTATATCAGGGTGTTGACTTATAGAGAGATCCTACTCTCTCTCTCTTTTTCTAAACCTTGAAAGAGCTGCTTCTTTCCCCTCCCCCTCTCTCCCTCTCCTTTGTTCTCTGTTAGCTGTTTAGCGTTCAAAGTGTTTTAAAGCTGAAAAAGTTGTATTTTCTATTATATTTCTATTATGTATATTTTTATAATTTTCTGTATATTAATGCTGCCAGCCTCTTCATAATAATGGATTACCACAAAATTTCATTAAAAGAACACTAACGAAAATAACTTTTTTTGTTTATTTTTTTTAACTCAGTGATATTTAATTATACAAATAATAAATATAATAAATACAAATATTTTTCAAGTGTTTTGCATTAAATATTACATAAAACCAAAAATATCTTTTTTAAACACTCTTAACTCGTTTAATTGATGAACTAATTAATAAAGTATCAAACAAACATTACAATGAGTTAAACAAATACATTATGAAAGTGGTGATTCCACAAGGAATTGTTCATTGTGATCAGATCCCTGAACTTTTTTTTACCACTGCCTTTTTGGCACTTTAGATTTACAGCACTGATGTTTTAACAAGTAATAATGCAGCCAATTTGTTCGTTGAGCCAGTCTAGAAGCTACCGAAACCTAAAATGCTCCAATTTAAGAAAAAACTGTCTTTCTCCATTCAGTTTGAGTATTTAGTTTCACAGCCAACAATAAAAAAAGCAGAAATGCACTTACAGTGATATGCTTTAGAGATAGGCTCTCGGGATAGCACAGGGAGAACAACAGCCTAGTTCAACCTTTGTGAAACAAACCTCATCACATTCATTTAAAGTAGGGTTTGAACTAAAACCTGCAGGACTGCGTCACTACAGGACTGAATTTACCCACCCCTGTTTTGCAACACCAATTTATCAAATGCCTTGAAATTAAATATCTGTGAGATGCAGTAAGATATTAGCTGTAATTAGAGCACAATTAATTGCTTTTAGGTTAATGGCATTTTAAATGACAGAAGATTAATTGGAGAGGATTTATAGGGGTGGTCTAAAGACTATAGTGAAGCCTGGGACTCGGGGTAACCTGAGAATGTTAGCATTAGCTCTGAAATATGAAGCTGGCTGCTCTGTTGACAAAGCAGATGCAGACATGTAAACCCTTTCGATTTGACATTCGGGTGTGTTTTTTTTTGCCCTGGGGCCAAAAAACATTATCATTTGTAATATTAACAAATTGTTTTGTCAGCTTTTTCAACACCATAATCATTTCGGTGCTAATAGATTAGCTAAAGTAATGGAGATGGGACTTAAATCAGCCTCAGACCTTAAAATTGCATCTGTGTGTACTGCTAGAACAAGGCAGATATAAATGAAAAACATACATAAGACCTAAAGAAGCCATTTCTTTCAACGGTTTAGGTTTTTAGTAGGTTGATAGCACACAAAAATAACTACATTATTAAATGACCAAAAACAATATCGGAAGTATTGTGTTTCTATGTGATGTAGAGTGGCAGAGCGGCATCATTGCTGCCACCAATTGTTGCCAGTTTGAGGCAAACCAAGGGCTTAACTAGGTTATGTTTCCATGTTTTCAATGTGTTTCCAGGTACCTCTGTTTTGGGTATCCAGGTTGCAAGAAACACAGGAGAGTCAGCAGGCTGTGAACCGCAGATCTAACAATGACTGAATGGTTGGAGTAATAATGTGCGTAGTATGTTTGTCTAGGGTTATGAGGGACATGCCATGTCTCATGGAAATTAACTGAATACCTGACTGTTAACTAAACAGGGCAACTAAAATATTATACTGTTCACTTTATTAGGTACGCCTTAATTTTTCATGGCTCTTGAAAGGTACTTGAAACATTCCTTGAGACCTTGGTCCTTTGTGTCATGATAGCATCCTGCAGTTAGAGAAAATTTGTCCACTGCACATCCATGATGCCAATCTCTCTTTCCACCACTTTCCAAAGGTGTTATATTGAACTGGAGGCAATTTGATTGCATTAAACTCATTGTCTTGTACAAGAAAGCCGCCTTTATCCTCCTGGAAGTATCCATCAGAAGATGGGTACACTGTGGTCACAAAGAAATTGAGTAACAAGGCTCAGTACCAATGCTCAGGTAGGTTGTGCATTGACACAATGCTCAGTTCTTGCAAAGTGTGCCAAGAAAATCCCCCATACCATTACATCACACCCATTAGCCTGAACTGTTGACACAAACCAGGATGAATCTATGCTTTCATGTTGTTGATACCAAATTTAAACCAAAATGATCAATATGAACTGAACTTAATCTCCAGAAATACAAGTGTTGTGATTGCAGCATGAACAAGTTCATCTTCTGTTCTTAAGTACATCACTGTTCCTCAAAGGAACCCCAAGCTGGACCCCAAGCACTCAAACCTTCCCTTGAATGCAAAGCACACAGAAAGCAACGAAATGGGAGGCCATTGGGAGCCCTCATATCTCATCTCTATTAACAGGTTTACTGGTGACCCCAGGGGTGCTCATAAAAGTTATGCCCAGGTTTCAGCCCAAGTTCCCTCAGAAAGAATGAAAGAAATGGGTTAGTTTATGGTTCGCCGTCAGGGTTTTACTGCATGTTTTACTAAAGCTCTAGTTTTAACAGACCCTGGTTCTAATTAGCCAGGCAGTGGCACCCAAAACCTTCTTTTCTTCTCAAAGGAGAGAAAGTATAGAGAGAAAGAGAGAGAGTGGCTGAGAGGGGCTGTAATTGACTGTTGATCTGGGAGGACACACGTAGGTCAGGTTGGGAGGTGAAGGAGACCAGTTTTTGCTGAGATATGCTACCACTTCAGGAATGTAATGAACCGCTCCAGTCATAAAATGCTGGACCCCATATATCATATCTTTTCTAAACACATTTGTAGTGCAGAGAGTAAATCTGTGTTACCTCCACCATCAGGAATTTCTTCATGAAGAGATGGGAGAGAACATCATCCCAGATGAAACGCAAAGACTCTCAGTAAGTGGCAGGGCTATAAAAAGAGAAAGAGGTTATCTCACGTCACAACACTTAAACTATGAACTAAACCTTTTGTTAGATCCGCATTAAACTTCCAGCTATTTGCTTGTTTTTGATTGGCTGATTAATGCACAGTTAAAGTAGGTATTTGCAGAAGAGGTGAAGATCTTTGCCCGGACCCGTCGGGTCAGATCGGATTTTACATAGGCCACAGCCCTACACAGTTCACCTTCAACCTTCACAAAACACAACCGAAGACATCAATTAGGCTCCTCTTTGCTTTTAAGAAGGCACTGGTATGCATTTTAAAGCGGGTTGGAACCGAATTCTGCAAGGCAGGGAGCTTTATAGGTATTTAAGCACCCCTCTACTAAAATGGTATTATTACATTTATTTATGAGCACATTTGTTTGAAAACATTGAAATTTAGATCCACCATGTCTATGGAAAGCTGACCAGGACTATTTTTGGACAAAATAACAGCATGGCTAACCAAAGTAAAAAATAATAATAATAATATAATATAAGTATATAGGCACCCCTGCAATATTTCCAAAAATTAAACAAACTATTGGAATTAACCAAGCTGTGTTTTAACCTATATATTTAAAATGCAGTATATACTTCCAATCATAGAAGCTGGTGCAGAAGAAACATTTGTAGCGTTTTAAAGACCATGTCAGGCCACTGACAGACATGACCTTCAGAAAGCAGAAAATCCTCTAAATGCTGTCAACTTTGGTACTTAAGAAGCAGCAATCTTTCGGAGAATTGAACAAAAATAAATAAAAGGCCACAAAAAGAAAATACAGCTCTTAAGACCTCATTTACACTACAGGCTTTGATGCCCAGTTTCGATTTGATGCATATTTCCTATCCTATGTTACTATAGCAACATGCTCAAGGTAGACAGGATGTTTTAGTAGTGCGAAGTGGCTAAAATGGTCTTTAAGATGTAAAATATGATAAGTGATAGCTCCTCATTGTAAGAAAAAAATCACTAATGTTAACCAACCAATGACTTTGAGGCAGAGAAGAAGAAAGGTGCATTTTCTTCTTCCATGTTCAACCGTTTGTTTCCACTCACACCTCCTATTAAACCACTACAACACAATTGCCTGAGTTTAATGATGTGTTCACAATGTATCCAAAAACCTGATTTGCCTGTTTACAGTCACTTTGGCATAGATCTGATTTACTTCCACATAACAATTAGGCATGTTTCCCTATAGTTTTTTTTTTGTTTTTTTTTTTCAAACTCAGAAAAAAATTTGAAACACAGGGTCATATTGGACTAGCAGTACAAAATGGGCATTTGAGAGCTTATACTATGCCGATAATGAGGTACAGCTGGCTTATTATTAATCATCATCAGCTGTGGCTCAATAGACTAAGTAGAAGGCCTATGGGAAATTGAGTTTCGAATTAGTAATCAGAGCTCACACTTGCAGCTGGCTAGGACAATTCACAATGTACCTTACACTGATGACACTTTGAATACGATTCCTTCACAAAAATCACATAAATCTACAAAAACATTGTTATTTTCAATTTTTGCACATTGTTTGGTTTTCCTGTTGGAGAGATAAAATGTTCACACATTAGGGATGTCTAACAACAACGAGCCAAACAGATGTAAAATACTTTTCAAAACATAGTGTATGCAAGTTCATTCTCACAGGGGTTTGGATGAATGATGACGTCTCCTGTCCCTAGAATAGCAGGTCAGCTTTTGTCTCCAGGTAAATGGTGTCAGAGCAGCATTATGAATGAGGTACAAAGGTAAGACCACGGTCTGAGCTTAATCAGAGTTTGGCTCTGGTTTGACAGTTTTTGGAAAGTATTTTTGGATGATATTTCATATTGCAAACAAACTCTTCTTGACAGTTCCAGATTCAAAACCAGAGAAAAGGAGCTCTGTTAAAATCGAAACATTTCTCAGAGTTTGCATTTTCTTTTCGAGTTTGCCTTTTCAAAACTTAGACTTTGTCAGAGTATGTGGGCAATATGTGGAAACGTTATTTTAGGATATTTTCTTGTTTTGTCTCGGGAAGACTACCTGTCCAGGTCCAGGCTCAAAATGTATACAATTTGTGATTTGGTCATTTCTCAAGTTTTGATTTCTTAGAGGATTAGAGTGTTGCATGGAAACCTTTTTTTTTTTTTTAATTAGGGACTGAAAACTGACATGGGATATATAGATAAATATATTTACTAAAATATCATATCATTCAGTTCTAATGATTTTTTACAGTCAAAAGTAGATTTTAAAAAGCAGTTTGTTTTTTTAAAGTGGCAATGCTGTTAACAGGTATTACGCTTTTGTAAAAAGCTCATAAAATATTTAAGTGAGTCACAAGTACACTGTTTACTTTAAACAACAAATCATTTCTCAGCAGTAAGTGCCTCTGAATAAAATGTAACAGTGCAGTGTTTTATCCAGTGTGTCGTGAGAGATTGTCTGGCGTGTCGTAGGAACCAATTTGTCTAAATCAACCTGGCCGAGCTGATATCACTCTGTAGAAATATAAAAAATATAAAGAAATTTTAATGAGAAAGATTTTGCTTTTAGATATTTCTTTCTGGTTGTGTGCTTCATGATTTTTTCTCTGTAATAAAGTGCCTTAGCACAAAAAAGGTTGAAACAATCTGCAGTAGCATATTTAACTATGTGCTATAACCCAATTACTGGTGACAAATATGATGCCGTTTCCATGATTCTTCAGTAAAATTGTGCCTTTTAAATAAGAAGAAAAACTTGGAGACTCATCCAAGCGAATCCCCTTAACCACTGTCTGAAGAAACAAATGAAAAATAAAGTGTGCAATTATCGGTTTGCTTGGTGTAAAAACTCATTTGAGAGCAACAAAAGAAACTAAATGAATGTTCAAAATGCTCCTCATAAAACAGCAGAAACTTCCTGTTTGTTACAGTCAATTGTGTTTGCTTAAGATCTTCAGTGGACCGCAGACAGCAGAGATAGATGAGAAACCAAAAAAGCACCATCCATCAAGGAAGAGTCTCTTCCCGTCTGTGGTTCGATTGTTAGTGGCTTTATAGTAATTTGTGGGGGAAACAACAGAGATGTTTTAGTTAGATTATATTGTTTAGAGATATTTACAATTTATCATTGTTCAGTGTCATTTTAGTCATTTAAACCTGACCCAACCTCTCTTTACAGTATGCATATGACTAGTTGAATCGTTCATGGAAGAAAAAAATGGGTTTACATAGTAGAGCACAACTTTGAGAGCCATATCCGGAAAAAGAGGATTATAAAAGTGAAAAATGTTCATTTTTGATACTTTTGTAATGTTCTACCAGATTAAAACCAGTCCAAGCTTATTGCTAGGTCTTGAGCATAGGACAAACACTAGATACAGTCATATAGACAATGTATATATTATTGCAGGCAGTGTATAAAGTCAAATCCTCATGTCAAGAAAGAGTGGATGAAGTTTCACTTTCAGCTATGTACAGATCTGGAAGAACAACATTTGTCTTATTCATTTTACCATTTACAAACAGTTTGCATGGGTACATGCTAAACTGCTGCGATGGACTGGCGACCTGTCCAGGGTGTACCTCCGCCTTTTGCCCAATGTGTGCTGGAGATAGGCACCGGCAGACCCCCGTGACCCTGAAAGGGAATAAGCGGGTTTGAGAATGAATGAATGAATGAACATTCTAAACTGTGCCAATCAGAGTCCTTCTGAAATCAAACTTACTGTTTTTATTAATCAAACAACGTTATGATAAAATACAGTTTTCTTTATGAAATAAATACCAGCCAACCTGTATTGATTATCTTCCCATGCCTTTGTTCAGTAAGGCTTTCATCTACCATTCTGAAATTTCTGTCGATTATTGACTTTGGTGAAAATCTCAACATTTGCGCTTGCCATTGTGCCCAAAGCTGCTCTGTATGTTTCCTGGGAGATGTGGTAGGCAGAGTACTATGATAAACTTTTCTGAACTATGTACATTTTCATTTTTTTTCACAATGAAATTATCATTATGTGCCATGTTAATACATACAGTTGCTCAAGATTGTAGCTGACCTTTTTTGAGTGTTTTGAGGTACAATAGTCAGTTTCCACAACAGTTTACTTTTTTTTTGTAGAATTCATTAATTCATCTTCATACCCGCTTGAAAGAAATGTTCCAGTGACTCATTAATGACTAAAATTTTAAAGGCTGGCTCCAAACCTCAAACCTTGCATTTATTATCACACAAGTTATCGGATAAACATAATCTCTATTTGGCACAATATAAGGCTAATTAATTATTGAAAGTAACAATGTTTTCTCAGCATTTTGAGCAACTCCCTTAAATTCCAGGTATTATTCTTTTACCAGTCCTTTAAATATTTGAGGTACAACTTATTGTGTGCAACTCTGTCATCCCTGAAAAATACCTGATGACATGAAAAACTCACCCACTTTCACTTGGAGAAATACAGATCCTCCCATTCAGCCTTGAATCACTGCCAAACGTAAGAGTCAAGTTTGGTTAATTGACAAAACAGACATCTCGGCCCTGAATGGAAGCTAAGTGGGTTGAGACTATAAGTGGTCAGCATACACTTCAAAGTTTTCCATGTCACTTCGCTGGTGTGTTGCTGGAAAGCAGCCATCGTTTTAAAGCATTGGTTTGGAGCATCTCCAACTTCTGTCAGAAGCTGGACAAAAAATATGGTGTAAACAACACCATGTGTATTTAAGTAGAAAGCAAATTGGAATCCTTGAACGTGAGAGTTTGTAATCCTTCACAATAAATCAATTAAACTTTACTATATGACTTATTGCATTCACAAAATATTATTTTAGATTATTTTAATATGATTTCTTTCAATTTAAAAGATTTCTTAATATTTCTGCAGAGACTTTTGTGTTTAGCACTTCTTCTTTCAGCAAAACCTTTCTTGGCAAGGTCTTCTTGCGTTGCAAGCCCCAGTGAAAGTGGTGACAATCCAGATCTGTGCCTACTCCAACTTTGCTCGGTTTAGTGAAGAGAATCATGTAGCCAGACTCTGACATCTCCTGGGATCCATGCTCTCCTTCTTTAAAAAAAGTGTATAGCCAAGTATTTCCTGGAAATGGGGAGGCTCT
This sequence comes from Danionella cerebrum, assembly GCA_007224835.1. NCBI lineage: Eukaryota > Metazoa > Chordata > Actinopteri > Cypriniformes > Danionidae > Danionella > Danionella cerebrum. Next base: position 191,586 of record SRMA01026328.1, read on the forward strand.
GTCTCCTCCAGGCTCATGTGAACCAGGGAGTTAATTTTGGTTCCTCAGACTTGCACCATGACCTTCGGGGAGAAATCAGGGAGAATCCTCTTTCATTATTATGCTGCCCTCAAATGGAACAAGTTTCCAGGAGAGATCAACAGGCTGAGGACCAATGTCTGATTAGTTTAATCTGTATGCATTTCAATCTTTATGAGGATATTTATCTTCATAATGTTTTTATACGATTATGTTTTTATCAAATATGTTTTTAAATTGTCTTTTAATTTCATGTCCAGCTGGCTCTCTAGGCATGTGTTCTTAATGCTCTATTTCCACTGTCTTGAACTTTATGTAAAGCACTTTGAATTACCAATGAGTATGAAATGTGCTATACAAATGAACTTGCCTTGCCTTCATTATTTCTTCTACTCAACACACATGTAATTGCAGCAAAAAACAAACTGTTAATAAGAACAGTAATAATCGTAAGACTCAACATGAGGCTCTAATGGAAATATCACGAGCCTTTAGAAAGCAGTTAGTTTTATTTATTGACTGTATTATTGACTGAATCGTTGATAGGATTCTTTGCTCTTATTGGCTGACAGCTCTGAATACATGCAGTCAGCTGTAGTAGAAATGAACTGATGAAAGAAAAAAACTGTAGCTTCTGTACACGATGGAACCAATCATAATGGATTAGAATTATCTAGGAGCGTTGACTTACTTGTGATCTTTACAGAAAACCGTGGTGTAATTGACCATGTTGGTAATTAGGATCTTCTTTAGATGGCCACTTTTTCTATGTTGTCCAGATAACTTTCCCCACCATTTTGTTAACATTACCTGTATAGTAAGTGTGACCTAATCATGTTGACATAAAGATGAGAACGTTGGTTCCGTTTTATCCCTGGAGCCATCTTTACATGGCTTGTCTCCATGCAGACAAACAAACAAAGTATTTCTCCAGGGAATTTGCCTGGAGAACGGTGGATGGCTAGACATTCTCATGACACAGATGGACAAAGAGCTAAAAACAAGGTCTTTTATCACAAACAATTTCCTTAAACTCAGGTATTTTCTGGAGCTGGCAAAAAAATACAGCCACTTTTTAATTGCAGATTTTTTTTAATTGTTCCATAAGTTCTTGTCAATAGAAACCAAGCACCTTTGGTTTCTCAGTTGTTGATCCAATGAATATAAATGAGCTTTTGGTTTGTTGGCAACAAACATTTATACTGTATATATGTCTGTTTTTATTTTAATTGATTGGCAAAACAACCAGGTACAATGGGAATCCACATCCACTGGATTCTTTTCAAAAAGGCCAGTGAATTCACATACAACACTGTCTGCCTCCTGCGGCTCCTGAAGGGATTTAGAGAGGAGCACCATATAAGCTTGGCTTTATTACGTCTATTACGGTCGGGTACCCAGTGAGCTTCGGGGAGCCACACAGACATAATTATATCCCTTCCCTGTGCCGTCGGCCTGCATTAGCATCTCCTCTCCTTCAGTGGCCGCGACAGAGACAAATGAGGGAGTTTTTCCAGCTCGGCCGGCTCATCCGTTACTGCCAGTTCCATGCGATAGATCACTGCAGTTAAACGTGGCAATAGATCACAGCGTAAAGCAGAGTGTGCCCCGATGGAGAGCTGCTACAGATCAGTTGCTGCCTAATGCTCATGTAGGTAAGAGTCAGTTCCCGTTAGCTGACACCCACATGCCCATTAAGCCCCATATAAATGAGATTGCACCACCACGCCAACTTTGGGCATAGAGCAGCTTTGGAGTTTATTGTAAATTATGGGACCAGTGACATTTTGACCTTTTACCTTGGACTCTCCTCATCTGACAACAGAGCGACAAGAGAATAAACGGAGGCACTTATTATTCAGCTCGATACAGCAGTGAGAAATTAGCCGATAAGAATTCTGCAACATTGGCTCTTTGTTTGTTTCTTAATTAGCGGAAAAGAACAGACATCTCTAAATAGCAAAACCTTTTTTTCCTCTCTACCTTATGCTGTTAGTAAAGCAGCGAATTAGCACTGCTGCAAGCATTCAGGATTTCAATTAATTCACATCAACACAGATGTTCCGTACCGTCTCCTAAATGCAGGCTAATTCTTATGCTAATGCATGTCAACAGACAGATGAAGCGGCTGCAGGAAAACAAACCTCTGCAAACGACAGCCAGCAGAGATGTCAGGGCTTCCTTGCTATTTTTACATGCGACCGCTTGCACCATCCCAACTGAATGCTTTCTCAGAAGTTTAGGGGCCATTGAACCTGTCATAATAACAAAGAGCTGGGCATCTGCCCTCTGACACTGTAAAAGAAAGATGGCATGAGAGAAAGAGACTGCAAGATATGTTCATCATGCTTTTCCTGTTTCTCAGCTAAAACAAACCAATGAAACCCTTCCATAATCAAAGGACAGGATGTGCCGATGTGACAAATGAGGCTAAGAAATGAGCGCTTGTGCGTGTGTTGCGAAAATCACAGACACTGCAGGAACTTTGGGAAATTAGCACATGCCTTATTCAAACAGGAAGCTGTCATGGGGCGAGAGGGGCAATAGACCAATATTAAAACCTTCCCGAGCTGGATGACGTGACTTATTTTGAGGTGTGGGAACCAAGGTTACTTGGCGCTGCATCTAAAAGCTCAAGCCCGTCCATTGTTTATGTAGTCGCATTGTGTTTTTGATGAGCCTTTGAGGGCTCTTGGCTTTTACGTAAGACTGAATGGTGCTAACAAACCTCGAGAGTGCCTCTAGAATGACATAAGTTAATGATTCTTGTGTATTGATAAAGACAAAACTTTTTAGTAATATTGTCATCAATAATCTTTAAGAGCTTTACACAGGATAAATGCATTTGAAATCTTAACCTTTTGTTTTAAATTGTGTTTATCCTATTAAGTGATATTTCCTGTATACATGTGAACAATATTCACTCACCCATCCAAATATAATCATTCAGAAATTCCAATAAAAGAAATTATCACATTTGGGAAATCATGGTAGTTTATTGTAATCAGCCAACAAAATGGAAATAATTTGGTAGCAACCATAGTCAGTTTAAAGTTATTGATGTAGTGTTTGTGACATCAGCCATAGAATTCTGATTGATGGCCTTGAGACTCAATTAGGGTGGTGCCAGCCATAGTGATGTGCGGTTCAATGTATAAACAACCCGCACCCAACCAATGTTTTTTGACCCGTGACTTACCAAAAAAATTGTTCCGTTGTTGAAGCCTATTCTCCTGAAACGCAAAGTTAGGAGGCAAATTCTTATTTAAGTAAGAATCACTCCAATTTTTAGGCAATAATCGCAATGGAGTTTATTGTTTGTTAAATTTTGTGATACTTTTTCCACAACATGCTTCAATTTGAAAGCACATCACGAACATAATATAATCATATAATTTATGCTTTTGAATTCTAGTGCAGTTTGCTGTTGAGAGTAAAGTTCGCTATGTAGTCGTTCAGACTCTTCATCCATTCACTCAAGTAAAACAGCACAATGTGTTCTTCAGTTGAAGTATTTCATCAAATAAAAAACAAAAAGTATGCCAAGGTGCAGCTTGTGTATCTATTGAATGTGAATGATTCATATTTTGGGTGGAGGAGGATGGCACTCTGTTGAGGTTTTCATGTTCAGATATTTATTTAAAGTGATCAACCACGACCCAAATATCATTATTAAAAAAAGACCTATGTAATGTGTGCATCATTAAGTGGTAGCAAAGATACCAGAGTTTCCAAAAGGTTAATATAACCTGAAATAATGAAAAATAATCACCCTTCACATTTGAATCGCAGTCTCAGTCACTACCTATCCTAGGGAATGTAAGATGGTGCCACTCTGGGACGATGTATTTTACCCCAAACCTTTCCAATCTTGGAAGGTTTAATTATTAAACAGAAATATACAAATCAGAAAGTAGTACTTTGATGAATAACAAAAAAAAGTGATATTTGTATAATCAGTCCACCATCAACAGGTAAATAATTCCTTGTTAAATTCTATTCATCTTCAACCAGATTCCAGAATCACTTTCAGTGAGCAGATCATTGTAATCATTAAATGCATTTGACATTTTTATATACATTTCTTGAGGTAAAATGTGGTGTTTTATAGTTGTATGAAAAATGTGTGAAATACAACTACAATACTTTTGCACCAAATCTCTTTTTTTAAACCTAATGTGTAATTTTATCCTAAACTTTCACATATTTGCATCCAAGTGTATCATTCTTCACAAAAGCTTGCCTTTGAGTTAAGGTATAAAATTCCTGCTTTGGTGCGTAGCTACATAGGCAGCAGGTCTTCAAGCAGATTGTTTGCTTTTGCTCTGAAATAAAGGCTATTATACTTGTCTGAGCTCATGATTCAGCACAGCAGGTGTGGGAAGCATGGCTGGGGTCACAGACTTCACATTTGGCTTGCTAAAGACTGGCAACAGAACACAAATCCAGGGAGAGATTCCAAGATATTAAGTAGGATGATTTATCTTCACTGTCAAAAATGTGAAAAGAGTTCTTCGGAACATCATTAAAACTATGCAAAAGATGCTCTCAGAAAATCAGTTGATAAGGTGAAGGGCTTGAAATGATACACAATGTGGGTTGTGATTAGACATGGGTCATGCGCTACGTGTGTGAGTTTTTGCTTCTTTAGACATGGCTGTTCCAGTCACTGAGGTCAGGTGCCCAGCTTCTCCTCAATCTGCCAAGGGCCAGACAATTTCACTGTCCGACTCTTAAAACCCAATTTTTTCCCTGGCTTTCAACCTTGTTTAGGGTTTTTAATTTAACTTTAATTTTTAATTTACATTCATTGATTGATTTCATTGTTTTGTTAATGCCATTACTGTTTTGTTGTTTGATATTTCTTTTAACTCTTTATGCTTCATCACAGACTTTAGATTTTCAGTTTTAATGTATTTTCTTAACTGAAATCTAAAGCACATTGACTGTGAGTGCACCATTTTTGTGCGTTGCTTTCTACATTAACCGTGAAATCAACATGAGGTTCTTGAGATCATATTTTCTTGGTCTTTAGCTCGATGTTTGGTATTTTTGGTTAAGACTTGACGAGACTGCTGTCTAGTGTGGTACAAGGGACTAAGCAGCGTTGGGTGACCAAATTGAAACAGCAGTAGGTTCTTATTTAAATAAAAGAACAGGTGTGTCCAGTGGACCAAAACATTCAAAGAAAAACGTTAAATATTTAATTTTCCATCATACATTACTGCTGTATTTTTGGCTGTTTTAAATGTGAAATCAACTCGATTGTTGGGGTCTTAAGACCATTTTTCAAGGTTTGGTCTAATACCAGATTTTAACTGCATTTTTTGCCTTGTCTCAGCCATTTTTGCTGCTTAAAGTCCATAATGATCTTGATACGGGAGCAATAAACTCATATTTTAATAAAACATCAGAAGAGTTATTTCTGAATGGCGCTCACACTCCCTCATTTGGGTAAGAAACATTGTTAAAAAGCATAAACTGGAGTGAATGACATTATGAGGCTGAAGTCTTTACTTCAATGAGATTCCTACATTTCCTAAAAAAAGACATTTTAGAATTAGGGTAAGTTGGTGACTAATAACTGAATCTCATCTATACATTTCTTTTACAAAGTCATTAACGCTGGAGCTTGAGTTGTCAGAGTGTGAAAAGCAGGGGGTGGTTTCCAGTCCATCGGAAAGCAACAGACACTTTTAAAAGATAAATCTTGATAGATCTTGAATTGAAAAAAAATAAAAAATTAACAATGCCTTCTCAGTAATGCTAAACTGACACCCTTTGGAAGGCTCTGCTTCATTAGAGGTCACCAGTCTTATTGGATTTGGAAGTTGCTTGAGGTACCGACATCACCGGGATATAAAGCCGCTGTCAAAGTGAGCGAAGTGACAGAAAATCAGACTCCCAGAGAGAACCACCAGGACCCCAGAAAAGCTAATTTACTTGCTTGTAAAAGTGATGGCATCTCAAAAACAAAGTGACATTGAAAGATGCATCTGAGCTGCCCATGCCAGTCACGTTCCACTCCCCAGCCACGCCCCAGGTGTCAGTACATAACCCCGCATTTGGTGAGCCAACCAATCATTTCCCTTCAACTCATGCTCAAAACCCCTCCATCCCCTTGCCAGCAGAAGGCTGTCAGCTTCCAAAACAAGATGTCGTGTCAACGCCGGAAAATTACACAATAACGAGGCCCACTTGAGATTAGGCTAATGAGAAAATCAAAATACAATTTAATTCTTGTCAGCGACGAGACATCTTTAAATTACCTCTCCCTGCATGCTGATTACCCGCACGAGCCACTCTGCCAGAGGCTGCTTAAAATAACCCTGCAGCTTTCTGGGCGACACTTCGCTTTGTGTGTCTTTGATGGAGGAAGGGAAGAAAGGCACGCTTCATTCTTCGCTCGTAATAAAGATCTGACCTGAGGCGGAACTTGCATTCGGAAGCTGAGCATACAGGTCAATTACCTGAGTGGAATCGCGGATGTGATGCAATTCGAAATTGCTCAATACTTCATCCATGTCGCTAATTTTAATGGGGGGTTGCTTTGGCCTTGGAAGGAATAGCGGATATTAGATTTTCCAAACAACTTATGGTACATTGTGATGAATCTGAACCAAAATGCAAAACAGTCTTTTCCCTCTTTTATTGGTCTCACAGGGGCTTGGCTCATCTTTTAGTCTTTTGTGCCTGGCGTCCAGTCTTGGTTGTTAATGTCATGATGGTAATTATCTGCCAAAATGTTTGTTACGTTCAGCCACACAGCGGCACGTTTGCCGCTCTGAAACAACCAGCTAGCATATGGCACAGAATGTTACACACTCCTAATAGCCCATGAGAGCTGCCACTTTCTAATAAACCTCCGGCTACAGCAGCACTCACAGCACAAAACCTGTTAGTGGAACTCACCTTATGTGAATGCATGAGATCAGGAAATTAAGAAACACAGTACCAACAACCTGAAAATATATGACTTTAAAATATATCATAGAAGTGTCATGTGCACAATACGTTTGCATAGACATACACTATGTTTAAAGTTAGTAGATCAACAAGGAATTCTACTGATTCGGTTCATTTTCGCAGGTTTGTGTTTAAAGTACTAGCAAACACAACTTACTAGCATGCTTAAATGAACCAAGACACAAGCCTGATGCCAGATCTCTGCCATAATATGTAAATAAACATGCCACAATAGAGATGTTATTTCAAGAGCAGCATGTGATGAATAGATAGAAGAGACAAGACACTACTTGGTACAAATGCAATTACAGGAAGTGGAATTCAGTTCAGGGAAATTCAGTATATTTCTGTTTCTTGATTGCATTTAGAAAAATAATTTTTGAAGCTTTACAAATACCAAGTAAAGTATACATAGAATTGACCAAATTAGACGAAAAGTGTACTTTTTCAGAAGAGGGTCAAGGTTACTGGATGGAAGTGGAGGCAAAGGTAAGTTCCAAACAAGGTGTTGATTAAGATTTCAGCATGTGACACAAATTGTAACTATTTCAAACAATAGTTACTTTTAAACTGACGAGTAATTACAAACAAACAAAAAAAAACCCTTTTAAATGATCATTCCAAAACAGCGTGTCACTGACATTAGTCAACAAAAAGCATATGACTGACAAAGACAGACTCCATTCCAGGAAGTGAATTGGAATTTAACATTCTTTCTCTATTCAATGAACGAACCACCCCTAGATGTAGCATTTTAGCTTTGTTTCTGCCACTTCAAGTCAGGGGTATTCCCTTATTTTGGCAGAATTATGACCAAAATAAATCACAAATGCAGTGATTGAAAATAATAGCTCAATTAAACAAAAAAACTAAAAAAATAAAGGCTCTTAAAAATAAAGGCTCAGTTGAACACATTTTAAAAGTGGATTGAATTGAATTGCCTTCATGTTTTTCACCTTGTTTGCTTTTCTATTATTGCTGTAACAATTTTTTATCGATATACATCTTTTTTGTGAGTTTTTTTTTTTTTTACTAGATGCCGTCATGTGGCAGGATAAAGCTGTCATACTGGGTCAAATATTTTTACAGTTTTTTTTCCCCTGTCACAAAGGCTTGGGTAAAAGCTATGCCAATGATTGGGTTGAGTGTAGGCTGGTTTACAGGTTCGCTGGGTCTTTGATAGCTAGCTGAATCAGTGGAGCGAGAAAAGTGTTTTGCCTGGGCACTCCTGGTACCTCCAGCTGAGCCATATGGCCCCGGGACTCTCTTCATCTCTTAAACCGAGGAGGACAAACATGTCTTACACACATCAGTGCTTTTATTCACTGCTTGAACGCTCAAGCTCTCACGTCAACTCACAGAATGTCCACTAACACAGTCAAGACTTCCCACAATGCAAATTCAACACGATTTATTTGTTTGTTTATTTTCTGGCACCTTATTATCAGAACCTTCACATTTTTTTCTACCATTAGAGCTTATTTGGTTAACTCTTGCTTTAATTTAAAACAGGAGGAAATACTCCTAGGTTTTAATACCCCTCAACCTCATTATCCCCTACTGAGGTTGTAGATATGTGTTGATGTAGATTATATCTATGATATTTATAGTGTCAGTTGCTTGCTTATGGACCGTTAACTCATTCTAATTTTGTGTCTAGGTTGTCTAGGTTGGCTAATAATGTGTAACTAGCTCTACATATTAACATAATAGATTTTGCAATATCTACACCTGACAAAAACTGTCGAAAAATTGTAATGGTAATTTATTCATAACAATGATATAATTTGTTAAATTAGCCCCCTGTGAAATTGCACATTTTTACAAATAATTTCCAGGTGATTTTTAGCAGAGAAAGGGAATGTTTTATTCTTATTTTACTTTTTTTTTACTTTCAGGGAAGTATGCTTGTAGTTCCTGAAATAAAATAAAAATTAAAAAAGATTCTACGGTCAATATTATTAGCCCCTTTAAGAAATTCTTAACTTGATTTGAAGTTTGGCTTTATAACAAAACATTTTGGTTTGCTAAATGAGTATTACAGCATTTAAAAAATTAAAATTTTATTAAAGTCCAAACAACTTTGCAAAGAAAAACCCCATATGCCCTAGAATAAGACGGATGACGCTTTGAGGTGAACAGTGTTAAAGTACAACACATGCAAAGGTACCTCTCTGTAGAGGTTTATGCAAAGTTTGTGATTTTGGAAACTTGCTCATATTTTTAGGTCTTGATCATTAACAGATGTGTTAAAAATTTCAAACATGTACTTCAAACACAGTCATTATGGCCACTAGTTGGTGCTATGACTGACACTATAGGTTGCTATATACTTCTGTGCAGACGTGGAGTCTTCAAGTTTCATATGGTTGAGTAAATAACATACTTATAACAACTTCCTACATCATGGCGAAACATCGAAATTCAACAGTCAGCCAATCATGAACCATTTAACATTGTCAAATAAGCTTCACAATTTAACATTGCGGAAGTGTTTAGATGAGACATTCAACCGATGAAATCTTAAGGAGGAGTTCGTTGAACCCTGGAATTGTTCAAAATATTACAAGAAAATAAAAATAACTGACTTCCTCTTTGTTTTGGAAACTTGCTCCAGTTAACTTTTTTGTAGGTCTTGGTACCCTACACATGTCTTGCAAAATTTGTTCACGTACGACAAGCCGAGCGCGCAACATAAGAGGTAACACTTTAGGTGGCACTACAGAGAAATTTTGCCACACCCACTTTTCAAACATAAATCTTCACCAGTTTTGATTAGGGGATTTAGGGCTTTTCGAGCATGTTTAGGCCATAAAAGGCCCCTAAATAATATTGCAATTACAACAGATTTCAATGCATTTTCTGGCCCTAAACATACAATACAATGATTACCTAGCTGCAGACCAAATCCATTTTGAATGAAATTCTACTGGTCTAATGTTAGTTAAGCTTTTTTTAAGCTTTGCTAAAAGTTTTTAAATAGAAGAAATCAGTTTAGTTCTCTGGTGGAGGCAAAAATGTACATTACAAATGGATTGTTCCATTATGTTGTCAATTATAGTAGGTGTGTCCTTTCTAACTATGACCAAACATCTTAAAATTTAGAAAAAGGGAAAAAAAATTCTGTATCAGAGGTTATGTCTTCTTTCTAACACCTTGCAGCGCTTGCTTCTGATCTCAGCCAATGGCTGTGAGCACTGACAATATTTTGTGCTGATAAAAGGCTACAGCTGTGTTGTGGAATCACCATCCCTACCTAATCGCATCAGTCTTCCCTAACGTAAAGCCTTCTTGTGAACTGATGTGATATATAACCTTCAGCGCCTATGAAATCATGCTGTTTCTGTGGTGGCCAGAGCTGCCAGTGCTCGGTGACAGCATATGTAGGCATGACAGATGACAGTGCATGAGGAAGTGACTCGGGAGACACACACGCTTTCACACAGACACATATTTTGCCACCATCCTCCTCAAAGGCATCTTCCCATCTATTTGACACAGTAATTACAGCACATGCTGATTCCAATGATGGATGAAGTCCCGGTCTGGGATGCTCTATTCCTTCATCTTTCTCTGTCTCTCTCCCCATGCACTTTCATGCTCAAGAGTGTAACTGATTAAGTCCAGCCTAATGAGGGCATTCGTTTTGTGTCTAAATATACAGAATTCATGCGCTTATAGGCAATTATGTTGATAAGTAAAATTTAGGGGCAATTGGTTTAAGACAAAAAAAATTAAATAATTAATTGGGAAGTTAAACTCTACACATTATATTAAATCAAATAGTATTTTTTTGGTCAACCAGTGTTTACGCTGGTCCGGGAAACAATATTACCCCCCCATGTCTCTATGTTTTTCCTTAGCTGAAATGGTGATATGTCAAATTGGTTGCTATAGTAGACAGTCTGGTTGCTATTGAGGGGTCTGTGACATTATATAATGTTCCTTTTGTCACTATAAGTTACATAAACCAACTCACATGTCTTTATCATTTACCAAAGGTCAAGTTCAGAAAATGTAGTTGCTAAGGTAAAATGCGTAAGCTCTCTTAAAATGCGGTTGTTAGAGAGTTGTCAGTAAAGTAATACTTTTTTATTATTTCTTACAATTATCAACATAAACAAACCCCCATTTCTCTGCAATGCTTTATCCTGAAGATATTGCCTTTGGTAAGTCAATGATAGTTTTTAATACAATCAATAGGCCTAGGGTTCAAATACTTTTCTCTGCCTTTGGTGTGTTCTTGCATGAACTGATAACTTGTTAACCTGTAAGTGTGGTCTGTTTGAAATTCAGTTCTCAGTTTAAGTAACAGTTTTACAAATTTAGCCCCATGTTAAGTCAATGGAAAAATTCCCAGTGTTCTCAGCGATTTACCACAATTCATTTTGTAGTACCAGTTTGAAAATATAAAAGATATGCCAACCCGAGTCAGACTGGTTGGAATGTTTTTGCAAAGTTTGGTGACATTAGTTTGAATGGAGGAGATATGTTTAGAATTTTTTAGATGAGTAACAAAATGACAAGCCAACATAATAAAGCACTTATGCTTTTATGTGAGGCATTTAATAATATAACTAGTGATATTCTGAATTAATTCTATTTGAAATGGATGGTTAAAAAACATAAGCAAGGTCTTCAGCAAATGTGTCATTCTTGTGGGAACACAAGAAGTCAAACCCATTTTGTACTACAACCCTCTTTACTTATACTTTTTATTCAAGGCAATTGGCACACGGCTAGCAGACAACCATTCAATCAAGAGTGAAAGCCCGCAGCGGGGTGGGCGCATGGACAGTTTTATCCAATTCAGCAGCAGCAGATGTGGGGGAGCATTTAATAGAGATGTTACCACTGAGGCAAAGAAAGAGCTGCTTCAGTTTGGCTGCGTTCCCTCTCTTTGGTCAGATCTTTCTTTCATTAGTGTGCATGTGACCACCTGGTGCAGGCCCCAGGACATGCACAAGCTGACAAGACAACATGAATTCCTGCGACCCTTCTTACACCCAGAATTACTATTTATTAATTTAATTACATTTATAAAATTCATGATTTAGTAATAATTTAGGTTATGTTTACTGTGGAATTTTTTTAAACCTTTTCACAGAAATTGGGGCTTTGTAGATTTGGAGAGAATATTTCCGGTTCCGATATTAAAATGGTATGTAGGATGGGGTGGCTTTTTTTTTTTTTTTTGATTATGTCTCAGAGTTTTTTTTTTTTTTTACCTTTATTCATAAAGTATGTTGACAGGATGAGAAGTGGGTAGCATGTTAGGATTAGGAAATGACGACCGGTTCAGGATTCAAACCCACTTCACCCTTTGCAACTTGCACATTGTAATAGAAAAAGATTTATCATTTCATGTTAATCCTAATTTTGGTTGATCTTTGGGATTCTCACTCTCTCTCTTCTCCTTCCAACATTTACAGACATCAAACTGTCTTTCTTACCCCCAAACCTCCTCTCCCTCTTATTCAAAGAGCATGCGTTAGTTTAGTTGAGTTTGCTAAAATGCTTTTTGCTGAAACTTTCGATACCTTGCTTCAGGGACTTTGTTATTAATATGAGATTAAACATCCATCACAGTAGATGATTCAGATTCACAAAAGTCTCGTGTTTAAATTTACTTTAGAGACCCAAAGGTAAGGGCTGGGTTGGTGCCCTCAGTAAAAATTCACATGGGGCCTTCCAAGTAGCATTCAACACTGCTCATAGAGTACAATATTTCAGCATTCGGAAGTAGAGTATCATCAGTATATAAATAGAATACTGTATATAGCTTTTTTTGATCCGTTTGACACTCCATTTTTTACTGCTGTAAATTTTAATATGTAATTTTGTCCAAATTAAATTTTTGACATAATTTTTACATTTTTGTTTATGTTACAAACCATTGTTTGGTGTCATTTAGTATCTAGTTACTGAGTCTTAAGTCTCAATGATCTGCATGATTGTTAATGTTTGCGTACAAATGACACTTATTTAATGGAGATTGTAATTCCTTTGCAGATGTGGCAGTTCTTCACAGAAATTGAATAGAGTATGGTTTCTGTTTAAGTTGCACTCTCGTTTTCTTTATAGTTTCTTCATAGCGTAGTCTGTGCATGCATTTACTTTCTCACATTTGCCTTCTGTACAAGTATTACTTCAGTTCAGGTTAAGTTACTTTTAACACAGTGATATATTAACAAGTTATTGTCATAAATGCCTGAAAAGCATAATACTATTTTTAGAAGGAAATTTAGACTTGTTTCCAAAATTTTTTTTAGAATACACTTCAAGAGCTAAAAACACAGGCCATAATGATGATGATGATAATAATTCAAAAGCTTTTATTGCTTCCTATAGTCCCTAAAATGTCCCTAAATAATAAAAGGAGGTGTATAATTTTCTTTCCCACCAAAAATATTAATGGCATGTAAAAAGAGGAAGTGGCTGAGATAAGTGTTGTTTCCAAAGAGGATGTGGACTTATTTGTTAACCTTGAGTGCTGTTGAGTTTTGGGTAAAGTCAGGCTACCTCCAGCAGCTTCCTGTCCCAACGGTACTGTTCTCTGGCACTCTGGAGAATAGAGTTAAGCCAATCAGCATGCAGAGGCTCCCTGATTGACGTCAGAGAGGCTGGGACTTCCTGTGCAGTGCTGAGAGATGAGCACTGTCTTCCTTTGTGGCTGCACAGGTGAATGATAGAAAAGAACCAGTCAATTTGTGGCTAGACTTCACTGTATGCTGCCACTATGGAATTAGAGTTTATAAATTTCTACATTGTATAAATGTGGCTAAAAGTGTGTGTTTAATGTTCTCAGCAGGAATTCTCAGTGATTTTGTGGAAGTAGCTTTGGAAACTGCTTATGTTGTTGCAACCCGGGCAACAGAAGAAAATAATAAAAAGGCACTTTGCACATTTTTTTTATCTCACAAATAAGATTTTTTACTTACTAAAAATGTTAAAATTGTTAGAAGTAAACTATGAATTCAGAGTTAAAAGCTACATATCTATGTTCAAAAATGATTAATTGAGCAATAATAGACAAAGAATTACATAAATGGTCAGACGAAATTCTGCTACACATCCAGTAGTTGGTACTTTTCCCTCACAAAAGGAATACCTTTTAAATGCTGTATAAGTGTGTAGATGATTTGGGACTTGGAGACTTGGACACTGCAAGACACATGCTTTTCTCTGATTAGTAAAGACACAGGAAGTGGCTCTTAGCACATACTTTAGCATGGGAGAACTGTGACACCATTTCCTAGAGGATTTTACACAGTAGTGTGAAGCACAGAAAGAAAGATGGGTTTATACGGTTTCCTGACACTGACCTCAGTATACTGTATAAACAAAAACCTGGCTTGTTTGAATATTAAGTGATTTCCAAAATGTAAAAATATAATCAGAATCTCTTCTTAAGGGTTCATCCAAAAAATAAAAGATATGTGACGAGGCTCCAAATAAGATGAGATCCGGTGTGACCATGATGGATCTGTTTATAACCCAACCAGACACTAAATCAAAAAGGCATTAGTTTCTTCAGAGTGAGTGTGTACAACAAATCCAACTGCATTTGATCATCTGTGATGAGAAGCCTATTTGAACAAGGTTCAAGGTCAAAACTCTCTCCACTGCTGTTTTGTTGTCTGGTGTGATGAGAGGTGTGTTGTACTTAGATAGAATCAAAGTTGTGCTTATTGCCATATAATGAGGAGCGTTCCATAATTACAAGGAATTTGATTGAGTTGATAAAGTAAAAAATAAAAATAAGTAAAAGTAATGCAATGGATTCTCAATCTAAATAAAGCTAGAACAATTAAAATATCATTTGTTTCACATACAATAGCAGTGATGGTAAGTAGTATAAAAGTATAAAAGAGTAGTAGTATAAAAGAGTAAACTGTGTAAATGCAGTGACGGAACCAAAGTGACTTTAAAGGGACGGTGGTGTAGCTCTGTCCACATGTGTAACCCAGTTATTGTGAATACAGGTATTTTTCTAGGCAGTCCGTATTTTAACCAGAAATGTAAAAGTGCCCAAAGCGAGGACTATGTTGCTTTTTATTCCGCTACTGTGGGTTACTGTATGTGCAAACAGACTCAATCCAGTCAGAAATGAGTCCAATGAGGGTAATGTTATCCTCAAACAAAATCAGCTTGAGCCAAAGACTTCAGCAGGTCTTTATACATGACATTTACTCTGACAATGCAGAAATATTCCTTTGTTATGGGTCCACGTCAACACAGGGGCCAAAAAGGTCTTGATAAACCAGACAGAATGTAATGGAAAAGTTTCCCAAAACTTTTCAAGCCATGGTGTAAAGTGTAAACTCCAAATATTTGTACTGAAACACCTAATCCTCAAGGACAGTGGGACTCTGTTGACTACTCCTGATATAATGCATAAGCAAAGAAAGAACAAATAAAGAAAATTAAAGTCAAACTTATATTCCATCTGCTCAACCTCCTGCAAAATGTTCAGTTATTTTCACTTGATAAACCACGAAAAGAACGTATGTGTGATGAACCTACAGAATACATTGAATAATTTACTTACTGTATCCACTGATTTAGAAATGTTTTTTCATTTGCTCCTAATTAGGGACACAGGTTTCTGCTGGTGTCAGTCTCCAGCTCATATTGAAGAAAAATTACTATTAGTATCTGTACACAAACGTATAATACGTCATAAATTTTCTCAGACATTTGCAGAAAATACTTAATATTGCTCTGTTTAGATCCAGATTGCATTAAAATATATATATTTTTGTGAACACTGAAAAGCTGTTAATGTCACATTGTCATATATTTCTAGAAGGAGATGTTTGAAATCTCAATCTGAAAGAGTGAACAGTTTGATGTCTGCAGTGCGACTGAACTTTACATGCTCTGTCTATCACGTTAAGACCTTTCAGATGTCAGTTTGAAGTATCTGCTTTCTTCTCTCCATCTGTGTAGGGCATCGGAAGAAATGGACCAGCTGAGTCTGACAATTATTTTCATTTGTTTACTTTCACTTTATGCTACTGTTTAAAATGTACAAAAATTATTTTATATTCCTGCATTTTATGATGCTTATTTCAAAAACATGAAAACTCAGTGATCCCATGTTTCCTGTAAATTTTGAGATCGCATGATCAAGCTTTTAGAACAGTAACAAATAGTCAGATGACATTTAACTCAGAGTTAACCCTATGCATCTCCAGATATACTTCTAAATTTAGTTAAACAGTGAAATAGTAGTTTTCAAAGTGCACGACTTGGGCAGATTATATATAACTTACAGTGAGAGCCATAGCCTGTTACCACAGACAGATGTTATTTTGAGGGTCAATTGAACAAAGATTTTCTCAAACTCAATGAAGGACGAGAGAGAGAAAACACACTGTTGAGTAATTGGCTCAATGTAATTGGGATGTAATGGGGAGACAGGTGAAGAGAGCAGATCGAGAAATCAATACGTACTTGTGTGAGTCTGTGACAGCGGATGAATCAATTTCTCTTTTCTGCTTGTCACTTCTCATGTCAATTTAAGAAATCAAGGACGACCACAGGCATATTAAACAAGAAAAATAAAGGAAACTTGCAACATTAAATTGTCTGAATACAATTACCCAGTGTTAACTATGCACTCATTTGAGTTTAACCCATGCACATGGTTTCCATTAATTAGAGCACCTGTGTCTTGTACCCACCTGATTGCCATCTTTACACAGTGGTCATAGTGCTGAATCACTCGATCGAAAAAGAGTGATTCAACATCGAATCGAAATTCACAAATTCACGAATTAAATCGAATCGGATTGAAATTACAATTGATGTGTTTGTTATGTTGCCCTTATCATTAAGGCTTACTTTAACCTAATTTACACTGGCCTCGATTCAAATTTGATGCTTATATCAATTTTTTTTACCTTCTGTTTACATGTTCTTTCAAATGCTACCCGTATCCATCAGTTTTTATTTGCCATAGCAAGATGCAAAGGGTCACCAGCATGTTTTAATAGTGTGAAGATGTTTAATGATTGCATTCCACTTTGAGCAAAATTTAATTTGCCATAGTAAACATAAAAATCTTTTTTTTTTTAATTTAGAAAATAGTTTACTAGCCCAGTACTTTCACTGAAAAAACTTTTTGCAAACATGCCAATTCCTTTTTGGTCCACATTGGATCTTTTTAATGTGCTCACCAGCCAGATTGGTGATAATTCCAGTTCAATTTGTATTACAGGATCTATTACAATCACAGACCTCAAGTCCTCACATAGCACTTTTCCAAACTCTGGCAAGACTCTAGTAAACTGCAGTACATGACCGGACCAAATCCAGATTCCAGACTTGGGCCACACATGAACCTGACCCAAGTTGGTAATCGATGAAACCCTTTATATCTGGTCTATGCCTTGTCACATTAAAAACGGTACCACCTCTGCCAGACCTGGGCCATTTTTGGACTACACACTGTTTACCAGAAACAGAAAAATGCTGGATGTGCATTCAATTATAGAAGTAGTTTTGCAAACTCATATCTGATGAAATAAATAAATAACTAAATGCTATTTTATAAAAAATAATGTATATTTTGCTTGTTCCAGTGTACAAGCGGAAATAAAGCATTAGCCCTGTCCACAGTACAGTCATTCATCAGCTTTCTACCACCATTGTTATGTGAGACAACATTGGCTTCTTTGATGTGAGCACTTGCTTAGTAGCATAACACTTAGCTCATACAGGAAGTGACCAGGAAGTCTCCAGGAAATGTCCAGGAAGCCACTGTGACTTCAAACACCACAGCACAAAACACAATACTCTGCGTGGAAGAGGCGATTCACCAGTTTCTTACACCCTGTATGGAGATGCAAGGGTTGCACGATCATAACCTAGGAAGATATTAGTCATTCGAGTGAAGTAAAGGCAACATCTAAATGTTATTTCAGATGGAGTTATTCCTGAAGCCAGATTTCCTCTTCTCCTGCTGTGAAACACAAGTGTTCTCCACTCTCGGAAACTGTATTTCCTATGTTCTGATTATTGATGGGGTCACCGTATGGCCTTTTTCAGTTTTGGGTTTCAGTTTCAGGACAAAATGTTCTACATCTACTGTAATGCAGCTTGCAAAATTAGTTTGTTTTAGTGAGAAGAGTTTATAGACACACAAAACCCCACTTTCTTTACTTTTTTATCGATATCGCACTGTTTTTAAAAATCGTTTTCTGTAAATATATTGTTTGGACTGAAGGTTTGGGGTTCTCCTCAGCTCAGCTCAAGGTGACTAAGATGCAGAGTCATTGATCGCTGTCTCGCCAGCCCTCTGTTATCAAATCCCAACATCATTATCTGCTGACCTCTGACCACTGCAGTGCTTACATCAGCACCAGTAGGTGACCGGGGTCATTATTATCACATTTTTCTCAGCCGAGTCCAAAAACACTGATCCACTGGAACACAGCCAGATCTCAACATCCTACAGTGGAACCTAAACGTCCTTGTAGGCCTGAAAGTTAAATTAAAGCTGCTTGTTTTACTTTGAAGAGATGTAAACTCTGGTCACAAATAGCAGAATGTTTTTTCACGGCTATCTTATGATCATGTAATAAAGTAAAACATTTGGTTCCCTTAGTGTAAAAAGTACTGAGCATCTCAGAACTAAAAGTTAATGTGCTTAACATTTATGGATATGTTTATTTCACCAGGGTTGAAAAATTGTTTGTATTTGTATTACACACGTTTATTTGAGAGTTGCAATACAGTTTAAGGGATGTTTGTATAATGTGTTTCTGGAGAAGCAACAGCATTTAAGGCAGTCTTGTCCCATTTGACTTTGTCCGAGCGTCACCCACCTATAAAAAAAATAAATAAATAAATAACCTCCTCACTTGATTGGAACTTGAGAAAAGTTCTCTAGATACTTCCATCTTCAAAGTTGTAAACATCTGTCACATTAATTGAAGGCAAATTTGTAAGGATTTCCAGTTTTACATTTTCTTAATGTCTTAAACCTTAGAAGTCTGGGCCCTTTACAACTTGCTTTAAGGAATTACCTTCAAAACATTTTATTTACAAATATTTTTTTACAAAAATACAATTCAGACTATTAATTACTGTCATTTTTACTGCAAAAATTCTAAAAATTGAGAATAAACAGTTTTAATGTTTTATAACCAAAAGCAACATTAATAAATCTCACAGAAAAGCAAAGATGAGGTCAAAACAATGTGAAATTAAAGCTTTTTTTGAGACAGAACTTTAGAAAAAACATTTCAGGTATATGTTGAATGAAGCTGATTTGAATGAAGCTCTTTTTGAAACCTACACATTATATTTGAATTCAAAATTAAACAATAGGTGGGTTGTGTCATTCCTACTTAATTCAAAACAACCGCTGTGATTGGCACTCACACCCAGAGACTTCTAAGTATTAACACTATTCACTATTAATGGAATTGAGACATAATATAAGACCCCACAGAGCTTTACTAAGAGTTAATTTATTTAAATATATTGAAAGTTATATTAATGAAAATGTAATCACACAAATATTTTTCCTTTTTTTTTTCGCTTTGTCACATTTTAGTTTCAGTTGCAATATGGTGTATAATTGAAACATATGAGAGGACCAAATAGAAATAATTAGTAAGTGGACTGAACACATAAATAAATAAACTCCCCATTTTCACGCTGCAGCTGCACTAAATTGCCAGTTTGATTAAGTTCTTTGTTGTCCGGAGTGAATGAAAGTGCATTCCCAGGGGAATAGGTTACAAGACAACATGTCAAAGACAAGCTTTCTCCGCTCTCTCTCACACACACAGCTCAGGGCCGTTATTCCCAGAAGGCAGTGGTGTTTCAGGTCTGGGTTATTGGTTCTCTGCTCGGCTTCATGTAAATGACTCGTGGAGTAATTGAAAAAAGAACTCTCAAGCGTGTTTGCCCACTTAATCTCTTTAAGATCATTATGAGTGTAGTCAATTGGCTTGACCCAGCTGCGGCGGTGTAGGGGAACAATGGGGCTTGTCTTCAGAGCGGGTCGATCTCCAGACCCAGTGGGCCAGAGGTTAATGAATGATTATTTCTCACTTTGTAATCTAGCTGGATCCATGTCTGACTGCAGGGCTCTCATCCCTGGAGGACGCTTGCAGAATGTTTGAGATCAGAAGAACAAACAGTCAGACACACAGGGATTGCTTTTATAAAATCATTGGTGCATTTGTCGAGCCATTGTTGAGGCAGAACTGATGTAGAAAAAACAGAAAACTATTTAAAACACAAACTATTGCCTTTATTCACACAAAATAATCACAATTTTACAAAGGTTTGTAAAGACTGATTTGCATCTATGCAATGTACATCCCTCTAATACAATTACTTATCTGTAAAAGAACCCAGCCTCCTTTAAATAACTTTAACGCTTTGAACGCTCATCTCTCATCATGTTAAATCCTCCTATCAGCTGCGGTATTTCAGGCTGCTGTTTATATAAGCGTTTAAGAACACATCTCTCTTTATCAAACCCATCACCAGGGCTCCTCTCCCCTCATTTCTGAGACAGAAGGCGATAGGATGAAAGCTTGTACACAGTCTCATGCGGCAGCCCACATATGGGCTGTATTAGTGCCGGGACGTCTTGCTCCAGCTCCACCCTGCCAGGGTTGCCAGGTTGTAACAACAAAGTTAAAAATTTCCCTTTGAAAATAAACATTATATTACGTTTTTTTTCTACTGAGTAATTCACTATATATCCAGGTGAAATTTCATAACAAATAAAATGCATTAATTAATTAAAAAAGAAAAGCTGAATAAATCATTAGTAGATGCTTCCAGTGGTTGCATCCTTTTTCCACGACAAAATAAGGTATTTTATTAAATAACACACTTTTGGTAAACAGGGAGTGTGTAAATTTATAGTCAATATCTAGCACAGCTCCAAGGTTCCAGTCTGGTCTCAGCTTTGCTGCAGGATTCCAGACAGGACCCACCACGGCTCCTAACTTCTAGTCCGTAAAACAACTTTAATATCACATAAAAGAACTTGGAACTTATTGAATAATTATGTGATGTAAACATACCACTTCTTGTTTATATATACATTCTGTTAGTATCATCTCCTGCACTCCCATCTACAGCTAAGAGAAGTTGTTCAGCATATGAGTGTGAGCACTTTCAGAGACTCACTCACTCACTCACTCACTCACTCACTCACTCACTCACTCACTCACTCACTCACTCACTCACTCACTCACTCACTCACTCACACTCACTCACTCACTCACTCACTCACTCACTCACTCACTCACTCACTCACTCACTCACTCACTCACTCACTCACCCACTCACCCACTCACCCACTCACCCACTCACCCACTCACTCACTCACTCACTCACTCACTCACTCACTCACTCACTCACTCACTCACTCACTCAAAAAATGTAATTTAGATAATAATTAATAACCCTCAGCAGAAAAACCATACACTTGGCAACACAGACCGCTCACCCCTGAGTGCTTCAGGCCGCTGACAGACAGCTCTTGATTCCACATTTGCTGGGATCCAGAAAGCTTTGCATGGCCTCTTTGATAGTGGCTGATTTATTGTGCACTGGCAGCAGTTGTGGATGTCTTCAGCGACGGTGAGGCTCGTCTGTGTAAGAGGATAGTGTCTATCAGATGGCAGGCCGACAGCACAACAAATGCCACACCATTTCCACATATTTTTCAGGCTTATGAAGACTTGGTGTTTTCTGTGGCATTTGTTACCTGATCTCTGTAATGGCTGTGTCTACAGTAATTGCTTCAGTACTGACCAGCGACAATTAATAACTGGAAGCGCTGTGATTTGAAATATTGTTTCATTTTTGTTGGTTACATTGAACCCTTTTAATGCAGTTAGACATTATAATGTTTTTTTTTTACTCTTTCCATAGCAGATACTTCAGTACAGTCACGTTGATATTTCTTATTATGTATTTTTGTTATCTGAATCGGCTTCAACCTCCAAATACTTTCAGTGCTATATTGTTTTCTTGTCACTAGAAAAACATTTCATTAGCTTCATAAATTAATACAAATGGTACCATTTCAGTCTTTCTGGAACTGTGTATGTAAGTCCTTCTCTGCGAGAGGTGGGGTACACCTGCGCAGGGCATCAATTTCATTTGATAGACCCCATTTCGAGAACTTTGCAGTTAAAAAATTACAAAATGTGCCGCCCAACAAAAAAAAAAAAAATAAACAGTGAATGTTTGTATTTACAGTGAGGTTATATCAGGTCTTCACTCTGCTCTTCATAATTATCCCAAGCACTAATCCCAATAGTCCGTGGGAATGTCATGAATATATCTCCACCCGGAGCTTCTCTCAAATTCAAAACCAAAACAGCACACTAATTAAGTTAGCTAAGTTAGCTAATAGAGGTTAACACTCCACTAAAGAGTATTCATTGGAATATTCGCAGATGTTCTCAAATGTTAATTAGCTATAGGGTTACTCTGCCAGTCATCAAAGCTATCTCTTAATTCTACAGCTGAGCCCATGCTTAGCTTCCTAGCATCATCCTATTAGCTGGGAATAACTGATGACACCTGCTCATCGCACGGCCTTTCTGGAGTTAACAGCTGACTCATGACCCTTGCAATAAGGTAAAGCACACAAACAAGCTATTCAGTCATGTCAGGTTATGTTCTAATGTGATTTCTGCTGAATTCATAAATATTCGAACATTGGTGATGTCTCTTTAATGTGCTGTACATCTTTAAAGCCTTATCTAAATCTCAAAAGTGACAGTGGTTATGTAACAGATGTTTAATTTATGATCTATTGTCAGCCAATAGAAGAAGTACCTATGTCAAGAAATTTGTCAATGAGGAAAAACTGTCTCTTGTATTTTTTTAAAATAACTTGGATCCTGGATGCTCACAGATCGCAGTGACAAACCTATATTAACAATGTTTCAAGGAAGAAGGCGAGCTTAGCCTTGAGAGGACTGTCAAGCAAGAGCATTTCAGAAATCTGGAGGAGTTTCAAATGGAGAGGACTGAGGCTTGTGTCAGTGCATCTAGAATCACCACATACACCTGCGTGTTATGAGCTACAGCTGTAGAAATCCATTCCTCAGGCAACTTTTAAAGCAAAAACTGTATTGAAAGTATCTGTATTGGGTTAAGGAGGAAAAATTCTATTGCCCAGTCGTGCCAAGTTCTGTTTTCAGACGAAAGTAAATTTTTTGTTTCATTTTTAGAGATTATTTATCAGCAGGAATTAGCACCTGTCCACAAAGTCAAAACTATCTAAGGTTTAGTAGCCTTAGTAAATAGTTCTATTTTATTGGCCCGGAAACTCAGTTGACTTAGACCCCATTGGAAATCTGTGGGACTGATGAAGAACATGACGACTTAAATATTTTTAAATGTCTTCTCTTCAGTCATTTACATGGGATAAATATAAGAACCTTAAGAGAACTGTGGTAATTGCTGAGGTTCTTATTAATATTCATCACAAGTGAATGGACTGTGTCAGTTATTTACAGTAAATTAGAGTAATTTGTCAGTAAATTAACTATTTTGTCTTAAGAAAATACCAACAACATTAGTTCTTTTTTTCTGAATTTAGCACGATCTTGTCCATTTAAAAAGGGAGGATTGGATTGTTTGTATTTAAACAAGTAAACCATACCCAACTTATGTGTGAGTGGTTGACAAATAATACAAATCTCTGTAATATTCCCCCCACAATATACACCAAACTGAGTCAGATCATATGTGAACATCTGCATTCTCCATTCTGACCCATTCTTAGCTTAAATGCTCCTGAAGCAATGCAGCAAACAGATGAACATTCAAGCTTCCCACTGCGTGTAACAGATATTTTTTTTTACAGTGGCTTACATTGAAACATAGCCTTTAAATGGCAACCTCCCTGTTTTCATTTGAATGGTCATGGTAGAAGTGACTGAATCTGAAATTCAAAGACTGAAAACTTGAGGCTTGTACCAAAAGGAAACAGATCCACCTTGTTAACGTGCTGTTATATAACTTTCATAGGAAACATTTTGACTGTGACAATTTTTGACTACCTATATTATATTGCAATATTTACCAGAAAAGCTGTTAGCTAGCTTGGCTCTAACAACTTTGGTTGAGTATCGTTGAAAAAGTCACTGCTAGTTTTTTTTACTATTATTTCTTTAGTATACAATCTTCTCAGCTAGCGTCAGCATTATCCTCCAGTTAAGTTGCACTGAAGATTTTCCTGAAACACAGTTACCACTTTTACGTTTACAAATCTTCTTGAACACAGATAAATGATCAGTAGTGGTATAATAATACATTATTTAAATTGTCACGAGCTACTGGGAGATATCATTTAGGAACTGAAATGCATTTGCTTCTTAGCGTCATGGGGATTCTAGTCATTTCTGAAACTTCTTTATCTTGTCTTCTTGTTTTATGTAATATTTACTAGGAGACAATTATCCTTCACTCACATTTTAAATGCGAAAGATAATAAAATTAACTCTCTCAATAACTTAGAGTAAACAAAAAAGAATGACTTACTGCAAGCATTAATTCTGCCCCCTAGTGGATGGATGGTATCAAACGCTCTCAAACAAACCAAGCTTGACCCTGGCCTTTTAAGCTGTGTGCTTTCTTTTTAAATTCCCTTTTTCCTACGATGGTTAGTAGTTAATGGTTGGTTAAAAATGCTGTAAAACATCACAATGTATGCTTATCGTAGACATATTATCAATGTATGTATCGTATCATGATCAGAATATATCGTTACACCTCTAATGATCAGAGTGAAGTTTTATGTTTACTGACTAGGGTGATATCTTCATGAAAAAACAGTACTTATAAAGAAACGTATAAAGAAACAGACTTTGTCCCCTACTAGCTATAGAATTGATTACTTTAACTCTCTCTACTCCATCCCTCAGAAAAAAAATACCTCACAAGCGTCAATTTGTTCCAAGAGCCGCAGCAAAAGTTAGTTATGTGCACTCCCAGAACTGAACACATCACCCCTGTTCTGGAGGAGCTCCACTGGCTTCCAGTAAAGCAACACATTATTTTTAAGATGTTCTCTCAACCTATAAGGCCTTCAACATTCAGATCCCATGCCCTGGAACAGGCTTCCAGACTAAAATCAACTTGAAGACATTTCCTTCTCACTCTAATAATACTTTTCAACTTGACTTTGGACTATTTCTTTATTCTTAAATTTATTTTTTTAATTTGTTTACTGTTTTTAATACTGAGTTACTATTATGTATTGCCTCTTTCTTCATCCTATACAGTGCCATTAAGAAAGGCGCCTGGAATGAAATGCATTACTATTACTATGCTAGTTGCTAAAGCTAAGTAAAACATGCCATTGTATCTTTAGACAATGTGACAGAGAAGGAGCGCTAATACATTGTGTGCTGTGCACTGGACAGCATGTTTGTTTACAGACAGACCAGGATAATTAGCCAGAAGTAATGACCAAGCTATGATGACAGCCATGGAAACCTGATGCCTCTGCACTTTATGCTCCTCCGCCTGGTTTGAGCAACTGCAGAGCGAAGGTGTCACATCTATTTTTGCCCAGTGGCTGCCGGAGCACTTCTGGCGCCAGCCCTAGGGAGCCACGATGCAAGAGCTGACAGGGCCAGTGTGGTTATTTGCCCCCTTGCACCCTCCCACAACCTCTTACCTCTTGGGAGCCGAACAAAATGCTACACTAAGAACACTGTCAGGGCAGGTCAAGCGCCGGGCCCTCAAAGCAACTGACATGAGAAATGCATGTAAGTGTTTAGCCAAAGAACCTGTCATTGGCGCCTCCAGAGACCAAATTCTGCTATTGGTCTGAGTCTAATTTGGCTCTT
Organism: Danionella cerebrum; assembly: GCA_007224835.1. NCBI lineage: Eukaryota > Metazoa > Chordata > Actinopteri > Cypriniformes > Danionidae > Danionella > Danionella cerebrum. The sequence goes on from SRMA01026328.1 coordinate 217,427, forward strand.
CTGAGTCTGTGTGCAGAGATTTATGGAGTAGTTCAGGTTTAAGCCAGATTTGCAATTTCAGATTTCACTTTTGCATCAGTCTCGTGTTCAAAACAATTAAACATGATCTTCCTCAATTCTAAAACAAACAAGTGTGGTGTGCAGCCTTTTGATTGATGTGCACGGTGGCTTTATGGGATATGCAGCCCTTTCTTAGAAAGTAACTCTTTATGATTCTAGACTAAATTTCACTGCTTGTTGTGTCTAATAAACCACTTCCTGTCACCAGGTTTTCACAAGAAATATTTGAATCATAAAAGTCGGTTATAACATTCCATGTCTAAAAGATGTGAAACGTAGCCTCAACAGAAAATGACAGAAACCTTTACTTTTTCGATCCCTTTTTCGAGTCCTGTTATAATATTAAGATTTGATCTGTACTGTACAACCACTAAGTAGGACATCTGATGACAACATGGAACCATAAACTTTGAAGAGCATGTTCTAGCTAAGAAAACCAAAATGAAATTATTGACAGAACATTTCAACTGATCAATTAGAAGTAATGCATCTCCCTGTAATCATTAGCTTGTGAACCCAATCCAACAGTCTTAGGTTCCTGGAGGTGGTGCAAGGCTGACACCCCCAGCTTTCTGGAAAGGCACACTCTAACATTTGGAAGGGTTAGGGGTAAGGAGGGGGTGGGGGGGGGGCACCGCTGACCTCCAAACGCTGCTCATTCCTTGCCGGTCTTGTGCGTGAAAAATTTCTGTTGACACCCAGCAATGCAGCGTTGATGAGTCAATCTAGCAGCTGAGTTTGTCCTTTACCTTAGAGCTCCTACATAGCATTTGTATGGATATACTGTACCCCCCGCCTCCCTTGCCTCCCCATTAAAAGAAGATCTGTCATCATTGTGTAACCCTGTAGTGGTTACGATTTTGTATTTATTGTTATAAACATGAAATATTTTTATTTTTTTTGCTTGAAAATTTGTTGCTTGAATATTCAAATATTCTTGTAATTTTATTTTCTAAAAAAAAAATAATAATGTGCAAATGTGATATTTGGGGAGAACAGTTCCTTTCAAGCACTTTGTGGATTGATCTGCCACTACTATTCGTTTTGGACCAACTCAATCTAGAGCTTTGTTGCCTAAAACCCAACTGTCCAGTGTGTTTGTTACATGTTCTTCAATTGTTTCTTATATCTGATATGTGTTTTCAAATGCAGTACATTTATGATAAGTGAAAACAAACAAAGTGGATAAAAAAACCTGCATAATTTGGCCCAGTTCTTACTTTTACATAAGAAATGGAACTTTCTAAAATTTCTTATGAATGTTTAATCATTTTCAGGCCATGAGAAGGATGTCTCACCAATCAGCTCTCATAAGCCACACCTGCAGTCTCTCACTGGACCAATCACCAACAACTGAATTAACTCATCCTCCAATCACAGTCCTCCCTTTATGTTCCTCTCTTCTTCATTGCTTTGTTGACAGGTCTGCTGTGCCTGCAAGTGTTTGTAAGGATAAAGTTGTGTCTGTATTTAAAGTCTCTAAAGTAAAATCACTTGAGAAATATTGTAAAAAAACACAACATGTGAGTTGTTTGCTTTACAGTTTTGTATTGTTGCCACTGACTATTGATTGTTTTGTTGAATCTATTGCCTAAAAAATGCACGAGTTCCTCCCGAGACAGTCTCTGATTTGTATTTTTAAGATTGAGTTTATGATTTAACTGAGGCTTCATAATAAAATGTTTTGGCTCCAAACTATTTTAACTAATTTACATCAGAACCATCTGATTCAAATTGTCTTTTAGATGCTAAATCAATTGACTCTTCTCTGGTATTATATCATGTAGCTACTGGTCCCAGTGTTAAAAAACCAAATTGGTGTTGGCTGTTACGTTAGCATTCCTTTTTCTAGCATTTCAACCTGAGCTAGCATTAACTTGTGGCACTAAAAATAGGCTTAGCGCGTGTTCTGCTATGAATGTGAAATCTATCCCCTAGAGTGCTGATATATTGTTTGACTCACACCATTACAGATTTAGATTGTCTATTGAAACAAGATTCATGGTCTTTATATTTAGTGAAAGAACGCATACAAAAATGACCATAATGAAATCTTGAGGATGACAAATTGGTATTTTAAAATATGTCTGTCAATTCGTGGTAATGTTAAGGGTTCAGAAATTAAAAAGAATTTAAAAAAATAACTAAATCCTTTCAGATCATTAAACTTGTAAGAAAAAAAGTGAACCTTTTGGAGTTTCATAGATTTCATAGATTTTCATAGATTAATCTAAATCAAGTGGATTTACTTGGGTTTATACTCACATCCGTCTCTTTTCAGGTAATCCCAGAAACACTCAGTGATGTGTCAGAGCTCTGTTGGAGCCGTACAATCTCTTCCAGTACTTTTTGTTATTTTAAGTTGAAGATATGTCTTCCTAATGTCTTGCTTTGTATGTTTTTTGGGGGTCAATTTGGGGGTCAATCTTCCTATTGGATAAATCTCTGCCAGTATTTTTCAGTATTGAGAAAACCATTAATCATGGCCAAATCTCCAACTCTATTTGCAGCCAGTCAGCCCCAAATATTCAAGGAACCTACGCTTCACTATTGCCCGCAGAAACTCATTGCTGTACCACTCTTCAGCCTACTATGAACAAGCTTCCTAATGCTGCAGATAATATTTAACATTTTGGCTCATCATTCCATTGAAACCAAAGTCTGCATGGAAATCTTTGGGAGAGACTTTGTTGATTCAGTACTATTACCTTGTGTCTTGTTGCTGTGCTCAATCTTACCACAACAAGAAACTGCCTTAATCAACATCACCTCAGTAACATCAAATGTATGTGTGATTTAGATCGTTCTTTCTAACTTAGTTTTTGGGAAATGTTTTCAAATATTTGAAAGTGAACCTTTTTTGACCAACTTTGTCTGAAGGTATACTTTTATAACTATTTTTTTAAATCCTTCCATTTTTCTTTGCTTGCTCATGTTAAGAGTTTTGAGTCTTCGTATGGAGTCTTCATATCAACGGATCCATGCGTTGAATGCCATCATGCTGCACTCAATTACAAATCATGTCTTTAAATAAAAAAAATAAATAAATAAATGTTAATAACTTCATGTTTCTTCAGGCTTTCCTCAGAGTGCAGTTGTTGCGCCTCAATTAACCCAGGCCCAGACCCACCAATATTCTTTTGTTTCTTCCCCCTCAAACCAGCTAAATGTTTTTACAGATAAATGAATGGGCCCCAACAACTTTTATGGTTGTTTCTGAGGATTTCCACATACGGCTTGTCAAATTAAGAAGACAATCCAGCAATCCTCTATGTGATCTTGTCAAAACTGTTTACTGACAAAACCACTTGCATCTTTTTTAACAAGCAGACATATGCCCGTGGGGGTGAAAATCCTCCAAAGCGAGACACGTGGTATGCTCCAAATGCAAGGCAGCGCTTAAGCGTGGGAAAGTCCATGTCCCTCTCAGCAGGGGTGCTCCAAAGTTTACCACTCAACTAGCTGTTTGCTGAGGTAAAATTAGAGACAATCATGGTGATGGTGTGAGTGAGTGCTTGGAATGATCACTTTGAAGTCCTTGTGGTTCTAGAATCAAACTGAGCCAAAAATATAAAAGAGTTAGAAGACGGTGTGAAGACTATGTTTATTTGTTGACACTCCAAAGCTGTAAAACAAGTTGTTAGTAAGATATATGGCAGCTTTTGCTTTGAATATCTGAGTATTTGGATGAGGCATGGTGAGAAAAGGAACAGCTTGGGGGTGTTTATGTGATCCTTAAGCTTCGGACCAGTGCTTCAAACCAAGAGCTATCTGATTAGAGAGGCCATCCCATTCAACCTGTCAACACGCAGATAACCCTCACAGACTACAGATAAAAATTACATTTCATTCTTTTAAAAACTCTCTGAAGAATCCACAAATTAAAGGATTACATACAATCTGTGGCAAGAATTTACGGTGTGGCTTTAAGAACAATTTTGAAGAAACGTGTATGCAGAGTAAGGTATTCACCTAATTTCAGACACATTGTGATGATGTGATTTAACTGTAAAAATGGGTTAATATCTACATTCTATTTAAAAGGTGGAGGTGCATGACTGTTCCGCATTAACCTCAGCTGGTATTTGATTTTCTCAGGTAATTATTTGCCAAATATATTAAATATGTATATTTTTAAAATGAAAAGAACAAAGCTGCATTTAGCAAAAAAAATATAAATATGATACAATCATACACACTGAAAAAATAGCTCCTTGAGTTTCTAATTTTATTGTGTTCATTAGTTCCAAATTATTCCATCAAATATAATGTTAATTTAACACATCCCAATCATGTGGAAGCAATGTCCACTTTTTTAGTTAAAAGCTAAATAACCAACTTTTCAGGATTGATTTATTAATTAAATTTTAATAGAATAATTATTTAATGTCAGTTAGCAGCTCTATTGCTTGTTGTGTCCAAATGAAAATGTTCAGTGTGGTTAAATAAGCTTAGTAAGTAAAATAAGTAAAATAATTTTACTAAGCAAACTTTCATTCTTAAGCCTTTAAATGTATTTTATACCATTTATTCATTAATTAAAATATTTGATTTCATTATTTATTTGCTATATTATTCAATTAATATAGACTGAATTGAAAAATGATTTTACTTCATTTTATTGTGTACTTTGGTTACGTACGATGAAGAAGTGTTAAAATAAACGAACAGGACTTGCATCATGTTTAGAATGTTAATTTAACCTAAAATATTGTTCATTTTACACATTCTAATTATGTGGAACAAATATACGTAATAAAATCAAGTCAACTGATGAATTATTAGTATTTGAAGAGCTTTGACAAGCTACTTTATAAGTATTTTATGAGCTTACTTTAATGACAGATTGGTAAATTAATAATTAATTTAACTAGCAATGAGCATTATTTAAGCCCTTTCTATCAACATTTTAAGGCTTTCTATAAAAAAATATAATAACAATAATAATAAAGATAACAATATGTTGGCTTTGCAAGCAAGCCAACATAATAATAGTAATAATAATAATAATAATAATAATAATAATGATAATGATAATATTATTATTATTATTATTATTATTATTATTATTATTATTATTATTATTATAAAGTTATCTTCAATTACTTCAAATCCTCTCTAACATGTTGTATTACATCTTAAAAATCTTTGTTCGGTCAGAATTCTAAATATGGTGATGACAAATGCATGTTGTTTTACACGTACCCTAAAATGCAACTACGTAAAAATTCCTCTAGTTTTACTGTGGAAAGTGTGGACCCTCTGTGAAGTTAAACCACGCGATGTGTGATGGTTTCGTTTCCTGTACAGTGAACTCAGTTGAGCACCTCTGGCTCATTAAGCAAACTGTATCTGAAGAGAAGCAGATGAAGAGGGAGACCAAGAAACAACTGCTGATCCTGAGCTTCACTGATGAGATGAACAACTGATGGATGGAGTGACTGTGAGCACCCGAGTGACGGAGGTAAGAAGTGAGGCAGTGCTGCCCCTGTCTGTCCTGAAGTGCAACACCCGTCTTTCCTTTCTTTGCTGCTCCACAGTGGTTCCTAAAGGGCTTTGCTCAGAGTATACTATACTGTATACTGCACTTAGTAAAAGCTACTGTATTCTAACAAGAGCCTGGTACTTTGAGTTACTTTGATAGTTATGCTGTGCAGGCTTTTTGCCCACATGCAGTTATTGCCATTGAGTCTCATAACGGAAAAAAGAAAAAGCTTCTTACAAAAGTAAACTAATGTTCTATTCTAAAAGAATTACATCATCTTTATCAGAGCTGCATGAATATAGACTGTGTGTTAATGCAGATATGTCATATCAAATAGCCCAAATTCACAGACTTGAGGTCGTGGGAGGCATGTTATAACGTGCAAGATGCATGTGCACATTTTCAACTCTACTTTTCACACCATCATTGTTTAGATCAAGCAAAATCCATAGCAAAACTCAGCCTTATCTGAGGTTATTGAGACATATTGATTTAGCTAGCAGACATATTGCTAAAGCAAAGCAATGTGCTGCTTGAATAACTACAGATTACAGCTCAGCTTGTCCATAATTAATTTCATATTGATTTCTTCACTCATGGAAAATGCACCAAGCTGGAGAATATAAACAGGGATATCTTTGTTGCTATTTTAAAAAGACAAAATGTAATGCATCCACATTCATGGCACTTATCTTTGGCGTATGATTGTCACATAAAATGCAAGTTTTCTGTTGTTGTTTTTTTTTGACGAATAATGATGAAATATTACATAGTGTCCTCATTTTTTTTTTACAGATTTGATTCTTTTTGTCATTCAAAAATGTTTGATCTTGATTATTTCTGGCATTTCTTTATGTGGTTGTGTTGCATGTTTTATCCTAATAATGAAAATATACATTGGTATGTTTTCTGTAAGCGTGTGGTAGCATGTAAGGCAATGTAACCTTTTCATGGCAAGAGTTCACACGCTGACTGACACCGATGAACTCATGTTACTGCATCAAACACATGTAGCATTGTTAAGCATTGCGGAACAAAGCAGCCAAATACAGCTGGTTGTTAAGGTGTGTGTGAGTCTGGTCTGATGCCATCTGGCTCTGGCACACTCCGGAGACTGGCACACTGCCATAGCCTTCCCTCCATCAGTCCGGTAATGCTTGAATCTATTTCTACAGAGAGAGAGAGAGAAAGAGAGAGAGAGAGCAAATGGCGGAGCACGGACTTCACACGGTGGCATTAGTAGAGACACATTCTCCACTCACGTTCATTGTCTGGCACTGGACACTGAGTGCTTGGGATTCTTTTCCAGAAAAAAAAATGTTGATATATCTTTGTAAAAAAAGAAGCTGGGGTTCTATTAAAAAATGTTATCAAGCATTGCCCCCAAAAACTGGTTCAAATGTAGTTTAATAGAGCAAACTGCAAAGTTGTAAAAAAAAAAATGTACAAAAAAAGCCCCCGGACTTCTAAATATCAAGTAAATCTAAAAAAAAAACAAAACATATTAATTTAATAAATTAATTACTTATCTTCTTTACTGTGTGAGTAATGTATGCTTTTTCTGTTCTAAACAATTATGCAACTTTTGCTACCCCAATAAATGATTATTTACTGAATAAATGTCCATCCATCCAATTCATTCACACAAAAAATGTTAAAAATCTCAGCAACTAAAAATATATATTCTCAGATTTACTGATTCAAGGCAGATTTCCAGAAAAAAACACATGGTGCATTGAGATACAAAAGTAATAATAGTTAAACAAACATTTTAATCAATTTTTTATAAGCAGCAAAAAAGCTGATTTTCTTATAAGTAGACCAATCGTAAACCATCTCATTTAGTTTGTCCCAATTCTGTAGCTTATACTTTCAGCCCTACCCCTTTAAAGGGGCCAGCGATGTGCGAATGGTTTTGTCAAGTGAGAGATACTGAACTGGGCCTCAGCTTCTTTTTGCTGACCTTTTCTCTCATGGTTTGGTTTTGTTGTAAATCTGATTTTTTTAGCTACAATTGTACTTTGTAACAGAACTGCTCTGCTTCTAAGCCAACCAATCACAGAGCTTTCATTAAATGTTCCCATTACACAAAGATACAAATTTTCCAGGCATACATTGGGCTGTGGCAATGAGGTCTGTGTCTATATGGAGCCTGTGCATTGCCTTGATGCAGTCATATAAACCAGGTTTAATCAGAGGCTTTCGAAAAGTCTAAAATACAGAGCTACAATCAACAGAAGTCAGACCACCTCGGAAGCGTATCATGCATTGTTTCTCTGGATCTTAAGTGGTCGTTTTCACAGCGGCATTATAGGACATCTGCTGGACTTGGAGAGCACCTGTTTTCACCGTGATCTGGGCAGAAGCGGCATCACACTCGTGTACAATTGTGGGGTGTATTAGTTGCGGGCGATCATGTGCAGAGACAGCCTTCACCCCTGGGCCTCCACACACTCTCGAATTCCCTATTAAAACTGTAACAAGAGAAGCTTGAACAGTGTGTATGTGCACATGTATGTGTTTAGTTGCTAGGCTTTAATCTGCTGTAGGATGTGTGGCTGGAGTTGCTAGGATTTGGTCATGCAGTGCTGGATTGTGAGCTTGTGTGCAACTCTTTGGTACTGGAGGAGTGTAAGAGGCATGGACTCCTTTTCTAAGGTAGACGAGAGGCAAAGATGCTTCCTTGTAGCTCATGCCATTTGAGCAATTTTCATAGCTTTTTTTACAATTAAATTGCAACCTCAAAGCATGGTTTAAAAAAAAAACATGTGAACATTCAAACAAGCTCCATGATGTAATAAAGAGCATGCCAATCCATTAGGGGGCAGTATGAGTCCCCATTTAAAAATGTAACAAAAGTGGTTTCCAGTATGGTCCTGGAAAGTAGCAAGAGTGACTCCACCAGATTATGGAAGGGAGTCGGCAATTTGTTCCACAGAAAGGGTTTGTTAAACCAGCATTAATGTTGTTGGGCAAGGAGTGTGAACAGTGTAGAAACCTTTGTACATCCACCCGAATTTCCGTTGCAATGTTTCGTGCAAAGATGCAACTCGATCTAAAACCATGGGCGCCAATGCGACAACACACATTCACCTTCTCCAATCCCTAATTCACTCCCCCTTTCCGTCCAACAGCGCCTTGTCCTGAAACAATTAATGTAAACTGGTCTGTGGGAAACACAACTAATACATAACTACATATATTCACTGCTGCAATCCAGAGGAGGAAACACCATACCAGGTGTTTTACTCCCCTGGAGACAACAAAACTGTCCAAACTCAGCTATGCATCTACTCCCCCTTGTGTTGACTTTTGAGCAGTACAAGAAACAGTAAAAAAAGAGAATCACCAATTAAAACTGGCTCTTTTGATGATGTAAATAAGATGTAAAAGAGGCGTTCGGTGGCGCTCACATAGCACTCAATAGCGCGCTACAAAGCCTTTCTTTTCTCCACGTTTTTGCCAAACAGCTCCCTGTGATCACTTGTATGTAACTGGAGAAGACACAAAATTGAACAGGAAGCCAGAGCACTTCAGTGCATTTAGTACTGGAGTGATGTGTTCTGACTGCTGCGTTGTGATTTCACAGGAGCATGAAGTTTCTAGGTTGGTCGAAGTGAGAATTGTTTGGAATTGTTTTTAGATCCAATGATACGGATTTGTATTACTATTGAGTTTGAAGAAGTTTGATAAGAACCAGTCTTTACGTTCTGCAAGGGTGGAAGAAAGTGAAGAAATATTTCAGTCTTGCAAAGCATGCAGAGGCTGAGTCACGTACCAGTGAATACTTTACTGTAGCAGAGTTTGGACATGATCTCTAAATAAAAGGTACTGTCTTTGAGGACAGTGTGGTTTAAATTAAGAATTTTTATTTACCTTCAGAGCACAAGGACTTAACATTAAACACATTGAAACATGTATTGTCAGTTAAAAGTAACACATTCATTAAATAGACAATATGAGTTAATAGACAAAAAGAAATTAGAAAAAGCGAAATGTATGTTTTCATTTTTTAATAACATTTATACCACAAATTCTTCGAAAGTGCATGAGTTGCATGATGAATTCAATGCAGATGTTCCAATATATATTTTATATCTTTTAATATTAATATAGGTGTGAAATAATTGAAAAAGAAAATAAGTCCTCACTATCAAGTAAGCAAATTTTCCATTGGATCTAAGTGCAGAGTAGGTGTAGTGTTCGCTGGATCTAGGCCTCTGTTTTTAGAAAACAAAAAGCTTCTCTCCATAAACAATTCAGTGACAAAATGGCATTAAGAACAGAATGTTACACAGAATTTTAATTCTAAAAGATTTGTATGTGATGTAAACAGAAGCACCATAATTCCAAGTAATAAAAGCGCTATAATGATGGTGGGACACAAAACTCCTCCTATGAAAATTACACCCGCAAGATAAAAAAGTAAAACATACTGAAGCGCTCTAGTGTTACTTCATTACTACATAGACATACTACATACGTCCCCTTGTTATGTACAAAATTACAGTGGTCTATTTAATACAGGAACCAAGATATAAAGGCCAGGCCTAAGATATAAAACATTATCCAATCTTTGGAAACTAACAGATCACCTCATAAACTCCAGGGGTCACATAAGCTGGAGTTGGATAATATCAAGAAAACCGTAAAGAAACAGCTTAAATCAGGGTGCATGAAGAAGTGAGACCCATAAGCAGCCCATAATGTCCACCTGCTGTCACCTTCATCCATGGCATGGCTCTGGTTTTTAACACTGGGTTGGAAATGGACCAGGATGGGTTATACATAGCGTTTGGTAAGTGCATGGCAATGGGCCAGTGGTACCACATGTGGCAGTCGTGACTGAATGTGTTTTTGAGAGCTGCTTTAGTGCTAATAAGGTGCCAAGAAAAGACACAAGGACAAAGAGATTATTACATTCAAGCAGCTTGTGACGAGTCTCCGAGTGTACGAGGACATGGAAGGTTCTGAGTGAGCCTGCTTTATGTTCAGTCCGGGGTCTGGGGAGAAAGGCAGAAAGTTGATACGTTTTCTAGAACTCACCAATGTTTACTTGGGTTAAATTACATTTTTAAACAATCTCCATCTAAACCATTTAAAATGTTGTAATATATTCCTAAAGAATCAAATATAAAGGGACGCACTGAAATGAGTTTGACCCGCCAGGATTCCCAATCTCAAGTGTCTTGTAGGAAAACAGTCATGTTCCTGGATGAATGACAGAGATCTTCTCACTGGTTTCCTTCAGGATGCGCTCCTGCAGTGGATCTGGCATGGCAGCTGTGTGGAGATTTAGACATCATCATTTAGCGAGTCGGAGAAGACATGGACAGGATTCCTCAGGAGAGAAGAGGAGGACACAGGAGCTGAATTTGATCCGGGCCCATCGGCTGCAGTTGCTCTAGGATGGTGAATCTTTCTGACAGCACAAAGTTTCCCGAATGAGCATCCAGACGCCTGGGGTTCTCACTCAGATACATAGCGCTGTTTCTTTCATGCTTACTTTTTTCTTTACCACATTCAATACAGAATAAAAAAAATGCGTTACTCACAAATTAACCTTATGGGGGGAATACATATGTAAAGTGCTTGCATATGATCAAAGCATGATTAAATTGAGATCTGAATTTACTGGGGCACCACGATTAATTACTAAGTAGCAATCTAGCTATATCTACCTTTTTAATAATAAAGGCTCCAAAATCTCCAGCCTGCCAGACATCGGGTTTTGCAGCGGGATGATATAATATGTTATTGCTATGGTCATCATATTAAAGTGCTTATAATCAAAGGCTTTCAATTCTTTATATTTTTTATTTTTTTTATACTGTGTTAGAATGTCCTTTTGTAAATTTAGAATGTCCTTTCGCAAATTTAGAATCTCTATTTTGTAAATTTAGAATATCTATTTTGTAAATTTGGATTTATACTTTATTTTTTATTACCTGTATCTTGTCTTGTCTTGTGAATTTGTTGCACTGTAGTACCTCTGCACAAAAACGCATTCCTCGTATGTGCAAACATACCTGGCAATAAAGCTCATTCTGATTCTGATTCTGTAATTGTCAAATAATTAAGAGAGACAGAGAAAGCGGGAAATAATCTCACTGACAACATGATTCAGCGACTTAGAACTAAGCTCACAATATTAAATGTATAAAAAAAATTCTTATATAATATAATAAAATATTTAATCTAAATTCCTGCCTCTCGCCCAATGTGTGCTGGCGACCCCCTGGCAGAGAATAAGCGTTTTGGAAAATGAATGAATGAACTGTTTAATTCCTTTGTTTAAAGTAGACAATCAATTATAGATTGTTTGCTGTAAACTCTATGATGAAAGAAAAGAAGATATGTAATAATGATGCATTTGATTGCCCTTCATGCGGTGCTGCACACAAATGCCTGATGTACTTTTGTTTTGTTTTTTACTTCACACCACTGGTTTGTACAAGATTTGCTTTGCTCAAACACATACAAACAATACACCTTGAGCATTTCATGGATATTCATAATTTATATGTGGGATGTGAGTTGCCAAAGGTAATAAAAAAAAGGTTTTAATAATGATTACAAAATGTCTTTATTGTTTTGAGGTGGGCAAAATTTGCAAGGGGTGCACAACAATAACAGCAGTATATATAATAGAGAAAGTAAGTTTTTTTCTCAGCAATGTTGTCTCAGAACTAACCCTGCATCTGCAATCCAGTAGCATTGATCTGAGTATTTTGTTTATTACAAACCCCAGACTTAAATGCATAGTTTTTTTTGGTTAGTTGCTGACTAAATTACCCACAATTTTTAATACAGGCAGAACTGGTGATGGCGATCTTTTCCAGCATGTATCCATTCTATTTTACCATTGCAGATTGCAGAACCCCCTGTAACCCTCAAAAGGATTGATAACAATGAAGATAACAGTGGCCATAGTATGGCAGACTACATTTGTTGCAGCATTACACTACAATCATAAACATCAAACCAAAAATGATTAGTTCCCTGTCACCAGCATTTCTGCAACACTTTCAAAAAGAATGCATCTTAAAAATGACTCCAACCAATTTTGTACATTCTTTTCAGTCCAGTCATTCATCCCCCAGCGTGTCCTTTGATCATTACTTCCTGACGAGCAGCAACGATAGCAAGGGCCATTATTATTTTCTCCTTGGGTCGATGCTGACCGCAGAGGGAATGTGAGGCAGCAACAGATCGTCAGAAGGGATTCCAAATCAATTTGTCAGGTCAGCCTCAGTGGGCCTGATTGCAGTTTGTTCAATGAAGAAAAAAACGCGGGAATGCTCTGGTGACTGACGTGGCAGCTGTGCCCGAATCACAGGGGGAACGATTTGGAAGAGCACCCCAGCACTGGGCAGTCATTCCCATCCGGCACGCTGGCTCCATCCCAGCCATCCATCAGCAGGGATTTCAACTCCCACTCATTTGGACTCATTCAGGATGTACAGCCAGAGTCCATCGGCTGTGTATCGGAAAACTTCTGCCAGTAAACGTATCAGCCAGAAGTGCAGCTTCTTTTAGTTAGACACAACAGGAGAATGATTTATAGTTTTAGGGTGTTTCACACAGTATTTCTGCTCATCATGAATGAATGTCACACTACAGTGCAGACACAAATTCCAGATTATGCATCTTAAGTTATCATTCTTTCCTTACAGCGTTCTTAAAAATATCTCACAATGTAACAGTTTACATACCATAAATGCATTTGATAACAGCCATGAATTTGTTCTTAGATGAAAATCACACTTTGAAAGCTGTTGGCACAGAAATTTGGACAACAAATGTTAGAACGATTAATGTTAATGATCTCTTATTTCATTTTAGATTTATACCTTCTATTAAAGAGCCACATTTATGATGAAAGAGTATAAAACCACCACAATATTAAAAAAATATATTAAATAAATGTAAACGTTCCCCACCTATTGGCATTTTAATAATAGGCAATGCTCGCTAGGATCTTTAAAGGACCTCTCGACCTTAAAAGTAAAAATCCCAGATCAATGTTTGGAAGAAAGCCAAACATTAACATATGGCTACAATTAGCAAACAGTTTTCAATCAGCTTTTGGTAAAACAGACATATCCACAACTCCATTTATCAAGAAACACATGCAAATACTGTGTTCCATTTCATTTGTCTCTCTTGAAACGTTCCCCAGCAGAGAAATGTATGTCCATTGATCTGCTAATATTTAATAAGAATTTATTTTGCAGAGAGACAAGATGTTTTGTCTTTAGAATGAATAAAGGCCCTTTGCATGAAAGAAGCAGATTTTAAAAAAGGCCAGGCCTGATCTTGCACTGAAAGGTTTAAATGATAAATACACACACGAGAGCATTAAGAAGATAAAAGGCATACAATGCATTTCAGCTTGGGCTCAAACCAGAAGACGTAAAATAAATACCTGGCAGTGGATGTCTTTGGCGTTTCCTCTGAAGATAATCAACAGCTTCAAGGATTTTTGACAGAAAATCAATCACCAGAGCACCAACACTCTCCTGAAACCACTTCACCTAATTACCCACACAGCCACTCACTGTCTTACCAGTTACCACTGACTCCCTACATACATACTTTTTATTTTTTTACATACATAAATACTTAACTGAACACTGGTCTAGGTTCTAGACCAAAGGTGGGCAAGGAGGGCCTCAGCCCTGCACAGTTTAAATGAAACCTTCACGAAACAAACGTCCAGGAATGACTTTGCCCACCCCTGATAGACTATGATGCATACTAACTCCTTTCTTACTAGTCCGGAAAAATAGTCACCTCAGTGATCAAAACCTGTACTTAGCTGTAAATGTACTTCTTGTTACCACCTTTTCCAAGATACTTTGCCCACCACTGTACTCATCCATGCCTTCACGCCTCATGTTCTAGTTCCCGTGTGGTTCACTGTGACTTTAAATGTTTCATGTCAACTTGATAAACTTGTCCTCCATCTACTGTGACATCAAGCAAGTACCACATTTCTGATTGTTTGTGGTATCAGTAGCACAACATGCAGTTTGTGGATCTTCATTACCAAAATGAGAAATTTGGCAAATTCAGTTCTGTTTTCTTGAGCCATATGTGAGGTCTAATGAACTCTGACTTAAAAAAAGACAATTTGGCAGAATTTGATACACTTGTGATACTCAGTCTATTACAAATCATACAAATCTTTCAATGTTCTCATTAGAAAAGTGTGGCCCACTATAACAAATGATGGCAAAGTTTACTTATGTATAAATGTTTATGAAATTTAAACATTGATGATCAGTTGTCATAGGAAGTTTTCTGTAGGTGATTTTGGAGGTAAATGTTGGTGTATTTAGCTGTTTCCTTATTGATAGTGAAGCTTCCACAGTCACCAAGCTCTCATTGTGGTCTGTTAGAGACTGACTCAAGTTGTGCACACAAAAAAACTTAATAATCAAGAGAATATAGACTATGCTTCTAAACGGCAATCAGGAGATGCTCAGTGCAGATACTCATCTGAAGAAAGATTGGATAATGTTTTGTATATAAAGATACAATTTGCTGAGTTAATGATAATTTGTAAAAGCAAGCTACAATCTGGGGTTACAGTGGCACAGTGGGTGACAACCAGACCTTACAGTTAGAAGTTTGGTAGTTTGCATGTTCTCGCCGGGCTTGCGTGGGCTTCCTCCAGTTACTCCGGTTTCTCCCACAATCCCAAAAACATGCTGTTAAGTTAATTGAATAATCAAAATTTCCCTTAGTTGTGAATGTGTGAGGGACTGGCGACCTGTCCAGGGTGTACCCCCGCCTCTTGCCCGATGTGCGCCAGAGATAGGCACAAGCAGACCCCCATGACCCTGAAAAGTGGGGTCGGGACAAATGGATATAGAAGACGAATGAATGAATGAATGAATGAATGAATGAATGAATGAATGAATGAACATACAATCTGGTTTGACTTGGTCAACTGCTGCTTTGCTGAAAATGAACATGGAGGAAATGACATCACTTCTGCAAGTAATGTATTGCCTGTTCATTTATCCTGTCCTCATTGTTCATGCATATTGTTTTTAAACTCCATCAAATGAAGCTTTACCAGTGATTTTTTGCACTCACTCTGACCAGCAGAGACTGGTTTAAAAAAAGACACCTGCTCAACAGTTTACAGAGATCAAGATTTAAAGATAAAATGAGAAAAATATTGAAAAACATTGCATCACATTCTTTAATTGTTAAAACTGAACAGTGCTTATGAAATTTAAAAGAGAATTGTTTTCCCAGAACCAAACCTGAAAAAAGCCTATTTGTAGACCATAAATCAGAAGGACTATTAACAAACTGGCCTCAAAGCCTGAGAGAGTTTAAGAGAAGAAGATAGACTCTTTCTATTATACATCACAGAGAAGTTAATCAAGTAAAATCAAGACCTTGTTTCTGTCATCGTCTTCAAATGTGCATCAGTCACTGCTCTCTGAAGCGCAGACTTAAATGCTCCCAGGGTTCGGTTTCAGTCTGAACAACCGTAAGAAGACAGCAAAAGCAATGTGTCTTCTGGAAACATCTTCAAGCTGCTGAGGTGACATTCATCTTTGTAAAGGAGATGATTGCAAAGATGAACATGTGATCTCTGGAGATCAGGGGTCGAAGAAAAACCTAGTGAATGGAAAAATAATTGTCAGTACAAAAATAAAGACAAATATAATGTCATTTGAGAAGTGGGCTTTTTTAATCGCTTCGAAAAACATAGTTACACTCCAGACTGTAATTTTAGAAAGAGCAACAGTACAAATATTTGATAACAGGAAATGCCTTTATGACGACTTAATGACCCAATGATTTGTCTGTTATCAATAAAACATAACATTTTTTTGTAATATTACCAAAATAGTCACAAAATATTTCTATGTAGATCAAAAAATTGTAATCTAATAAAGTTAAAATTAGAATCAAAATTGAGTGCTCTTATCATATATAGTGCAACTTGACTTTAGATTTGCATGGCAACGTATAGTACAAATAAATATGATTTGAAAAACACAACAAAATGAAATTAAACACATGCTTTAAATGTTTTAAATGCTTTGAGGGGGTTTTGAACTATGAGCTTTTAATATGTGTCCACTAGTGTCTCTCTCGTGAAATGTATGTAACCCTTAGAAGTCGGCCGGTTTGGGCATTTTTACAACTTTACAATTTGCTTTAATAAATAATCTTTAACATAGTTTTTTTTTTATTTTAGTCAACCACATCAATGTTATGATTTTTTTTCATTACATTACAAAATAATTCCACAACAATCCTGAAATAATTAATTTACAACGAACAGTTGTTATGTTTTACAACAAAGAATTTTCATGACAAAAAAAATTAATAAATCCACAATAAAGCAAAGACAATATGAAAACTAGATAAGAAAACAGGTGACCTTAACTAAACCGTACATGCTGTTCCAGGCACTTTCTGTGCCGTGCTGCTTTATTTTGTGCCAGAATTTAGAAAACACAAGCCATATCACAGGTATTGTACTTCCAAGGGTTAGCCCTTCTTTATAGTACTAAGTGGAATTGATGACACCAATCTGGGGCCCGTAAAATGAAACTGAAATAAGCTCTGCATTTTCTTTTGTAACAAAACTTTAAACCTACACATTATATTTGAAAAGCACCCATGTATGCAGGGAGGTCTAATGGGTAAGCATTCTATTATATTATATTAGTCTAGAGTTGCAGCACATTTGGTGTGTTTGGACGTGATCATGAAGAAAACATGAATTAATTAATGCGCTGTATTAAAGTGATAAAGAGGAGGAAATTTTGTACTATTTAGCCATGGACGAATAAAATATGGATAACTTTTGAATCAAAATATTCAAAAGGCTACGTATCCATACAAGCAATCAGTAGAGCAATTGGTCTGCATCAAATAGTAAAGGAAACCTTCTCGGAATAATTTTGCATTGTATTTACTAATTTAAGTGGACTTTTAGTACAATCCAAAATGCAGCTCTTCTCTTTTCTGATGTAAACTAGATTTAAGCGCCTCTGCTATATGCATTCTTATATTTCGGTCCCATATTGTATAATCAGCCCATATCATTTACTGACCACTCTCATTTTCAGCCATAAATATTTGATCCTGCATGCCACACAACGTTTACAGCCATCTCTTCTGTCAGAGTTATAGCTCCACAAACTGAGACTGAGCATGTGCGGGTGAGAATAAACTGTTAAGATTTCAAGGGGAAGGCTGCAGGAGCAGATATTATGAGTAGCTGTTGTTACTGTAATTGTGCACGATTTACTCTCTCTTTGTGAGACCGCTCTTGCCTCCAGAGAGCAGTCACGCGTATTTACATCTGAAGGCTTTGGTGCCATTACAGAGTGCCCAGGGCTTTGATAGTCTTTTCTTTGGAATGTTACGCTTAAATGTGCGACTCGGATATCATAAGATACTCCGCTGGTAGGTACAGTTGAAATCTTAGTTTTACTGCCCTAGCCAAACAAGACGAGGTCATGCCACACAGAACCACCTTCAACCTTTCGACGCCCCAAGGAGTCTGTTCTCACGCCATGAAATTTCATGGCAAGGCTCATTTTGGCTAATCTCTCAAAGCACAATAGAACCCAGCCCAACGCAACAATTGCACCCCCGGAGGAATGCAAACAGTTTATTGATCTATTTGCAGTGAGAACACATGCTTCACACTTCGGTGGCACACGCGGATGCTGGTTGGCTGAAAGACAAACGGCCTTATTTTCAGCAGGAGGTCTGACCAGTTCCAACATAGAAGAGTTCTTAGGGTTCTTAAACCCCTCCCCCATTTCAGCACTCCTTTCCATTTCATGAGTGGATCTTTAGTCAACTATTCCCATGAGCTCTATCTTCAGAAACATTTTCTCAATCCACCTTCAAATGGCAGCAATTGTTTATGAAAAAAGAAAGCCTAGATAACAGAAAGTCTAGCACTAGATTTTACCTTGGAACAACAGTGAAATATGCCGATGCATCAAAATTCTAATTTTGAATGATAAAATGTAGTGTTGTAGATAGATTTCCAAAAGCACTCACTCACACCTCCAAATATTTAAATTAATTCTAAGTTCTATTTGTCTGAACTTACCTATGTAAACAGCCTGCATTTGAGCAACAGTGTGTTTTTCTCAGTCAAATCATGACATTATCATGACATTATCTAAGATTCAGAGGAAGTGATTGTAAATGATAGCAACTCAGCCATGTATAGGCCACATAAAAGAGCAGAACGAGGGTCAGTGGACGCTCCGGTGCATAGTACGCAAAGGTCATCAACTTTCTACGATCAATAACTGCAGGCCTTCCAAAGCTTTTTTTTCTGAAGCAACACAATGTTTTTCCATCTGAAATAAAATTTGGTATGGGAATTGCCAGGGGAATTGTTATTGTCTGATTGCTTTGAACTAACTGTGACATTTGATGGTGGGGTATTATGGTGTGGGGTTGTTTTTCAAGAGCTGAACTTGGTCCCTTAGTTGTGATGAGCAGAACATTTTGCTCCAGGTCCAGAAAGACATGTGTGTGGAAAAATAAACTTGACGGATAGCAATTATAAATTGTAAAATGTTTAAATGGAGTCATTCATTCATCTTCTAATCTGCTTATTATTCCCTTTCAGGGTCACGGGGCTCTGCTGGTGCCTATCTCCAGCTCACATCGGGCGAGAGGCAGGGGTAC
Source organism: Danionella cerebrum (assembly GCA_007224835.1). NCBI lineage: Eukaryota > Metazoa > Chordata > Actinopteri > Cypriniformes > Danionidae > Danionella > Danionella cerebrum. The sequence goes on from SRMA01026328.1 coordinate 236,673, forward strand.
ACCCTGGACAGGTTGCCAGTCTATCACAGGGCAACATATACATTCTCTCATATTTCACACATTTAGTATGAAAATCCTTAACTAATTTTGCATTTGCCTACATAAATAATCTCTGTATGTATAAAAGTTACTACAAGAGGACGTCTGGGATTCTTTGCTTTGAGAAGTCTAAAAATTTAAGTGAAACTCATGGTAGTTGAATTTTGACCAGCTCTTGACAAATTCTCCTTTATTATTTCCCACTGACGGTGTAATGGTAGAAGGAAACTCTCATGGACTACCAATAAAAAAAAATCTTTCTGGTGGTAACATTTTTCTCTGATGAGGAACACAAAGCATCCTGTTAAATCGTTTTGATACCCTTTAAATAACAAATACCTTGCGATGCCCAAATGCCTGAGACATAAGTGTTCGCGAGGCATCTATCGCAGGCAAACAACGCAGTCTGGCAGTATGACTATATGTCTCTGCCAAAATCATTCTGGAGCCTGTTTTATCCCTAAGCAGTTAAGAGTAGTGAACTGCCTGAATGCTAACAAGTTTAGAATCATGTTGTACATTGAAAAGGACTCATGCTCCGTTGCCTTCACTCCACATAGACTACACACGGAATGGCTGAATGTCATGGAACAGGTGAGCATGCAGAAGAGTGATTACCTGTGGCTCTCATATGATGTAATGTGGTTGTGACAAACAGCATTCCTGTTTTGGATGTATACCATTCCTGATCGATCCCATGAGGTGGCACTGAGCTCCACATAACAGCTTTTTTTGCTTTCCTGAACAATCTGTTCAAAATGATTGAACATGGCTGAGAGCACATGTACCGAGAGTCTGCGTGTCTGGGCTTTCTCTTTTTTTATGAATAACTTGCTGCTTTTCTTCAAAGAGAACAGGCTTTCTCAAAGAGACATTTTGACAACTCCTTCTATAGTCCAGGGAATGGCTATTGAATGACTGACCTGTTAACCCCAGTAGCTCAAAAAACTTAATTCCATTTAAAATTGGCCTACTTTTCATCATTTAAATATGTATTTTATTGATCTATTTTAGTAGCAACTACTCACTGTTTCAGAATAATTGTTATTTCTTTAAGACACAAATTAAATATTTACTGTAAAGTGACCGCTCAAGAGAAGCTCTGAAAAGGTGAAAAGTATATAGGCTTATAACAGCTCTGCCATTTTTATGTTCCTGTAAAGTTTTGCCTCAAGTAATATGGTGGATGTGTTAGAAGCAGGCCAAATGTTTATATACAGTATTACGTATATGATGATCAAATGAAAATGTTTACATTTTGAGCGGAGCAGATTATTGAAACACTTTCCTTCTTTTTTTTTAAATTTGAAAAAAAAAACATTACCATTATTTAATAATTACATTTATTTTCATTTTAAATAAAAAAAAATACATAAACAAAACTGTTTATTTGAAAGTGTCATATGTTGCTCTGTTTATGGTGAACAATACTGTTTACTGGTTTTGCTACTTCACTAATGATTTTGCAACAAAAATGCTTGTTTTAATATTCATTGATTACATTTTCTTAAGAATTGTATTGGTATATAAAAGTGACAATTTGTATATTTATTTCACTCTTCAAAAATCGACATGCATTGAATGATGGATTAATGTGTATTTGCAGTATTATCTTCAAATAATTATTTCTAATTATATTTCAAAGTTTCTAATTTAAACCTCAAGAAATGTTTTTGTCATAGAAATACTAAAAAACCCAGCCAGGGTCACAATACTTTCTGGGCATCCCCAGAAGTGAACCAAGAAATGAAGTTTAAGAGTATATAGGAATACCGAGGAAGCTAAAAGGTCTAGATCAAGGGAAAGATGTATAGAATATGGAAACGAGGAGAGTATATAAGAAGTGAGGTAGGGAATTTGAGGCCTGTGATTGGATAATGGGAAAAAGGTGAGTGATGACAAGTACAGTGACGACCGATGAATACACACAACTGGGAAAGAACTTAGAGAAGCTAGGGAAAGCAGCAGAACACAAAGTTGAGTTCTTGGCCCCATTCACATTATAAAAATGTTTTACATTTCAGATTATTGAATAAATGTTTAAAATGTTAAAACATGTGTCCACTTTCAATTAAATTGTATAGCATTTACACAGCTGTCAAAAGATTTAACATAAAAAACGATCACTAACTACTTGATCTTTCACTAATACTATAAAGCTAAAAATGTTTATAGTTCTTGAAACTATGGTAACTAAAAGTTGACTGTGGTAGTTGTTTCAAAGCCCAGGTTAAAAACTCTTCTATTTTGTAATATTTCCATTGCTTTAGATGTTGCTTCCCTTTTATACATTGGAACACTTTGCCTTGGAACTCCTATAAGCAAGCACATGCTTCTACAAACTTTAACTAAAGATTAACTTTGACTCATTTTATTACACATTTAATCTTAAAAATCACATTACAGTCTTTTCTGTTTCATTTTTTTAAGGAAAATGTCATTATCTCTGTACATAGCATCAAGGAAGTTTCATTTACAATCACAGAATGCGCAACTTAGTAATTTTCAGCAGAATTCCACATCACTCTTATCGGCAGTCAAAACGTTGTTCTGTAATGCTCATAAATCTGTCAGACAGAACAGATAAAGGCTGCAATATTGACTCTGCTAATTTATTTACTGAGCTGCTTTCGTTGCAGAACGCAATGAAACTCTGAAACATATTTTTCCACGAGAAAAATAACAAGATTAAATGATAGATGTGAGTCTGGGGATGAATGCTATGTGCAGTCAATTACAGAGTGCTGCTTTCTCGAGTCCTCTTCAAACATGGTGGCGGCTGACAATTTCATTAGCTTAGATTAGATGAGGATATGGGAAATTACACAACATTATTGTGCTTTACTGCCTGAAAGATCCACCTTGTCTTAGACAACCTGACAAGAGCTGACAGATGTATTAAAATCTGGGAGACCTGGGCTGAATCTTAAAGATTTCTCTCAGTAGGAGATGTAAAGGCCCTTATGAAAGAAGGAATATGCATTTTTTCCCACAATGCTCTTTTACAAAGGTGCACTGTATGGAATAAGAGTCATCATGTAGCATTGAAACATTTTTATTTAAATAAAACGTTTTATTTTTTACGAAGATGCATTAATGTTCCGCTACTGAAGAATTTTGCTGCTTGAAAATCCCTCAAGGAGTCAAGGTTGCAGACCTGAATGGGTGCGAACTATCATTCTGGTAAAAATAATGTGCAAAAACATGTGACCTTGAGTGAGTGACAGCATTAGCTATGGAACGCCTGGCTAGCCCATTTTACACTAGCTTTTAAACTTTGTTTTGTGTATGTTCCTGGTTGTTTTTAGGAACAAACACATGTTGTAAGTTACAATTTCACACCAAATCTCCATGTTAGAAAGCTGGTCATCTTTTAAGCCAAGGGTAGGAGCAGGGAACAGGAACTGCTACTTTCATTGGCTTGATGAATAAACATTGTCCTTATGCACACAAAGAGTTCCGGCTGATAAGTTGCAGTTGCCTTGTTATCTAATATTGGAGATCTTGGTTGTTGAGTTTTTATGTGTGAGAGTGTGTATGGTAAAAACTGTAGATGTTCCCTCCACCAAGCCACATCAAACAACGTGATTGGAACAGCTGTTAAATGTCAGTTGACTCCCTGTTGCCCCTTTTGGTGACCTATATAAACACACCCAAATCTCAATATTGGCTCCTGTGGTATCATAGTCGAGTTGTGTTGTGGTTAATCTAAGTGCGCAATCATCTTGTGTCACTTTTCCATATTAAACACAGTAGATTAACCACTTGTTAATTATCTCCCAGTCTCAGTGAAACCAGTGGGGAAGTGATATCATTACACTTCATTTTTTGTAAAGACTGTTTGCAATTTTTAGATACAGATTTCCAATACTTTTCTTTCAAATATTGTGCAACCCATTATTGGCACATCTGTAGGTTTTGCATGCTCAATATTCACCCAAATTCCACGTTACATTGGAAGCATATCACAGATGAAAGAAAATATGGTCAATTTTTAAGAAATTTGTTGAAAAGTGTCTTAAATTGCACCTTCATGGAAAACTAGCATGGGAATATCTACTGCTAAACCCATCACAAAACAAATGTCATTATTTTATCTGCAGTTTTTGCAACAGCTATTAAATGCCTGCTGAAAGTTTAATGGAGGTGATAACCAGCTTTGGCTTGAAATCCTCTTGTGGACTGATTTGTGGGCACTGCCTCTTAGCCAGAAAAGGTTCATATGCAGCGGTGGCCATTTCTCTGCACAAGCAGCACATTTAATGAGGAAAATATAAGCAGATCAGCAGCAGATGCTCTTGGTTAAAGCCGGAAAGCTACTGCATTTTCTTCTTCTTTGTAATGTAGATTGGTGTGGCTGTCAGCAGGCCTTAAGATGCAAAAAGAGATTTTTCTGAGTGATATTTGATGGCTCTTATTCAGCCATACTGGGGTTTTACAGTGGCCTAGTTTTGTGTTTGATTCCCATAGATGGTGTAAATCAAAGAAATCTGAGTATAGTTATTTCACTTTAAAAGTAAAAGCACACACGGTCTGAATCTCTCCGTCCTTCAAAGACCATTTGTTCCTTTGCGTCATGTAGCATGGCATCAACAAGTCCACAAAAGGTGTCAAATTTCCTTCTATAATAACTAAATGCCTGCACCCGACTCACTGAGGAAAGATGGGAAAGATCAAAAAAGCCGTTCGACCCTGGTCCTGATTCTGTTTAGTGTTTCTCTAGCCTTCCGAGGCCAAGCAGCATCTTACACTCCCCAGCAGTGAAACAGATCAGGTGCTGAAAGAGGCACTGGTGACCAATGGGACGTTCTGCATGGTGATCCTCTCAAACTCTTGCTAATCACTTCCAGTTGTTTTTCTATGCAAACCTACATTTCAGTTTTGGCTTTGGATCAGTCACTTTTAATCACAGTGTTTGAAGAGCAACTTTGTCTGTTGCAGTTCATATAAAAACTAGGCACCCAAGTTCTTAGCATTCTAAAGAACAATAATGAAAATTAATAAATGACATTTACAAAAGTATTATCTAGGGTGATTTCATGTCTGTGTTTTGTTTATTTTGCCAACATTATTGGGTCCAAATGAAAGGGTGAACTAACTGAGTGAAAGATGTCATGTGACATCCACATCACCACTTTTTATATTCTTATTCATTGAACATAGGAAATAGGATGACAGAAGCTAGCAGAACCAGACCAGGTTTGCAACAAGCTCCTCACTCCTGACCCACAGACTTTCAGGAAGATTTGACATCATAGCTAAATTCTATGTTGTTTCACATTCCGATATGCTTTCACCACAAATACATTTCACAGCAGGCAGAGACTGTGGTTTGATTGCTATGGTATCATCTGCTCAAAAGAAAATTACCAAAAGATTAAACCATCTTTACCAAAAACAGCTCCAAATCCCCAGTTTTGGAGTCAGGTAATTTAAATAATGCTGCTCTTTCCTTCTTTCAAATGGAAACTTTCTCAAGGTATGCGTTTTTGGGACTAAACAATGAACAACAATGAGCATCAAGTGAACACTGGTGGACTTAACCCACTAGGCACATGTCTTTGGAAATCTGCCGAGCCGTGGTCAGAGCTTCTCAAACTGATGCTGTTTGAAAAGCCTATTTTCCTGGGAAATGCAATGTTTATTTTTAAAAGTAACTATACACACTGGACTGGAGACTGATGGAGTATACATTGTGTTTATTGTACAATCCAATCTACTTACAACAGTAGTTACTAGCTATCAGCTACTGGCTATGAACTAGCATCAGCTATGTTCTCAGAATCTCTACAGTGCATAAGTCTTGTTTTGAATCCAGAGGCAGCAGGTTTAGCCAGAGCCAACAGGAGCTAAGCACGATGATGGTGAGTATCTGAAAATGAGCATGCACCACCAGGCAAGAGCGAGGGAGCACACCGACTAGGGTGCTAACAGATGAGCTAAATTTGAGAGTCAAGCAAACGATGGAGATCACACACACCAAAGGACACTTTTGAAGGAGCCTTTTGGATCTGGAGAATAGGTGTAGCACAGGTGAGTAGCTGGAGTTAAGTAACACATGGAGCAGACAGTAAAGTAACCACGGGTGAACAACATTGAAGATAGACATGGGCTGATGAGACCTGGAGTCCTTTACAAGAAAGTTTGACGATGGTGATTGGATAATGAAGTAATGGGTTAGCTGGTAATATACATATACCGGTACATATACATATATAACAAATGATAACACGATCTGGAGATAAGTCTTCAATTTAGAATTGTATGTAATTGTTACACTATTGATATAGTTTAAAGTAATAAAGCCTCTTAATAAACAAAAGGTTTAATTAATTGTATTTATTTATTTATTTATTTATTTCACTTAGTGATAAATACCATATTTGGAACATAATATTGAAATACCCGTTGAATTGTGATCTAAGTTTGTTGGTAAAGCTGTAGAACATAGGCATTTCAAATGCAAATGAGCATCAGGGCACAAAGATACCGGACATCAAATAACAGACAGTGTCTGACTGTCTTTTTTTTTCAGAGAGCCACTTTAGCATCCCATCCCCCCTTCCCCCCCATCACTAATGGTAAAGGGAGAGATGGATCACTTAGACAAGGACACACACTCCAGCACCCTCCAGATATATCATTATACAGAGTGGTTCACCTGGATTTGGCCAGGGTCACCCTGGAGGTTCTCCATTAAACTTTACGGTTCATTGATTCAAAGGGCCGGCATATGGTTTCCATCAGGCTCTGCTGCCTTTATCAAGAACACACTCCAGTCCAAACTTTCCACCCTGAAAGCTTTGACTGACAAATTTATACTAGTGTTGATTTTTGTCTTCTTTCACCCACTCTTTCTTTATACTCAACAGTACTCTCTAAACTCAGTTGAAAAAGTAGCGTGGTGATTGTTCTGTGTGTGTTTGAGTGTGTGCACTCGCTAAAGGGAAAAAAAGGTGACAGCTGATAAATTTGAGACCGGGCCAGAATTTATAACGTTGTAAAACTGTTTTAAAGAAACCTTCATATGCTGAGGTATGAATAACATTTTGAGAGCCTGAGAGTTTGGAATAATTCGAAATGTCCTTGCTTTGGGTCATGTTAGTCCATAGCAACTTAATTTCCTGCAATAAAACTTATTCTAGCTATCGTATACAAAGATGTATGCTTTGTCTAATACAAATATCTCAAGCATATTTTCCAAATTTTCCTCATACTTTGGGAGTTTCTATTTATTTATACTTTATATAACGATAGCAATATAATAATCCTAAAATAAATAAAATTCGAATTAAAATAAAATAAATATATGTTCTTTAGTTTGCACTTGATATCATAACCTTAAAGTCCATGGGTTAAATTACAGACACATGGAGCTCTTTCTGTGCGGACCTTATCTTGCTTTCTTTGTGCCGAGGTACTGTAACCCAAGTAAGACGACTTAACGACAAAAAAGCCCAGACTGAAGTGTCCCTTTAATCACCAAAGACGTTTTAATGATAGTCTTATGGAGAGTGACCACCGCAGTCCAGAGTAAAGTATGAGTCTGCGCTCAGCGACCTGACATCTATAGGACCCTCTGCTACAGCTGAGAGTTCTGCTTTTAGTTCAGGGAGGAGAAATCATGAAAGAGGAAGAAAAACAAAAATGTTTCCTTCGTATTCAACATTGACGGGACTCCCAGAAGTTTATTACATAACTTGTCATTTCTTACGCACATGGACGAACTCAGAAAGATACAATTGACAATTATTAGTTAAAGAGCTGCCAGCTTTGTCTGATGGGCCCCTAATAGAAGTTTAGAATAACAGAAAAGTTGCACAATCCTTTTATTTCTGGACTTAGGTGAAAAGGCGTGTGGTCTTTGTCATGCTGTTAAATGTGAAATGCTTAGACACTTACGCTGTCTCTTCCTTAAGATTATGTCTATTCTTCCATCTTTGTTATTTTCCGGAGGCCACAGTTTCTCTTGTGTGAAGATCTGATCAGTTTGCATCTGGTTCCTTCACAGTTTGCCATTATCATCGGGCATGGAAGACAGAGAGGGCCAGGTGCTTTTAACAAGACCCTTTACGCTCCCGTGGATCTTTATTAGGTTAACATTGAAACACTGTGCATGGAAACTCAATCTGATTATCAAAAACAGATGCGTTGCACAAAGAAGATTTTTGTATAATTCCGTAATGACAATCAATCGCCTTTGAAAAGTGACTTTTTTTTTACTTTTTTTTGTTCTTCTAGTGCCCAATGTTTCCTGGCATCCAGTTAAACAAGGACGGACATGTTTCCTCGGAAACTTTGACCCTAAAAACTACTACGATACAAAACCGGAACAAGATTTACGGGTGTTTTCAGCTTGTTACAGGAGATTTATATTTACAATAAAAAAGAACAATCTGCAGAAGCCATTAGCAAGGGAGCAGGCAAAATGTGCTATGCTAACAGACAAACCATGCTTTTCAAGAAAACTACTTTATCAGCAATAGAATTAATTCATTACTAATTAGTTAATATGAATATGAATTGAATTTATTGAAATTATTTAATATGAAAAACGACCTGTCCAGGGTGTACCTCATTCTCTTTTCTGAAGTTACCTTGGAGATAGCACCAGCGGACCCCCTTGACCCTCAAAGGGATTAAGTTGGTGAATGAAGCAAGAAGGTGAAAGAATGAATGAACGTTATTATTTGTTACTATAAATAGGCTTATGATTCAATAAAATGGTTTAGTAATTATATTGTTGCTCAGTGTATCGACAAGAAAAGACTACGTATTTATATAAAGAAAAATAAAATAAAATAAAAAAGCTGCTTCTCGTCACTCTTCTCTGTGGAACACCTGTGGATATCAAAAACCTGAACAGGAAACACTTGGGTTTACCAGAACATTTACACAAAACAATGAGGTCGGCCAACGTCCCTGAATATTCATAATCAGCTCATGTGGAAAATCTGATATGAAATATAATGGTGTGAACAAAAATACAGAAAAGCCTGAGTATGAATCAAAAAGAAATTTTGTTTGTCCCACAAATGAAGTAAACTGGAGCATTTCTATCAATTGTTTTTTTTTTTTTTTTTTGCAATATTCCAAAATGTGCATAAAATAGGTGAAATGTCAAAATGTGCATACAGTTTTTAAATGAGCATAAAATGCATTGCAAGGGTGCCATTGGGCGGCTTTAATGGATCTTCAGAATTTCTCCAAGTTTAACGTCACTGATGTGCATCGTATGTACAACAAATACCAAATACAGCTTTATTACTCATTAATGATTGATATACAATATTATTATGTTATATTTGTAGCTATGTGCAATACAGAATAAACACTTTACAGAATTCCTTGCATAAAAACAAAGATTTAATAATATGGTGTAATACTGTATAATTCAGTTCAAACAACTAAGTAAATTGTTTACATTTGTCTATCTTTGCTTATTTAATTGTATAGTGAGTGTTTGCTTTTTTTGCACTTTTCTGTATATTTGTATTTTTGTATATTGTTCGTTTTAATTATGTGTCTTGTCTTGTCATTGTCATTCTGTTGCACTGTGGAGCTTCTGTCACAAAAACAAATTCCTAGTATGTGCAAACATACCTGGCAATAAAGCTCATTCTGATTCTGATTCTGATTCTGAATCAGAAAAAAATTATTTTATTATAAATTATCAATAGCAAAACGGAACAACCATAATATACCCCACATGGGAAACCTCAAATAAACTAAAACTAGTTCTAAGGGAATGAGAGATAAAGCTAACTAAGAAGTAGGAAAGCTTCAACAGAGCAACGGCTCGACTCAGCGCACAAGGAGCTCATTGATACACTCACGGATCAGCATGACGAACAGACTGAATAACAGAAACAGTGACTTGAAACAGTATAGTCCCGTGCTCCCAAAATGCAAGCACAGGACTTAAATAAGAGGGAGCATTACGGGAGAAACCAAAATTAGGCTAAACAAGGGACCAGGCATGAGGGAGGAAAACTAAGAAGCAAAGTCGAAAAGGGATGTGTGTGAAAGTACACCCGAAAAGATCTGAAGTGAGAGAACTGAGAGAGGAGACTGCTCTAACGAGAGAGAAAAGGACATTTGACATGACCCAGTATTAGTCCTGTTTAAACGCAGTATGTGGCTGGCAGTATTTTACTGTAAATTTACAATGAAATGTTTTCGAGAAATGGAACTCGGCGAGCACTTTTACTTCGTGTTAGAAGTGCCAGAACTCCATTGTATCAAAAAGAAGTCATCAACACATTTTTAAACATGCTCCAGTCACAAATAATATTAGTACAAATACTATGAGAAATCTGGCAAACCTATGCCATGAAAATGTATTCTTATAAACCCATTTTGTCATGTGTGCCCACTACAGTTGGGCATATGCATGCTTAGCTTCAAAATTGCTTGGCAAAAACCTTGGGTTATATCACTGACCCTTAGTCCATAGTTAATACTGTAAAGGACAGTATATAGTATATCTGCATAGAGCTTGTTACATCTCAAGTCCATCAATCGATCTTTTACTAAAATGATTGTCTAGAATAGATTCTAGATAAATGTGGACGCTGGTGTTCTTTTCTTTTCAGTAATCACCACAACAATGTAAAACAAACATTACCTCATTTCCTCTTTCTATCTTTTCACATATTCACATGATTATCAAGCAACACAGGAATGCTGCTGAGCCAAAAAAAATGGTCTGTCTCCACGGAATCCATTCTTAAAGATGTCGTCAGCACCTGATTAAGATGGATGTCACAGTGCACTGAGGAAAAAGAGCAGCCAAGTGGAGAGAAAGAAAGAGAGAGGGAAACAAGAGAAGTGTTCAGCTATGGTATGCGAAGCAGCACGTCTTCATTCCCCACAGTCGATATGAAGGATCTTCTTCCATTCTCCACGCTTTCGAGCCCATCTGACCCTAGAGCTTTGTCCTCTTGGCCAAGCAGCTCCTAAGCAGGCTTGACCATGGAGAGTCACACACAAGTGCGGTCAAGCTCTGGTCAGCGGGATTTGGGATGTGACAGCGTAATCAATTTCCATGATTCATGGTGAGCCTGTGGAGGAGACAGCAAGGAAGATGCTGACAGCGTCGTCTGGGTTGAGTTCTGATGCGGTGTGACGGGCATTCCTACTTCTGTTTCCACTTAAGAAGATTTTGCGAAGCCACAACAACTCTAAAAATACTTCCAACACGATTGGAGAGTAAAGAAGAATGCAAGTCTTATAAGCAATTTTATTCACACGTCACCTAAAGCTTATTTACATTTTTAACATATTATTTAATTCTATTTAAAACCAAGTCATATTAATATTTAATAACTGCTTGTATTATTGAAGGAGACCATTAATCAACACCTTGTGATAAATGGCAAGGCACGAGTGTCTCGCTCTTCAGATCAAAGGTCATGGTCAGATTCATTCTCCTTCTGAGAAAATTGGTAATTACCTCACAGAAACACTAGAGGTTGACATGATCCACCCTGCTCTCATTGCTCGCACCCTCACTCAGCGTTATTACAAGCATTTCTATGACGTGGGTGCAGCAGGTGGACCATAATGCTATTTGGTTGTGCAAGTGGTGAGATGTTGGGATGAACTTTATGGTCCGTGTGAGATATCTGCCACTCTTGGTGCAGATCTACTTGATTTTAATGTCAAAGAGGTCAATTTATGACTATTTACATTATGAGTAATGATTGAAGTTTGAACTCTGCAGAATATCTTTTGTAGCTTCTCAAAGGTGTACAGGGTTGGCTTGTATCCCTCACATCTTTTTCTTCTGAGTCAGATTTCCAACACTATCTTCTGCTAACCCATTCTACAACCACCAAACATTGCACAAACCTTGAAGGTGTTCGGACTTGAGTTGCTATATCCTTATATACTGCTACCAATTAAGGAATTCTGTGAAATTACCAAAAAATCTGGGAAATTTTCCTTTGACTGTATGAGGTCAACATTTACAAAGCTGTAACACAAACTTAGAAACATACAAACCTCAAACCAACTACACTTGTGGAGGTTATCATTCTGTACAATAACATGCCAATCACTGTGGAAAAGTATTTAAAACCTAACCTTTAAGAGAGGTCAAAGGTCACCATTGATTTGCCATTGAGAATTAAAAGGAATGGAAAAGGGCATCAAACGTAAAGTTATTTGGTTTAAGAGTGTTTTTGCCTTAATATTAAGTTTTGCCTTAATATTTCATGCACAAGTTATGAATTGTGGACTATTACAATGAGATACAACAAACATAAACAAATCACATTTTCAGAAACATTGATAGCCCCACCCCCTCTTTCTCTCTTTCTCTCTCTCTCTCTCTCTCTCTCTCTCTCTTTCTACATATATAAACATAGCTTTTTTTCTGAATAATTTTTAGTTACATTACAGAATAATTCCAGAACAATGCTGCATTTTTTTGGTTTTATAGCAAAAATCAAAGTTTTGAGATAAACAATAAATTCATAAATACCTCAAAAAAGCACAAACATGGTCAGAACAATGTGGAATTTCCCATAAACCTTATACAATGTTCCAAGCACTTTTTTGTGCCAGAACTTTGAAAAATATGTGCCATTTCACAAGTATTGTACTTCCAAATTCATTTAAAGCCGAAAATATCAGAATAACTGACTTAATCACTGACTTATCTCTGTTCAATTGTAAACTAAAACATATGTATAACTCTTTAAGCAAGCAATTTTAGTGTTCGTCTTTGTAAATATTTTAGCTGTTTATTCAATTCGATTTTTATGATAAATTATCTTTTTAGCATTCTCTGGAAAGCCCATGGGTTAGCTTTAAGGTTGTTCATAAAGTGGTGAACAAATAATGTTTTTATTAATGGATCTACATCATAATCATTCATTCATTTTCCTGCCCGCTTATTCCCTTACTTACTGTTACTGGGTCACGGAGGCCTGTTGGAGGCCTCTCCAGTCCATCGCAGGACACACCACACCATAATCATCTTACATTAATTGTTCATTTGTGATTAGTCTTGTCAATTCCTTTACTAACAATGGCTTGCAAACTCACATTTTGTTAAGGTAAGTCATTAACAGGTAACAGGTATATTTGGGCTGGTATAGCCTAACAGTACGAACCAAATTCTCTCACCAATTATAGATTATAGATTGAAAAGGAAACTTTTTTTTATCAACTGCATCAAATAGAAAAACACCCGCAGCTTTCTTAGTGTGTGTGGGCCAAATTTTACCATCCGTGCTGAGCTGATAGTATTCACTGGCCTCTAACCAGAATCTCTCGCATTACCACATGCTGAAGCCAAAGGCAGCCGTGTCTAAAGAATCAGCAAAACCATCTCAGCCCATGATAAAAACATTTTAGTGTCTTATATTTCTGTGAACCTGTGCAATTATGCATTGTTACACTAGAAGAAAGCAAAAGGATGACCCCAACCCACTAGTGGTTTTCTAACACAATAAACAAATTACTAAATAAATCAGAGTGTCATACATAACATTATTTTTCGGAATCCCAAATTAATCAATGTGTGCAGTTTTTTTTTTTTTTTAATGTGGATTGATATGTACCAAACAACAACGTTTACATAAATTACCATCCTGCCCCTTGAATCTACAACCGTGAAATACTTAATCGCAACCTGACATCTCATAAAGAAACCAAGGTGCTAAACAGGTGCTAAAGGCACCAGCAAGACAAAAAGTGAGCTGGTTCAATGAAAAAAAAAGAAAAGAAAAATGGATGGAATGAGAAAAAGAACAAGCGAGTGGGGTTTTATGGGGTTCAGCAGGTGACCTTTGACCTTTTGCTCTCAGCAGGACGGTGTTGTAATAAATTGCTAGTCGTTAAGGGCCCGGACAGTTCTTGGCCCTCACTTCAAACGTGTGCTAAAGGTTGTGCCTGTTAGCTGAAAGTGGCGTGGCAGACAGGCCCGGTTACGGCCCAATCGCTTCTTCAACTGCTGCACATCTGGAGGGCAGCACTTTGTTTAAAATGAGACTTTCTGTCTCTTGATGTTTTCACATGACATCTTTATTAAGGCTCAATGCAGCCATTCCTACATCTTTGTCATATTTTGACTCTTATATTTGGGATTCTAACATCCTTAAAAAGATCCTGAAAAGGATCACTCAATCATGTGGGTAACCCATATTTTTTTGTGTAAATCAAAGACGCAAAAAAGTGTACATTTGAAGAGGTTTTTTTTTACAAAAACGCCATTTTGATGAACTGAGTAAAAATCAATTTACTTTAGCACAAAAGTAGTTTAAGGAAAATCGAAATGTTCTGTCAAATCCAGATTTTGATATTTAAAGATTTATTAAAATAAGTTAGTTGTTTTCCCAAAACAACTCCATGGCCCTAGTTTTACACAAAATGCTGCAATTTCAAATAATCAATATACGTCTTTATTTTTTATTTATTTATTTTTTGTTGAATGAAACAGATTAAAATACAATAACAAACAACACTGATATTGAATCATGTGGCCGATGAATTGATAAAACCATGTCCTAACCCACACGCAGATATTGTAATCACTGCTCTGAAGTGCGAAGTTATCTGATGCCCGCTCAAGTAAATTCGTGTTCCGCCGCCTCTCCTTTCACCTCCCGGTAACTGTTCTGTCTTCATTTCACCTCCGGATTCTGTTCTGTCCTCATGTAATGATTATAAAAAGATTCAAAACTTTTGACAGTCTGCATTTTTCCATCTCCTCAGACCCCCATCTTCTTTGAGTTGACGGACTTTATCACACTTTGTAAAAAAAACTTGAGTGGTGGATGATGCTGTTTGGAAAAAAGGGACAAGCCAGGATTTTTATTGATTAAGGGCTTTTCAAATGAGAAGACTCGTTGTTGTTTTTTTTTTTTTACTGGCATTTATCGCCTTTTATAACCAAACTCCTCATTTGTTTCCAACAGTCTCAAAATTCTTTTTTAAATCGAACAGGATAAAGACAATGAGCAGTAAAGTGTTTTCAGTTAATGATGAACTTTCCAGCAAATGTCAAACATTTGTTTTATTTTACAAACCGTGGCAAGTGGAGTAAACAAAATTTTATAAATTTCACAAACCATTGTGTAAGTGTATTTGAATCAGACACACATGCAGTGCTAAGTGTCAGGATTACAGTATCACAGCCCTGAAGCAGAATCAACAGCCACTTACCATTCCCTGGACGCACATGAAGCCACTCTTTCCAATCACAAAGTCAACCAATCAGGAACTGCTTCACTTCCTAATCAATCATTCACCTCACTTCAACGTTATCTGGTCAAAAGTCATACTACTCACAGACTTCTTTGAGTTACCTTCCAAGAAAAGTTTGACTTCTGCAATTCTTTTCACGTTTCAGTGATTTCTCTGCAAGGGCTGTGGTTTCTCTGTGATCTTAACTTTAAATCTTTCTCCAACCTGAGGGTAATTAGCTCCTTACACTTAGCTTATTTATTTATTTTTTTTGTGGAAAATCGAAGCATTGTGAAGCACACGAAAATAAACTTGAGCGTAGAAAAAAAAACATTGAAGTTTGTGTTCAAAAAATCATAGATACTCTACCTTCTGAGGAAATAATTTTTAAACATCTGCTTTTTCCCATAGACTAGTCTTGGGTGTGGTTTGACTTGCTTGGTTCCTACCTGTTAGGGTCTTTGGCCTTTTAAGATTTAGAATGTTTCGTCTGTTCCACTTCCGAAGTGGTTGCTCTCCCTCCAAAAAGTTTTTATGTTCACACTGTAACTTATAACCCATTTTAGAAACACTATTTACGTCATCGCAATCATGTAGCATGGACGGTGGAAGAAGAAGACCAAAAGAAATTCCAGAAACCTGCCAAGCTATGATTTAATATTTTGAGGAGACATTGGACTTCCTCTCTCCTCCACAAATATCCTTTCGTCATTTGTGACATTGCGTCGAGCTACCGGTCTCACCCATCCCTCTGACAGAACTCTTGAACCGTTCTCTAGACAGCCTCTGAAAGCAGTTTAAGAAACGTTTCCAGGAGTCCAGAGCATTGTGGTGGTTTTAAAAATGTTCCTTGGGAAAACATTGTTACTGGAAACAGAATAAAGACGAAAGTGTGAAAGGGCCCTTAATAAACCTCTAAGTGGATCTTGTGACACTAAGTACCTTCAGATTTACAAAAGTTTAGATTGAGCTGTCTAGTGCAATTCACGTCAAGAAGAATTCAGTTGATCAAAAAAAGACACTGTGTGATTTTGAATCCAAAGATAGTGTAAGGAAATGTATCACGGTTGGCAGAGAACAAAGCATTTATGTTGGTAATTTTGGAAACAACCAATTGTTGTGAACCACTGGATTGTGATGGAGAAAAAAAGACAGGGTCATGCTGCAACTACAATCTGTAATGCAACTTCATATTTTCCACAACTACAGGGTCAGGTTATTCATATAAGAGCCCAATATCTTGAGATTTTGTGAAGTAATCGAACTGAACTCATGAACAGAAACACAGAACACAGAGAATAGTTACATCTGCGGGTTATTTCTTCCATTATGGTGTGACCAATCCCAAAGCTTAATCTGTGCAGTGTGAGACAGGCTATTGATTTGTTCAGTGAATGAGAGCTTGAGTCTTACCTTCATCATGTGACTTCTTCATAAGGTTATCCCAAGCAATCTGCAAAAAAGGGAACATTGGTTTATTCTTTGATGTTACTTCAACGATCATGACTGACTATACATTGGTCTCAACTTGTTTCTGATTTGTACTTTTTCCAAAAGTCCTCTGTTGTTTGATTAACCAGGGGAACTTCGATACATCCCGTAAGTTAAAAATTTTCACGACATGACCCTTAAAACAGCATCAGCAGCCGTTGCCTTTTATGACCGGCAGCGGGCCTTGGCATGGAGACAGAGCTGATTGTGGGAGCTCAACAGGTGCAATGCTGGAGCCCAGAGCCAGGGAATACACATAAATTACCAACGCAGCTCAATCACACTCTTCCGTGGCTCTGTTAATCTGCCAAAGGCTTTGAAGAACGAAGCAAGAGTTATGAAGAGTACAGTCTGTGAAGAAATCATGCGTACATACAAAACTAACTCCTTAATATACAAAATATACACTCGTAAAAATGAAATCGCAAACTCTTTGAGATTTTATGGGCAAAATAAATAAAATTTATTTCAATGCCATGATTTATAATAACACATAGAACTGTGATGGTAACAATATGTACTCAAACTTGGGAAAACTATTCAACAGACAAAAACAGAGAGAGAGATGGATGTAGTCCTGAACAATAATAGAGAAAATTCAATACGGAAATTATGTGCAGTGCCCTCTTCTTTAAGATGGAGTAGAAGTTATTGATATTTTCAGTGGTGTAGCTTTTGAAAATAAAAAGTAATCTCTAAAAAAATATTTGTCTTATAATTTTCTCCCTGATATATGATTTAATGTTCCATATTGTAGTCAACTGGTAACTAACAGAGTTTATTTTAGAACTAAATTCTAAGTGAGTAGCTAGAACAAACTCTAAGTGAAATTTCAGAAAATGTTCAATTACAAAACAGGAAGTTTGTGTCCATTGACGCCATGTCTAAATGAATATCTTCCTTTTGAAAATTAACAAGTGCCCATTTTCAAAAACAAACTGCATTTACAAACACAAAAAAAACTTATAAAATGCTGTAAAATGACTTACCATACCCACATCTGGCAGATTCATGGGATTTTTAAAATTAGTATTCAGCATTGAGTTTGCAATTCTGTTCTGTTCCGTGATTAAATAAGAAACAAACAAAAAACACATGTTTAGTCTGGTACCAACAGGTTTTCAAAAGCCATGTTTTCATCCAAATATGTGAATTAAATGTATGCACAAAAATTTAATATTGCATAAAATATTATTTTAAGAGAACACAATAGTCACTTGCTGTCAAACTGACACCAATTATCCAAAGAAAATGGAAGTTTCTGCATATATTACATAGAGTCGTACACAGACAGCCAACCAAAATAACTCCTCACACTGCATTATCTGCCTTAGGTGTGCCTGGCAGACTGTGAATGAAACTGTCCTTAAACTGGTGGTTTTTATTTGTTGTTCAGGTTCTTTTCTGATTTCAAAAGGGATTTTTGGAAAGGGAATTGTTCATATTGTATCCCAAACTATTTTCTTGTGGGTTACAGGCCTTGATTTTCCACAGCATGCTATGCAATTTCATGAAAACATTTTCATCTATTTCCCACAGCCGGTGAAGAACTACTTATTTATTAAATACTTATTTGTCCACAGCCCAATAACTTGCATATCAAAGACAAAAAAGAGGCAAAATGAGTGGGATTTAGGTGTAGAGAAGACATCAGGCATTAGTCTCCAAAAATGTTTTTCATTTAACTGATTTTTCTAAGTTAAAATTGCATGTACAGTTTAGTTGCTCACTGTAGGTCATTGTGGATTAAAAGTGTTTGAAGGACATTACAAGCCAAGAATCATAGCCAGACAGGCAGCATTCAGGACACTAAAGGGAGGAAGAGTCAGAGAACGAACAGGAAACTCTGAGATTCACAAAAAGGAGTCAATGACAGTAAACATAA
Organism: Danionella cerebrum; assembly: GCA_007224835.1. NCBI lineage: Eukaryota > Metazoa > Chordata > Actinopteri > Cypriniformes > Danionidae > Danionella > Danionella cerebrum. Next base: position 255,283 of record SRMA01026328.1, read on the forward strand.
ATTATTTCACTTATGGAGAGGGGTCACAGGGGTCTGCTGGTGCTTATCTCCAGCGCACATTGGGCAAGAGGCAGGGGTAAACCCTGGACAGGTCGCCAGGTCACAAGTTAGGCGTACATTCACACCTAAGGGGAATTTAGATAATTTAATTAAACTAACTGCATGTTTTTGGGATTGTGGGGGAAACCTGAGTACCCGGAGGAAACCCACGCAGGCATAAGGAGAACATGCAAACTCCTTCCAGAAAGGTCACAGGCGAGCCTCGAACCAATAACCTTCTAACTGGAAGGCCACAGTGCTAGTCACTGTGCCACCGTGCCACCCCTCATTGCAACCTTCTCGTCCTAAGCCATTAAAATAATGTAAATGACATGGTTCCTTGTTCATCATCACAGCAATACTTCCTCATGCGCAGTTACATTGCTTATGCTATCTTCATGGTGCTCAGGTACAAACACTCCTCTCACTCTATTTCTTTCTTCCCATCCCCCAAAGCCTTGGTCTTCATTCCTTTATTCTCTTATAGAGAGCAGGGTGAGAGGAAATTGGTGTAATGAATTTAGGGTGCCTGTGTTTGGGCGAGCAGTGCTCCCTCTGGCACAGCGTGCTCATTTATCTTCCGCACTCTGTCAGAAGGAAACACGGCACAATGGGTGAAAGGGGGTGCAAATTGACTACCAATTACCCGCCTGTGAATATGGAGAGATTAGAGTAGGGGACGCAATATGGTTCAGCGCTGGCGTTTATTTGAACCCTGTGAGCAGCAACCGTCTGGGCCTAAATGAAGGAAGAATGGGGGTTTGAAAATAGAAAGTGATGGCCAATCAAGGGTGAAATGTGCAAAAGATTCCTTGGTTTTGCTGCCGTGTCAGTTTTTTAAAATGTAATTTCAGAATATGGCACAGAATAAATGGACCCAAGTTTCTCTTTTTGATTGATTGATTAATTAAGTTCTCCTTTGTTTGATATGAAATGTGAAAACCTACCTAAAATCACATGTAAACAGCAGTAGTATCTAGGTGATCTAGCTGACATCTACTTCCTGTCTGGATCACATGATGCAAACTGAGCAAAACTGAGACACAATACGTGAAGTAAACCTAGGAAAAATGCATAATATTTGTACAAGTTAAGCCTGTAAGTTAATACTACTGAGTACAATAGTGCCAAAGATGGACTCATGTCAGAGTCTAATATTTCAACACGCCTAAACTCAGAAATTAATTGATAATAAAATGCTCAATGATCAAATTAAGCATGTTATTGTTTATTGATAAAAAACTGTTTTAAAGATAATTTATTAGAACTGTAGAATATATTAGAATTGTAAAGTATAGTAAAAACACCAAAAAAAGGCCTTGGACTGATAAGCCTTGATCCAAACTGAAATATGCTCTTTAGATGCAATTTTTATGAAATTAATTCAAAACAGATGTTATTGTTACATCTGAATTTTTTTGGGGACTTTTTAAAATTAAAAATGAAAAAAAGATTAAATTCACAGCAAACAAAACAAAGAAATTGACGTCAGAATTGACATTTTAATAGAGTTAAAAGCTGCTATCGAGTTTTTTTTTTGTGAAATATTATATTATCCTTTTTTTTGTATAAACATTTTTTTCTATCATAGTACAATAATTCAATTTCAATACACGTCATCCCACTGTAATTTAAGCCACGTGCAATTTAAAACAAAGATATGTTTTTTTTTTGTTGCAATAATACTCTTATTTGTTTATCGGTAACGATAACAATAAAGATATGTGGGCTATTTACCTCAAAAAAGAACATGTATTTTAATCACACGTTTTAACATTAACAATGCTTCGGTCTAAATTATTATTGAGAAATTAATTAAAATCTAACACAAATCTAAAAAGAATGCATTCTCAGCACAACACATTTTACAAAATAATGCTGAATTCATTCTGTAAAATATGCAGCATACAAGTGCTTAGTGTTACATTGAAATGCACAGACAGAATATTTCATTCTCAGTAAAAATCCAACCAATCTTCATTCAAATTGAATGTATGAATTAAATACATGGTTTTAGCAAAAATGTATACCTATTAAACATGGAAATCCACTGAGCATAAAGATTGTTGTATAAATAAAGACTCTGAAAATATCTAGTTCGTACGGAGAATTTGCTAAAGAATAGTCCACTAGTCACAATATTGTTTTCATTATTAAATAAAAAAATAGATGTCTGTTTTTCAAAATGTGTTGGATCTTAATTACATTATTAAAATATTTTCGAAAGTAACAAACTATCTATTGACTAAACATCCTTATAATATAGTAATAAAGAAATAAAAATGGTTGCCAAAGATTAAACATGACAAATGAATGCCCCTCATATACTGAATCGTAAAAGCAAAATGCATTTATTGTACATTAAAAAGACACTGACCAATTACATTAACAGTAACAGCAAAAAAAAAAACACACGCACACACACACACACGCACGCACACACACACGCACACACACACACACACACACACACACACACACATACACTTTAAATTGTTTCTGTGACACATTTATTTGCTAAAACCTTCATGAATCTCAGCCTGGAAATCCAGCAAGGCTACGATGACTATCTACATTAGCAGGAGCATGCTATATCATCTCTCCACTCTGCAGGTTCCAAGTGGTCTCCTGTAACTTTCTGCTTTGGGGCTTCTTCCATGAATCAGTCAGACGTGTGGCTTGTGCTGGCCTTCTAGCTTCCTAGGAGCTGAGGCCACACTGACACCTATAGACCATAGGAAAAACCAATTGATGCAGTTCATTTATTCGAAAATTCGTTTTGATTAAAACATTTTCTCGAGGTGAAGCACTTCATGAAGCAACTAACAAACACATATAGAGTTGCTTTGTAGGATTTCGAAGTCAGATGAATCTTGGTCAAACCTTTATCTGATATATATGTATGGTATTAGAGTATATAGTAAGAATGGTACGTAGTACTTTTTGCTTAGTAATAAAAATATATTTATGAAGCAGTTTTACGTAATATATATAAAATCCCAGGGGAAATATATATATTTTTATATATTGTTTATTAGGCTATGGACATAATACAGCTTCGTGTACACAAACAATTTTTACAAATACTTGCAGAAATATTCATTCAAATAAAAGTACATATTCTTGCTTTTGCTTGCTTAATAAAAAAATGTAATGTAAATATTTTGATAAAATCAATTTAAATACATTTAGAATTGCTTCCATTGAAAGGACTAATGAACAGAAATGCTATGGAAATCATAACCATAACTTTGTTAACACTCTGTTCTAATAATTTATTTATCTCTTCTTCGTGTCCAGAGATGCTTGGAGTTTGTAGGTAAAAAATATAACTGTGAAAATTTTAAGATTAAAAGTAAGCATCTAATTCTTTACTTGAGTCCTGCCGTTAAGACTTTGTTGAAAATGAGTTTTATGACATTATTCTTCCAAAAAACATACAGAGTTTTAATGGTTATGTCAGCCTTCGTAAACAAAATCTATTCCTTTGTGTAGATTTGCTACAACACTTCAGGCCGCTTCAGTTCATAATGTACATATCGTAATATTAAGCTGAATGTGTTTTGGCAGATATATCACAGATTCATCCTGAAACTGGAATTGCTTACTACTCCAAATAATTGCCATGTTGATAGCGAAAACCAGCAAATACCAGGATGTTAATTAGCCACCTGCAAGCCCTGATCTCTACCTATATTTAGCTCCAGTGAGCTTCTGTCTGTTGGCAATTTCAAGAAGCACCTCAGCTACAACCCTCTCACATCTAAGGTCTCATGTCGCTTCCTGGTCTAGTGCCCTTTCATGGACAGTTCATCTGGTTTGCTTTCTATGCTACCCAAATACTAATGCTCTTTATCACTTTTTTTAGGCACTGAGACAACCATTAGTCACATTAAAACATCTTGGAGTGAAAACAACAAGTTAGATTGTGTCTAATAACTCCAGATTTGCTGCTTCGGCCATTACAGTTGTACTAAACTTGCTCTCAGAAATGAGAAGACTCTCCCGAGGCAGTATCTTCCTTGATATAATCCAATCAACATGTAACCTTGTTGTGTTCCGGCAGGCCTTGGAGTCACTTCTATCAGCTCAGTGAGAACTATAACCCCACCCACATCTGTTGATGAGATTTCCACGATCTTGATTGGCTGGGTATGTTAATCAAGGTGCTTCATTCTGATCCTGTTGCTCAATCGGCTTTTTTCAAAGCAACCCACCATGTTTACATCTCCCCATTGGCTGTACCAACCCCAATATAGTTGCTTTTCCTGTGACTCTCGTCTTGACTTTTCATGAAGCTGATGAAAAAAGGATTTTAGCACAAAGTTGTCAAATGTACATGTTGTATTCTATTCCACTGAGCGGTCTTGACAAAAATGTAACTAAGTAAAACTCGTTTTTCAAACATATTCTATTTTCCTTTATAAGAATCCTTTTAAGGCAGAGTTTGACCGAACAAACATCATTTTCCAGCGGAATTCTCCCTTCATATTTTCACAGAGCAATGCCATAATCCCATGAGATCAGAGCCAGCTTTTGTTGCAGGACCCCCATGAATGTAAACACAATATGGTCACAGCCTGGCGCGAGGATGGGTGGGTGTTTTCACATGCTTAATTCACTTTGTCACCTTCATTCAGAACCCTTCGAGTGCCCTAATTTGTGTTAATGAGGGGTAATAAAGTCATAGTCCCCTATATTAGTGTTAGGGGGCAGGAGAGACAGTGAAAGGCTTCTCCTTTCTCTTTTCCCCTACCTTTCTGTACCTCCTTCCCTTCCATCAAAGGGTTGATCCGCTGTTCCATCGTCTCATGCGACTGGCCTCTATTGTTCCTCTAATTAGATCTTCTTTGTTGGGTTAGTGCCGACGCCATCTGCTCAGCTGTCAGGAGCAGGGTGGGTCTGGGGCGGCTCAACTCTCCCCTCGACGGTGTTACAAAAGAGCTGGTGTGGCCCCTGCGCACTCACATAAGGGCCCTTTCACACTTGATGGAATTAGGAAGAGATTGATGCCCATGTGTTCGGGGAAGACCGTAAGAGATTTGTTGAGCTGCAAGTAAGAGAAGGAAAGCTAGACTATTCTGCAGGGCTGAGATCTCAGCTGAGAGATAGTGAGGGGGGGTGGGAGGTTAAGGAAAGTTATTGTAAGCCGTTAGCTGGTGATGTTAAAGAAAACAACAGTTAGACCTTATGCAGCACGTGTCAGCTGCTCCACTGGATAAACTCTCATCAGGAAGTCTTTTTAGCTGCCTAAACATTGTTGTCAGGGCTGTCAAAACTTTCCTGTGAAATCTAGTAGGAACATCTGGACTGCGTAGGTTGACTTCTGTTTGAATATTAGGTCATCATTGATGGAAAAACAATACATATTCGTGTGTAAAAAGTGACCAATGTGCCAAACTGAATAAAAAAAACATGCACATGTTAGATTTTTAATGCTGGCCATTGTATTTTTTTGTAAAAATATCACAAGTTTGATGTGGAAAATTTGTGTAATGTAATGAAAAAAAATATTGTGCTTTAAATGCTCAAAAAGGCCCATGCTTTAAAGGGTTTAAGAAACTGGCTGCAAAGAACTGTTGAGTTTACTTTTGAGAACATTAGCGGCTAAAGTCATTTTTACTGCCAAATACTTTTATAAGATTGCTGAAAAAGTTCAGTGCACATTTATTTTGTTAGTACACTGAACATGACATTTTAAGGATTAGAAAAATACAAAATGAATTGGCACAACAATAAAAGTTCAGTCAACCTTTTTTTCTGTTGATGTATTAATTTTATTTATACTGGAAATTGAGAAATGTGTCATTGACAATTGACCTTTGGCTAGAACCGAACATGCATTTTTAATGTACATGTTGTGGAACCACTGCACCACAGTACCAGGCAGTCAGAGATGCTTCTACAGCCTAGAAAAGTGAAGATTGTCACTTTTTGTAACCTTCAATTTACAGTTCTAAATGATATTAAAATATTCAGCGAATCTGAACTTTTAAGACTAGATGGATTTCATTTTTTCTGGACTAGAGTAAACTTTTTCTTTGAAAAATGTTGGCAGAATTATCAATAAATATTTTTCTTTGATACTATGATTTATAATGAGTTCTGCCATCTCTTAATTGTGGTCCTAAAGTGGGAAGAGTAAGAGATACCTGGCACTGATAGAGTAGTGGTAGATTCTTACAACACAGATCCCTGACGTGGGTTCGATTCCACCTCGAAGTCATTTGCTCCACCTATTTGTTACCAGCTCAAAGCACAGACTTTGAGCGTTACCAGGAGATTGACCTTATCCTTCTGGACTGCCTGAAAACCCTCTCTGGGAATGAGTCCAGTGAGCATCTGAAACAAATGCCTGAGACACCTCAACTGACTCCTCTCGAAGTGGAGTTGTGCTATATTCGGAGCTCCTCCCAAGTGGCAGATCTCCTCACCTGGTCCCTAAAAGAGCTCTAAATCATCACATGGAGGAGATTTTTAAATGCTTGGTCATGATCCAGAGCTCCGGACCATAGGTGAGAGTGGGACTTTGTTACAGACGATGCACCAACCCACCTTTTAATCTGGCACTCCATTCTTCAGTTACTCATGAAATAAACCCTAGGATATGTGAACCCTCGTTCAACCTGGAAAGAGCATGCCACTCTCTTAAGGTCGAGTATCATGGTCTTAAACTAAGTCCAACTTCTGCATCAAGCCTATATATGCAATATCTACCAGTCTAGCCTGTCTGCAATATCCCTTCAGAAATGCTAGCGAGCAATGTTTCGCTGTGTGGACTTAATATATTAAAAATGATCTACCATCTGACAATTTGAAACACAACATAAGTGTTTGCCAATTTTCGACTTTTGACAAACTCTGATTCAAACTTGGCTCATGAGTCACACTCTTCTCTTCCATCAGAAGCATACACTTTTATGTATTGGTGGAGTTTTTGTCTACACTATACTAAACAGTGTTTTATACCATTCATAAACACAATGTGTGTTTTACAGTGGTGAAGTTGACACATTATGTATTTTACGTGACATGTGTATTTGTTCTTTTAGGGAAACACGCTGTTTCTTACGATGAATTACATTAAAGGGCATGATAAATGACGTAAGCAAGCATGGGGCTACTTTATTTGTGCAACACTGACATCTGCTGTTAGTAATCTCTCCAAACAAGCATCGTTTGTTTTTTCCATGTGTGGAAGCAGAGTTCAATATATAGCTTTTGTTAATGCACTGTGTTGATTGATATGTAGTCTTCATTTTACTTAGAAGTTTTTTTTTTTTCATTTATATTTGTCAACAATCACAGGATATCTAGGGATGAACTGAATTTTAAAAAATCATAATAATGATGCTTTTTAATTCTAATGTACTTTGCTTTAACCCTTTAAAACACTGCGGCACCCGCAATTCCAGGCTAATCATTTTCAAAATGCCTGCAAAATGGCAACAACATACAATAGAGCAAACATTATTTTTGTATATAAAACTGAGAAGTTTTTTTAAATCTTCAGCAAGCTGTTTTCTTCCATAAGTGTGCAGTAAATTAAATAAATCACATTAAATATTGAATAAAACTCCATAGCTCTACATAAACGATACAAATTTCACAACATGGTATGCACAGGAGAACATGAATTAATTCCAAAACAAGTTTAAAACAAGTTCTATACGTCTTTTTTTTTTTTTTGGTGAATTACAACCATCATGCAAATTACCCTCAACGGTACAGCAGTGTAAAGAGTGAGCACCGTCCAGAACCTGTCCAAACCACATCAAGTGATGACATTGGTGTGTATGATTTTTTTTTTAATACAATATTGTTATTGCTTGTGAAAGTCTGCCTGTGTGTCCAAAAATAACAGTGAATGAATCTTAATATTAATCATTCAGATCTACCTTGATGGGTACTTCATGAAATCCACCAGCAACATATCTTGTTTATACAATTTTAACACAAATGAAAAACATGCAAACAGAATATGTCAAGTATGTGCAGCCGTGCACAAAGTTGATAAGTTACTGAACTGAACAAAAGTACAACGAAATTGAGCGCATGGTGGTCTTTCAATAAGAAGGTTGCCAGTTCGAGGTGACCTTCCTGGAAGGGGTTTGCTTGTCCTCCCTGTTTCCTCCAGGTACTCTGATATGTATAGAAAAAGCTCCGGCCAAGTAAAGAAAACACGTATGAAATCACTGGCAGTGTTTGGAGTTATCATATCTGTCGTTTACAAGGTCATTTTCCCCATAGACTTTGTATTGGGTGGAAAACATTCTGCAGCCAGCATTTTGGGTGCCATCGTCGCAGTTTGGATTCACTCCGCCCAAGTGTCCGGCCAGATTTTCACTGGCACACTTCGACTGCCTTTGGCACACTTCGACTGGCACTGGCCTACTATTGGACCTGGCTCTCTATTGGATAGCACACTACATGTGACTTCATCCGTTCCTGAAGCTGTCAATGTACAGTTAAAAATAAATTTTCAAAATATTGTGCTGGCAATTTCATAGCGGTGAATAACAAATGAATGACACCTTGTGAAGTTGATGTCAGTAGCATAAGAATGGCATACAATGTTACATAAGATGTAATTAAATAGAAGAACGGGAGTGACAAATTCGTTCAACCTCAAATCAACACAAAGCGCCCTATTATTACATGTAATCTACGTCAACAACATGCAGTCCCGCCAATTACCTGGAGAAGGCAGCATTACGTAATACTCACTACAAACTTCCCCTTGTTTTGTTTCAAACGTGATTTTTAAACCACGTGATTTATACGGCGCGGTTTTCATGTATGTGCATTTTATGGCACGAAGCACTAGATGGCAGCCTACCACAGCCTTCTTTCATCAGCATACAAGGATCTTCGACAATCCAAACGAAGAGTTGATATAAAAAATATATACCACGTTCCCTATTGAATACATAACACTCCAACCCGACAAGATGCTTGAGACATCTCTTATTCAGCGAATTAATGAGTAAGAATATGCAGTTCTTACGTGTAAACGGTTTTATTTAAAATAAACTCTTGTTTTTGTTTTCTCTATTTTCAGCAAACACGTTTTCTCTTACGGGAGACACTGCGGTCTGGTGAAGTCTTACATTGGGTTCAACTGTTCAAAAAAGAAAGCTTGGGAAAATTGTGATCAGAAGTATCAGTTGAGAAATAAAAACAGAAGTATCAATTGTTCAAAGAGAAATAACCTGTCCTTAAACATTCTTGGTTATTAGAGACTGTAAACAACAAACGTCCAGATTTAAAGATGCAATTGTAAAAAAAAAAAAAAAAGTGTTATGCATAAAATAAGTATTTGACAACTTCACAAAATATGATCTAATACTCATGGTATAACCTTTGCTATTGGCAGCAGAAGTGAGATGTTCCTTCTAGTTACCAGAAAGAAAAGTCACTGCATGTGTCATTACAGTGTGTGGCACAAAAATTCATTCACTCATTAATTTTCCAACCCACATATTTCCTTTTGGGATCACGGGGGTCTGCCTGTGGCTATCTCCAGCACACATTGGGCGAGAGGCAGGAGTACACCCTGGACAGGTCGCCAGTCCATCGCAGGGCAACATTCATGCACGCGTTCACACCTAAGGGGAATTTAGATTATTTAATTAACCTAACCGCATGTTTTTGCCTTTTAATTGCAGCCATAAAAATGTTTCTTCCTTAACAAAAATACTAGATGGTGGAAATGCAGACATTAATGTGCTTTTTCGGCACCCGCCCCTGTGTTGCCTATAAGTCATTGCTAGACAGGAATGATTTAAACATTGGTGACTGCACCAGCTGAGTATAAGGCATTCTCACTAAAGATTTGATCAGGCTTGAGCAGAGGGACTTTGTGAAAATAGCTCAATTGAAGAAAGGTGAGTTACCAATTGTTTTCTTAGTGACTGGACCAGAGGCCTTGTAATGATTAGCAAGATATGCATCTTCATGAAGTGGGATCTAGTTTGGAAACTCAGACTAAGGGAGTTCCAAATTATTGAGCTTTTCCATTAGTTTATAATCTCAACAACGATTTTCACTTTCTTTTAGACCATCTATAACTTGCAATGCACGTTTTTGATCCTGATATCGTTGGAGAGTTTTTGGTACTGGTGGAACTTTTTTTTCACAGTTAACAAAGGACCTTCAATAGAGGAATGTGTCCTCCTAAAATCAAATACATTGTTCTGATTTCTATAATTGAAATAAGCCTATCATTAAATCGATGGTTTGACTGCAAATGTTTAAAAAGTTGTTCAAATATTTTTTTTTTGTTCATGGAAATTAACCTTAACATCCAAATTTACTCATGAGTTTTTAAACCAGAGACTTATTTACATATAAAAAGGTTTTTGTAAGTAGAAACAAAACATTAAATCAAGAACCTCAATTTTAGAATTAACAGAAACACATGGGATGTTTTTTATCAAAGGAACACTGAGAAACATTTATTCTAGTCTCAGTGTGGGAGTGTTGTGCAGTTTGTATAGGGTACAATTATGCGGGAAGTGTGTGTTTCCGCTTCTGTTCTGTAGTTAACTTTCTTGGTATGTGTGGTTTTTGAGCTGTATTTCATTTAACTTATATAAACTAGAGTACTATGTGTATGTGTTCTGTGTACCTGCTGGCAGCATATTTCAGGAAGCTGCAGTAATTTCCTCCATCCTGCATCAGCAGCGCTCTGCCATCAACCCAGGGCTCAAACCACAACCATATGGGATTGCAACAGCTCTCGCTCTTTCAGTGGGAACATTCCAGAGACCAGTGACCAAACTAAAATTGTCAGTGAGGGAAGAACTTCTATTTAAAGTACACTCTAGTGGAAATGTGTTTTTCTTACTTGGAGAATGCTTCAAATGTGTGCTATAATTGCAAATGCCAAAATGTTCACAAACAAAGTTAAATGTTCTCTTATAGGAAGTGACTTCTGAATAGATCCAGAAGAAAAAAGAATCTAAACTATTGTAGGAACATCAAAATGTGTGATGTCACAAATACAGTAAAGTCATTTTTATAGAGTAACATGGTGGACATATAAAATGGTTGTCATGATTATATTAAAGTAAGGCCTAAAATAAGCACTGTTTAAAATTGGGGAAGGGAATTGGCTTTAAGGCCAGAGGCAAGGCATTTTGAAACTGAGAATTCAAAGGATTCCCTTTGCATAACCAAATGTGGCCTTCGAGCGCCTATAGCAGCAGACCACCCAGCAAATTGTTTGGGTGGGATTTTTTATGGAATATTTTCTTCTTTCATTAAGGAATGAACCAAGGTAGGTGAAAAATTAGCAGAGATGAATTTATAGTCAAGTATTTGCATCATAACAACTACACTGTTTAGAGCAGCCGGCAGAGAAAAGAAAGAGGGGTGTGTCTCTTGTGTGTCCCTCTTTCATGCACCCACTCACTTCCTGTTGGCATTTGATGTTTCTCCCCTTTTAGGAAAAACAATACTAAAGAACGATTTAACAATAATAGGATTAGTAGAATGATGACGTGACATCACCTACTGTCTTTGGGAAAATATGAAGCTGCGCCTCATGTCCTGCTCACATGCAGCCTGCTATATTCAACTTATTTTTTAATTCCAAACACAAATTTTTAGAACGACTTGTCGAATTTGATCGTTGACAATGTAAATGGTGACAGGAGTCAATCAGCTCTGTTCACTGTAGCTGTCAATCATATCAATCACATGGTCCCACCTAGTTTTTCAGGGAAAATAAGTAACTTAAAACAAAAATATATGTATTGCACTTTGTTCACTGTATAGATAACTTTCGAAAATCATTTAAAGCAAAAATCATTTGTGTGAATAACATAATTTCATAATAACAAAGTTCAGATTTTTCCCATAGACTTCCATTGGGTGGAAATCATTCTGCACCCAGGACCATGAGGGAGATCACCAGGGTTCTGTCAATGTCTCCGTCGGCCATGTGAGACACACTATTATGCACATAAAAAGTAATAGTGATTTGGTAATAGAGAAATTAACTAAATAATGATAAAAAGCCAAATCAAGAGTCCTAAAATTCATGATAGATTTAAAATAACCTTCAAACAGGAAGTGGTTGCAAGGAGTAAGTAAGCTCCCTCTATTGACCTAATGTTATAAATGCTGTAATGTTATATAATTAACTTAAGTATTTATTCATTCTCATTCCCGCTTATTCCCTTTCGGGGTCACGGGGGTCTGCCGGTGCCTATCTCCGGCACACATTGGGCGAGAGGCGGGGGTACACCCTGGACAGTTCGCCAGTCCATCACAGGGCAACAGTCACACACACAGTCACACCTAAGGGAATTTAGATTATTCAATTAACCTAACCGCATGTTTTGGGGATTGTGGGGGAAACCGGAGTACCCGGAGGAAACCCACGCAAGCACAGGGAGAACATGCAAACTCCTTCCAGGAAGGTCACTGGCGAGCCTCGAACCGACAACCTTCTACCTGGAAGGCCACAGTGCTTCCCACTGCGCCACCGTGCTGCCCAACTTAAGTAATAGCATGAATCAAAAAAAAAGAATTGCATGTCCAACACTGTGGTGTAGTGGACAGTGCTCTAGACATATATATGCATTTGCACAGGAATGACGTGGGTTCAAATCCAAACCTCATTTCCCAACGTTCCCCCCTCTCTCTACACACATCTTTTCCTGTCACCAAAATGGTCTGATCTGTTCTGAATAAGTGGACAAAAAATAAGCTTTAAAAAAGAGTGAGTATCCTGAATGACATGCCTTGCAATCTCATCAAATCAAGGTAGAATGTCTGAATATGCATGACACATTGTAAATCCAACTTATAATCCAATTATACTGACATATTAATACTATATGACGAACAATTGTTTAATCTTTAAATTCAAATCTGGTAATGCTCAGAAAATGTGTCATTTTAGTTATGCCCCGGGTGATTTTTAGCCAGAATAGATGATGAAAGGTTTAAGAGAAGAAAGCCAAGTAAAAAAAAAGATTATCGTAAAGATAAATCCATTTCCTCTTTTATCATTCAAGAGGCTGACACTGTGAATATGTGAACTTCAAGTTTTCTGTTTGAAAACAATCTTGGAAAGCATCTGATTGCATTTAGAGCCTCTTTGTAGATGAACATCAAAGGTAAAATATGTACTTACCATTGATTCCTCTGACCGGCGGTCGAATACAAATGTATTAAAGCAACATGAAGAGAACGTCTAAATAATGCTCTATACTACTCACTCAGAACCCAGCGTATGATCTCATACTAATTCCTTGATTACAATTCATTGATCAAATTATAAATCAAGGACAGTCTGGTCTAATCAAGCAGGAAGAGGCACAAATCTTACTTTTGATTAGTTTAATGTTCAAAAATATCAGCAGTGTTTAAAAGTTTGAATATTTAGAAGTTGTCAACATTTTGGAAATTAAATTAGGAAACAACTTAAAATACAAATAGCAACATTGTAAATATTTTAAGTGTAATAGTAAAACTATGGATGTGATCTACGGATGTGTCAGCTTTCTCTGCAGTACTTTTTTCTTACCAATTTTGACCTTTTCTAATAGCAGGCAAATGTTGGGCAATGGTGACACTTTTCTATGAGAGACTATGTTCCAAACACAGGACCAAAAAAAAAACTCATAAAAAACCTCAAACTTGATCCAAAACATTCTGCCACATTTATGCAACGGCTTTAGGCCACAGAACCAAGTGATTGCAGCATATGTTTCCATTCTGTACAAAAGATCTGAACGTTTCCGTTTGACAGACAGCTGCGGTGCATTATGGGGCACAGTGTATGTGTCTGGCCCAGAGCCAATTGTAAAGGGGCCGGATACTATGCCGATAAGCGTGTGGACCGTGCAGTACATCTCAAGCTATTCTGGAGGTCTTGTCAGGGTTTGCTTTTGTATTTGATCATGTGATGTGGGCTAGCAGTCAGAGATAATTCTATTAGAAAGTATGTATGGCTAGATAATTAAATGAGAGTTTCTATAATCTCCAAAGTCTGCAGTCATCTTAGACAATTTGCATTAAATAAATAAGGGCTCACAAAGTTTTTAAATAAAACAATGGCAGAAGTTTTAAATGCCAAGCAAGAGATTCTTCATGAGTTTTTGATGTGCATGTTTGAGAAGCAGAAATGTAGTAGTTAATTAGCATATGCAAATCGAGGTTAGATTCGATTAAAACATCACACAAGAGTAAAAGCTTCCATTAATCCATACGTGTCTGCAAGAGAAATAAGAGGTGATTGAGTTAGAGGCTGTGCTGTAATAAAACCCATTCTCCATTGTTCAAGCGAAAATCAAACGAGACTCTGAGTGTAAACAATGGAGCTAACTTAATTATGAAAACCCCTCCTGCCGCATTGGAAATGGGCTGCATTAACAAGGGAATAAAAGCTGCTATCCAGACATCACTGTGTGCGATACCCACCGGGCTTCTCTGCTACTGTCTGCAGTAATATAAATCCCTATTGCACTTTGTATTTATCCATTTTTAATGAAGTGTCTCAGCTGTGTGTGTGTCTCAACGAGATGAGAAATGGAAAAAAGGAGAGCGGATGGAAATACGTGGACCAAAGTCCTTTGAATTTACTTCATTGTAATGTTTACCTTGCTGCTACATGATCAGAATGCGCCCAACTAACATATCTTTAAATAAACGGATGTGCGTTTGACACATTCTGATCATGCAGGACCACAAAAAAGCAAATAAAATCACAAAGAATGAAAGAGAGTCTCTCTCTCTCTCTCTCTCTCTCTCTCTCTCTCTCAATATTAGGGGATCAGAGGTTGCATGATGACATCACTCTCCCTTGACTCCTCTGTATCTTGGATTTATCTCTTTGGGGCTGTCTGTTTCACAGGAAAACCATTATTTGTATAAACTGTAAACATACACCCAACATGAAAACTTTCACATTTAAAGCTTGGAAAACCTTTTAAATTCTATCTTAAATCTACTTTAATTTTTAAGTATTAATCGGCTTAATTTTTGAAGAAAATGTAAACCTTAAGCCTATTGGTTGAACCTTTATATAAATGGAATTATCTGAATCTACCATTTATACATTTTTATATGAATAAAACTTAACATTTAAACACCAATTGTGTTCTTGGTGACTATATTCCGAGCTGCCATGAGATTATCCTTCTGTGTGTTCTGGGCTGGTCCCTAACTATTCTCGTAGAAACTCCAATTGGTGGGATCTTGTTTGGAGACCCAAACTGATGTAGTTTTACTGTTATTTTAAATTTCTTTTGTAGGTCTGGAATTTTGCTCTTGACATCGTTGTATTACGTGGTCATGGTGGAGATTGAACTCTCATTGATTATTTGCTCTGAGTTCATCATTTCAGCAGTAATTGTATAAAACACATATGATTTATAGTTAATCGATACTAAAAATGATATGCAATAATAATGATAGAAAAAGACTTCAATCGATCAAAGTCCAAACCAGCTTTTTTCAAATTAATTTTTTTCCCTCATGGTAAACAAATTCTGATGAAAGAGCAAAAGATCTAAATCAACAGTAGTTTAAATATTGTTTTCTTTACTCTACTTAAGTATGTACTTAAGAAACATTTGCTTTGCTTTGAGCAATAAAAGAATGTTTTTGTTCTAAATAAAGTTTGACACAATGTGTAAAGGTTCATTGAACTAAGTGTTGGTGAGGTTTTTTGTGATTTAATCTTAAATTTAGGAATTGCTGTATAATGAATGTATTAGATGCATTGCACTATTATAGTTATTCACCACGGCTCTATTTTTTGTTCAGTTCATTTACATTTTCTTGCACCTTGTTGAGCAGCAGCAGCAGCATATGGTTGGCATGTTTACCCTTTATCTAGATGCTTTGCAAGTTCTACAAATATATTTAAATAAAATACCAAATGTTAATGTGAAAATGTTTTAATCAAAAAGGAAACAACTGATCTGAAGTGAAAGTTTAAATGAAAACCAAGAGTGGAGAACCTTCTCAGTCTCAGGTTACATGCAGCTTTTGCACACACACACACACGCGCACACGCACACACGATACATCACTCTTCACGATATGGGAGATAAACATATCTTTGAATCAGCAAAAGCAATTACCAAAGTGTTAGCTTTGTTTAAAAGAACAGTGTGTAAGCCAAAACTATTTTTCCCCTAAAAAATATAATAGAGCAAAGGGTGGTATCCGATCCTCCTGCCCAAGGCTATAAATTGGCATATTGTTGTGTTATTTGATGTACAATGGCAAGTGAAATACTCATACTGGTTCAGCAAACCTCCACATAACAGCCCAATAATTAAAAAAAGTGTTTTTAACTGAATCAATGTTAGAAAGCTATATAATAAATATAATAAAGGGTATATTTAAAATATTGAGTACCATCTACAATAGTTCACTCCAGTTAAATTTACATCTTCAATCAACCAAAATGCCATCAATTTACAAATTAAACAGCTCAATCGTGCATCGACAGAAGTACTCCAAACAAACATGCATAATGTTAAACAGCCGTAGAAATTCGTAAAAAATGTAGTGGATCACTCTTCAGATATTTGGCTTTTTCTGTTTTTCTAAAGCACCCTTTTTTCCTTGTTTCCTTGTTTTGTTTCTCAATTTATTCCAATGCACTTCTTAATCATGATTAGAGCTCTTTGTTGCCAACTATAATAAAACTACTTTTGAAATAAAACAAAAATATTTTAAGTCACAATCATTTTTTTCTGTGTATGATTTTGGCAGGCATCTATAGCATGTGTTTTGATCGCATTTGTCTTTTTTCCCTAAAAGTAATAATATGCTACACATAATTTTGGCTGTTCTATTCTGTGTGGCTATTGATTTTTATTTTCCTAGTTGAGAACAAAATTTAAATAGAATCTCTAAAAAGTATTTAAATACAATTGTCATTTTTTCAGGGTGCAAAATACATTTTGTCAAATACATCGGATGTAATGTAATTAAATACTTTTCATTTCTAGTTATTGATGGAAGCATTGTTCCTTGGGCCTTGCTGTCAGAGTTGTGTTTCTATGTTTATCGTATTTGCCCTAATAGGAACTAACAAACATTTTAAAAGGAAAAACACTACTTCTGTCATGATCTTTATTGCCTCCTCACAGATTGCTTCAAAACGTCTCCTGCAATAGCATTGTGAATGGACCAAAGCAGCCTTCTCTTTGATCACTCTCACTTTGTTTGTGATTTGTATCGTTTATGTAGAAAGGAGAGGGCTGTGGGTGATGAGGGGCCTTGAGTGCCAACAGGAACAAGGCAGGCTTCACAAAGAGCCGGATTGTGACAGTTCTGAACACAACCCACAGGGATGACAACAGGAAAGCAGCAGATCAACCGTTTCATGAGCAGTTTATTTCTCTAGTGAGTTCATCTCTTTAATATCTGCACAGCAGCATACAGGGAAGTTGTGACAAAATATAAATAAGAAAATTCAACAGTGTTTCTTTTTTCCTCTTTCAATTTAATTACAAAGCTCAGTGAAAAGTGGCAAATGGGCTGATGTCATCAACATTTGATTCTCAGTCTCTCTCAGGACCCAAGAATGTCACATTGAACAACAAATGAATATGCATATCATCATCATCATCATTATCATAATTATTTACAGCAATCACCTATTAGCAAACAATGCTTAGAGCTTATTGGGATTTCACTTCCGTCTGTAGAATGCACTGGAAAAAAAATACAATTATGTTATACAAAGATCAAAAATACTATTATAAACAGTTGTTATAAATGATACACTATAATAATAAACTGCTGTTTTACATGTAAGTACAAAATCTTGGTGAGGTAGTTCCCTCTGAAGTCACTTTTAAACAGCAAAATACTGAATAGACATCAATTATTTTCCATTTTTGTGCAGTTATTTACAATACAGCAAGTCTGTGTTCCATTCTTCATTCAAATTGAAACCTTTGGTAAACATAACTGTCAGAAATGTGCAGTCCTGCAAGAATCTAATTGTACATTCACAATGTTTGCATCATTTTGTTTGTTTTGGGGTAAATTGTACACAATGCAAAAAGGGGGAATGGGGGGGGGGGTACATTTTCACAAAAAAAGCTTTCATTAAGAACATTCATACGTGCTAAGTTCCACCATGGACCCTTGGAGAATCTATGGTTCCCCAATATCCCCTCCTTAAAGTTCAATTTAGCTCACCCAGGAGAAAGTTGAGATACTTGAACAATTTACCAACGTTTTCTTTAAGTTGAAGAGAGGCACCCATAGGATTTTTGTATCCCTCCAGTGTGTGTTCCCCATAGAAAGGGTGTAAACATAGAAAGGGCAATCGTACAGGATAATGGCATTAACAGCAATAACAATGACATTTCACCTCACAGCTGTCCTTCAGCTGATGTCTTCCTCCAAGTGCTACAATTTGTATGATGTTTTTTTCCCACTTGAACACAGCTGGAAGAATGCTATAAACCAGTTGCCATAAGATTTCCTGCTGTCATGCTTCAAAATATTTTCACCAAAGGTGTTAAACTGAGTTTATGAAGAATACTTTTTTTAATCTTCAAAATTTTTATTTCGTTAAAGGTGTCTTAAACTCAATGAACGCATCATTGTCATTTCCAATTCTAATAAAAATCATGTAAAAAAAAAAAGTTGAAAACCAGTAGCAATGAGTTTTCATTCCACTTAAAACATACTACCAAAATTACTTGATTTGAACAGCAGAAATAAGATGAAGTAATTTAGACAGCGGAAGTAGACTGAATTATGACGTCATTTTCATTTTTGACGAATTAATGTACTTTGTGTGTTCTGGGTTTTAAATGAGGTCGCTCGTATCTTATGTCAAGGACCCTATGATGTAAAATGCTCGGCTCTGTCAGTGGGGTTGGAAATGATTTGGCTGATTATGAAGTTATGCTGACAACATGAACGCGCAACAGAGCCTCTATTGTGTTGCTCCTTGCGCTTATTCAGACAGAGCTCTGCAAAACCCGGAGTGAATTTTCAGAGAAAGCGGAATAGGACTCAAGTTCATAAAAGAAGACATCTGGAACATTCTTTAAAATTGCTCATGGCAAAAATAAACTTTGGTTTAAAGACAAAAAACGAGGTGCAAGCTTTGCTTACAGAAAAAGAAAACACGAGTTGAAAAGCCAACATTCATGAGTTTCATTTTCGACAAAAATAACATCATCTCACACTTAAAATGCGATTATGAAACGTCTATAACCTACTGATGAAGAGGAAAAAAATAGCATTTTATGAATAAAATATATGATAAACTATGGAAATAAAGTATCTATAAAAATAGAAGAGATTTTTTTTGTTTTTCAATGAACAAAAACATTGATATCCTCTTATTCGGTTGCTAAGTAGTTTCGACTTGGAAAGCCAGTCATTCAGAACAGTCATCTGAAAGCAAGGTTCAGTGCAATACATGGAAGTCTTTAAGAGTCTGGTGCGTGGCTGTTTTTAGAAGATTTTGACTCTCTTACCCCCCACAGCTCTGCCTCCCTTCAGCACTCTCTGGGCAGGCTGCTCTTTGGAGAGAGGGCAGTATTTTATCGTGTGCGCGTTGTCCCCGTTAGCACTGCACAGGGGGCATGTGTACGCCCGTAGGATCGGGCACACCACCCTCCCGTCCGGGGTTTTCAGCACGTGCGAGCCGTACACCTCCTCCGGTGCGCCGTTATTCCGACAGAAGACGCAGATCTTTGGCTCCTGCTTATTGCGCGCCGTCGGTTTCCTCATCTTCCTCTCCACCCCGAACAGGTCGAAACCCGCAAAGCTCCCTCCGATTCCCATCTCCCTCTCCGGGGACGAAGACAGAAGCGCCCCTGTGCTCTGATTCTGAAAGGGACTCAGGATGGAGAAGCGCTCTTTCAGGTCCAGGATGGAGATAGAGGCGGGCGGGGGGCAGCAGCAGGAGTCCAGGTGTCCTGCGCTATCTCCGTCGCCCATTACGCACGGGCACGGGGAGCTGTCGTCCAAGCCCAGGGTGGCTTTCAGGGATTCGGTGATGGAGTTCGGACTCTGTGGGACGCTGTGCTTGTTCTTGGTCACCAGAGTGGAGAGCCCGAGATAGTCATTCCAGAAATTAAAAGTGTAGTCGTAGGGGCTTCGCGCGCTCAAGTAGTTGTGGTTCAAGAAATCCATGCTCAACCTCTAACACTGATTCTGGGAGAGGAAAAACAACGGGGTATATTCCGTCAGGGGTCGCAGCTGTACTCGAATCCAGTGCGTTTCTTGGGTTTGCGCGCGCGTGTGGAACAGCGTCTGGTTTTAATGCTCCAGGAGAGGCAGAAAAGGAGGAGGAGGAGGATAAGTGGGCGGGGCTCTTTCTCAAAGCATGTTTGTGATCCACAGCGTGTTTGGATCTTGCGTGACCAGCGGAAAGGACCCACACGCAGCGCAGATGCCCACATGAACTGAGCTCGTTTAAGATAGTACTGCATCATTCAATTAAAAAATAAATGCGTAATGTATCTAATGTGAAATGCTAATAATAAACTTTAGCAATTAGCAATCTTTAACTATTTAAATGCTTTATTTGGTTTTCTATAGTTTTTCTTACTTTTAAATTGTAATCACTTTTAAGCTTTGATATCTCCTATAATGGTGTAGAAATGGTTTGGAAATGGTCACTAACATAGTGTTTGTACTAACAGACTAAGAACTTGTTTAAAAAGGCCGCTTTCTGGAAAAATTTAGATTTAAAATCTAATAAAAAGATAAGAAACTGACATCAGAAAAACTGACATCCCCCACTAGACCCACCCAACAACTGTAGCACTGTAGATTTTCCCAGTTGATGATTGTGATGCCCACATTCCAATTCATTTAAGGCCCAAGTCTGGCTGGTTTTGCATGGCACAACAAAAAATCAAGTCTGGATTACAGGCAAGGGACAGACATGGACCATGCTGGTTGCAGCTAATTTAATAACTTATGTCATTATATTATATTAAATATACCATGTCATTATATTAAATATGACCATGATATATTGTGCACTGTGCAAATGCCAGTTGGAGACTTGGCAGACAAACATCAAACTTTTCATCACATTTTTTTATGTTGCCTGGCTATCTACAATGCTACTCTACGTTAATTAATAGACTTAAAAAATATAATTTAACTTCTCTTTTATAAAAAATATAATTAAAATTTGACTGCTGTTATTTTTTTTATGTTGGACTCCAGAATCTCCCCAAAATAATAAAAATAATGCAGAGTTTTCACAAATAATAATAATAAAAAAAATGTATACAATGTTTAGTATCTCACACATGTGGGCTTCTACCATACAAGTGTACAGCTATTTAAGAAACCCCATATTTGCTTTTGACAGAAAAAACTCTGGAAACACATGTAGTACCAGAGTTTCACCAGTGGGGTCCGTTTGAGCTCAAAGCACCAACGATTTGACATGACGTCATGTGGAGTATTCAGGAGTGCAGCAGCCTGTATAGTACAGTGGATGAAGAATCCAGCAAACACACACACACTCTCACACACTGGAAGAGGCTCCACCTGAAATAGCGCAGAGGTCACAGCTGTGTGAAATGCAAGCTTCATTTAGAAGAAGATCCAGGACAATGCAGGAAGCTTTCATGACGCATCCTCATCCTCACAGTCACAAAGTTAAGGGACACTTGTTTCATAACCGATCAAAATGATACTCAAGATGGAAATCAGACTTCCCCCGGCTAAGCTAGCTCAACTGTAAAGCATTTATTTTGGCTATTCATCTATTTTACAGGGAGAGCCCAAATGCACCACAACTTCTGAAAACACACCAACAACAAAAGAATCCAAAGCTGCAGACAAATGTTGCTATGTATCTTTTGCTCTGGAAAAAAAAAAAATCACATGTATCCGAACACACCTTTATTAACTGTGGGAGAAAAATCACAGACCTGTATTTTCTGAAGTTTAGCAAAGAATTTCACCACATGCACTGTCAAACAAAACCTGTTAAAAAATACAATTCTGGCAGCTGAGTGACAGAAAATTCTGTAAAAAAACAGGAAAATTAAATCACAGTACATTTCCATAATACATTATTTAAAATCCATAATCACAAAACATTGATTCTAATAAACTTTCATCAAAGCTACATGTAACCCTTAGAAGTGTCGGGATGCCCCGGTGCTGTACCAATTGCTTAATTTAAAAGCTGGAATGACGTGACACACTAATTGTGATTTCAAATATATAGCTGTTAGTTTTGATATTTTTGGTTTTAAACTCACATTATAAGAGTTAAAACATAATTTGTGTTTCCTGCCATATATCGTGAACTTGTATGAAGGGTATGAACATACAAGGCCAACTGTCTGGCACAGGTGTATGCCTGTTATACCCCTCAAATGAGGCAATAAGAAGAAAGGGGCAAGAAAGCTCTGGAATCGTCAATGAATTTGAGGATGGTTTAGTTTATGTAGGCACGTGTTAATGGAACGATTGACAACACAGGTGTCATGCCCTAATAAATCCTCTTGAAATTAGGTCTGAAAAACTGGCCTTCCAGTTAGAAGGTTGCTGGTTCGAGGCTCGCCGGTGATTTTCCTGAAAGGAGTTTGCATGTTCTCCCCATGCTCTATGTTCCATTTCATTTGAGTCATGCAGTAAATGTTTTGAGATGTGGGGAAAATTAACAACTTCTAAGTAATGCAAAGTATACGATGACAAAGACCATTAGTTTCCCCGCAGAAATGAGTGTAAGAGTAGGATTTCTATCAATAGCAGGGTTTCCTGCCCCAGCATGGGCCAAGGCCACACTCAGATCTGCTGTAGTACAAAAGTCTGATTAATTTTATTCTTTCAGGAATGTAGACACTGGGCTCTGCAACCATCGCCAGCCACTGTACGTCTAATTAAAAGTGAAGGAGAACTCTGTGAACCTCTGCCAGCGAGGAGGATTAAGTCTATTTAAAGAGGAGAATTCAATAGAAGGCTGTACCTAGCTGCTTATCCGAGCGGAAAGAGCTGTAAGTAAATGTGCTTTGTGTAAATTTACTTAGTTTAAAGGCTGTTTTCCCTTTAGGAGCACTGCATTGTCTGGAATTTTGACCCTTTTGGTTGTTCTTAAATTAGATAACAGAGAGTAACAGATTCTGATGCCTTGGTTTAAAGTTGATCTTGGTGTTTACATTAGCATTAAACACTTAAGAAGAGATCCCACACAAACACTATGAAAGGTTTCATCTGTTTGAAGAGGCACAAAAAAAACGTAGAACTTGTCCGCACAAGTGCAGTCGTTTTCCTACTGGTTTCCTCATCACCATCCAAGTTCAGTGCAGCCTAGCATTTCTGAAAACACTGTTTGAAAATATTCAGTGTTGTTCTACAATGTCATGTAGTTTGAAATTCCTGAGATTTCCATATAGTAGAAACTATTTTTGAAGCCTCTGATTGGCTAAATTACATTGGGGTTGCCACCTGTTGGATTGGCATGCTCTTTAAAGTTGTTGATATAGCAATGTTGTATTGTCATGATAAATAGAAATTTTTGCACGGTAGGCAATTCCTTAGGGTCCTTTGGGGCTAACCCACTTTGAATAACTTCAAAAGTGAACACCACCCTCACCTATCACATATATGATCACATATATGATGTCTATGTCACAGACTAAAGAAAGGTGTCAGAACAATAGAATTATTGCAATGAGTCTAGGTTTCTATTCTGATATTGAAATAAAAGCAAAACATTAGTTAGGCAAGCAGGCAATTTAGTTTTGTTTGAGTGTCCTGCTCTGCTGTGACAGGCTTAGGAAACTTATTTGCAATAGATTCTTTGCTCACAGGCTAAAAATATCAACATCTAATAGGGAAAATATGTGCTGTCTAGTTTAACTAATAAGCTAAGGATGCTTAACAACAAATTTTAAATGCTGAAACTGTATTATTCCTTAAAAAAATATTCTCAATGGAGAGTCTGGCGGGTAGTTTAATGTTCTGCAGAGTCAAATCACAGTGCGCTTGACGAGGAAATAATAAATCATACTGAACATGCAATTCTGAAGAGCGTCAGTTTAATTCTGAAGAGCGTCACTTTGAAAAAAGTTTAATTTGACAAATTTAATGCTTAGGTTAATGTAATTGCAAAGCCTTTTGAAGTAGCATTATTGTCATATCATTGTTTTATTGGTGATGGAGTACCAGTACAAAGTTATTTAAGGGTTGTTCCTGTATTGTTTATTTAGAATACTGTGTAGAGATTCAAGAATGCTGTTCGGAGGGTCCATGGAATTTTTATCTCTGGCCCTAATAGAGTCTTTAATTCATGCGGACATGTTAATTTGATGTTTATAAAAACTAAGTCTCTCAGATAATTAGCGAAACTCATTATTGGCTGACTGAAAGAATCCCTTATCCACCCCTTTGGCGTGCTAAATTATTTAATTAATTAATTTATTTATTTTTATGAATCCCTCTTAGGAGAGGTTGTCTTGTTATTTCAGGCATCTTTAGATGCAATTTATTTTATGGCAACAAATACTTTTTGTGTCTAGAAATGAACATCTGCTTTCCACTTTCTCTTGAAAACTCATAAATATTGGTATTCTGAGTTAAAAAATGTTAAAAAAGTTACATTCAGAGATGACCCATAGTCAAATTCTACCAAGTCTTTTGGCTCTTTAATTCAAAGGCTAAATAAATGATTAGTCAAATAAACCACAGTTGTGGGTTAAATGAGAAATTACATGTTGTATGGTCACATTACACACATGCAATCCATGCAGGATCAACC
Source organism: Danionella cerebrum (assembly GCA_007224835.1). NCBI lineage: Eukaryota > Metazoa > Chordata > Actinopteri > Cypriniformes > Danionidae > Danionella > Danionella cerebrum. The sequence goes on from SRMA01026328.1 coordinate 280,064, forward strand.
TTTGTGGAGTTTCAATGCCCATCGGTCCATGAGCCAGCCAAAAATTACATGGGAGGATCTGCGACAGCTGCTGCTAGATTCACAGAAAAAGCATTTGATCACAATACTGTAAAAGATTGGAATCCTTAATTTTGTAAAACTATTAATAGTTGACTATTAATATGACTATTAATAGAACTGACATCATTTAAACTTGCAGTGTTTGGAGGAGGAACGCTGCCTGTGCACCCAAAACATCATCCACGGGGAGGTGGAAATATCCTGTATTGGGGTTGTTTGTCCAAATGGTCAAGGCATCTGGTCCACATCACAGAGACGGGGGACTCTGGTACAAATTTTGGGTGACTGGCTGAGCTATATAGTTGAAAATGGAGTAGTGGCTGGATATTCCATTATAGCGATGACTTAAAACAGAAAACCAAGGTGTGATTAAAGAAGAGGTACTTAATGGTCAAAGAGTAGCCTAGCAAGTCCCAACCCTAATCGCATAGAAAATCTGTGGAGGCTCAAAACATGAAATGATTAATGAAATGGAGATGATTTGCTTTTGAGATGAAATCCTGGTACAAGAAAATAAGAGTTTTGAGAATTGTGATTATAACAGTTTTGTCTGTGCATGGCATGTTTTTATGATTACTTTTACTTTAGATAACACCTTTTTGTTTCCAAATTTTGTGAGAGTGTTTTAGAAGGTCATTTTACAAATTAAGACCGGACCATGAAGTGCAAGATGACTGAGGGGATTAACTATTGCATCAGAAATTACCCAGCATCATTACTGGGCTACATTCATAATGCTGCAACATTACATCATAAGACAGGATGAGAAATTAGTAGGGCCTCCGTTTCTCCCTCAGCAGGACTGTCTGATTTATCGGCATCATCAATTATGCAGTGGTATATCCAAACGGGAGTCTCCACGGGGCATCGCTCTCTATAGCACCAAATGATGCAGTTCATCTCAGAAGAGAGCGTGAAGACTCCAATCGTGACAATTTCCTCTCTCTCTCTCTCTCTGAGAGTTTCTGCATTTTATACTACTAATCATTTAAAGAGTTGTTGATGTTGGTGATGTATTTCCAAATCCCACTTTTCCTGCTCAAGCAACATCTAAAAAAAGCTTAAACAAATGACGAAGATTTCACAGAGGATTCTTTTTCTCCGACTACAATATTAATGGTCACATTATTACTTAATTTTGTTGTGACTCAAAGGAATTAATATCCATTCATTAAATGGCGTTAATTCAGGCTCTTTCTGGAGGAATCGTGTCCCAGTCAGACAGGGAATCGCATTAGCCTGTGAATGATCAATGGCTCCAGCCTGGCGTCTGTTGCTGCAAACTGATTTAGTGGTTTGAGCTGACAAACTGATGAGTGCACAAGCACTTGCTGACCAAGGGAAACATTTACTTTTAATGAGATACATTGTTGCTCCCATCACTCGGAGCGTAATGATTTGATGCATAGCCTGACTTCCATACTTGAGTCTGGTTCTAATTGTAGCCCAGTCAGACTGAGTTGATGAATGGTACTTAAAGTAGTTTATAAATGCTAGTTGAGGCATTTGTTTTTGCTCTTTCCGTTCGTAGATTGTAATTGTCACTTTTGGTTTGAATAAATTCAACAGAGTTTTCTGAGGTAAAGCCGCACAGAAAGAAAGTTTGTAACTCCTCTTCCCGCATGAAGTTAGCATCCATCTGACCTAAAAACTATTTAACAATTTCACTGCAATTTACAATTTAAATTCTCTTTGCATTCATGCCTTTTGCAGACACTTTTATCCACAGTGACTTACCGGTACATTTCAATGAATAGACAACTTTGCTCGGTTCTCACTTTCTCTGGGGTTGAAACCAATAATTTTTGTGTTGTCACCTGTTACAACCCATAAATGTCAGTTCGTTAGTTTTTAGGTCTGTTGTTTAGTGTGTTTACTTTAAGGAGCTGATTTCTCATCACTGCACTGGTCACACCTACTCATTTTCACCCCCACCACAGTTCCTGTTCAAGTCACACCAACCTGGAAGTTCCCATTGGCTGATGTCTCTCCTACCAATTATCCACCACCTCTACAACCCATTCATAATTCACCATCCAGCTACCATGCTCAGGTGTTGTTTGTGTTTTACAAGACATGAATTTGTTGAGATTTGTTGTGTAACCTGGACTTCATGAACAGGGTGAGTCAACATTATTTTTAGTTTAAGACTATGAGTTCATTTATCTCGAGGAAGGGGAGTGAAACCTTTTGGTAATAAAGTTTATTGCATTACATAAATTGGTTAATTCGGTACAGATGAACTGAAATCATAACTACATGTAAACAGAATACCAAATAAAAGCCTCCTTCAAGCCAGAACTTGTTGATATTGAACACCATTAGTAAGATGTCTTCTCTGGGAACATGGCACCAACAACAACCCAAAAATGTTAAATGGCTGTAGCATTTTCTATTGCTAGTTTCTTCCTCTTTCCATTCTTCTCTTCCTCTCCCCGTTATTTTCCTTTCCTCTAGAGACACACTTCTTGTTCTAGTATTGATCAGCGTGACTGTACAGATTAAGTCTAATCCCTGCAGGAAACATTATCGATTGCTAGCTGGAGGATGATTATGGCCTCAATTTGAGGGAGAAAAAAAGTCATTTTTCACATCTTATATGTCTGTGTCACCCAGTATCATTCCAATTCACATCGGATGGATTGGAACTGAAAAGGTTTCACATCCATAACTATGTGCTAATCTAATCAGAAACCTCAAATAAAACTGCACAATATACTGGCTGTTGTTTGTGAGGATGTTATTTGAGGATGAACTGATGTTATGAAGTAAATCACTGCATACACATGTTAAAGGACCAAGCAGCATTTGTCTTATTTGCTTTGTTTGATAGATTAAATAGAGTTCTGTATGTTATAACAATAGAAATGCTACAGGCAGCATGTATTTCAGATTTTTACAGACCACCAGTTAAGACCACCCTGTTCAAAGAATTTTACCATTGGGACTTACATGATTTTTATCAGACTGCATAATATTGTGTAATTTTTATGCATCTCATGGACAATCTGCTCATTATTCCTTGAGACGAAAAGCTTTCAGTGGGCGCTTCTCAGCATCTCTTTTGTGTTTTTCTGCAGTCCTGCGGAGTCTCGCTCTCATCTCAAAGTAAACAGAAAACAATAACCCACACCAAGCAAAACATGGCTTTTATAGGATCTTTTATGAGATTCCGAGTACAACAATGGCTACATATTTCACTAATTTATTATTCGCTAAATGCACTTTTCCTAAGGCGGCAGTTTAAATGCAAATTCAGCCATAATTTAGTTTGTCACACATTATTTTAAATGCATTTCCCAATTTTCTTTTTTGGGCTTTCTTCCCAGTTCTAAAAACAACATGGGACTTGGTTTAGTTTAATGATGTCAAGATAATAAGCCAAACTTATTTTTACCATTAAAAATACAATTCTTTTTAGTGATTGTAACAAAAGTTTATTTCAAAGAGAACTTTGGGCGTAGAAAAAAACTCTCAAAAGCCTTATAAGAATCCAGTTTTTTTATATCCTAGGAAATTTGGGTGGTTTTTATAATTATATTGGCTCACATATTGAATCAGTCTGAATCGGGCATCTCAATATTTTTCTGCAAACGTCCTCCTTAAGTTTTCACACTTGATTTGCTCAGGATTTGGTCCATTTTTCAGGTAAAATGTAGGCTGCATTGGACTGTTTGGATTTGGGGGATGAGGGGAAATGGAGTCAAGGGTCCTAAGTAATCTGAGAACAGCTCATATTTTGAGGAAATTACACATTTATAATGACAAAAAAAAACCCACATGAGGAATTTTGTCCTTTATGGAGTGGTTTCAAAAATATGCCAATAAGTTGAAGTAAAATGTTGAAGTAAAATGTTATTGTCAAATTCAATGATCTTATCAAGCAATCAAATATGAAGGATGCAAACTTTTACGGTAATTGTATGTACTGTAACTAGGATTAATATTTAATGAATAATTAATAGAACATTATTTCACTTCGAAATAGATTTAACAATATAAACAATTTTGTTGTTTTGATTTAATATTTTGTTCTGTAAAAAAAACAAGGTGTATTTGTTGATTTGGACTAATCAGGTAATTCTGGCACCTTATTAGCTCATAAAAGTCATCTGTTCATTTTATATTCAAGTTTCAAAGTGCCAGATCTGAGGTATATTCTAGCTCTTGTACTTAACCTAAGACTACTATTTTTATTTTCATTTTAGTTTTGTTAAAAACTGAAGCTATTTAGTTACTTAGGTCAAAACTATATTATAAAGAGATTAATAGAGTCTATTGAAACACAGTGGAACCGTTTACGTTTGAATTTTCCTTAAAGGAAATGTTAGAAGTGTTTATTGCCACTAACACTGTTCACATGCTTGATGTTCTGAGTTCTTGCTTATAATAAAATGGTTAAAAACCATTAAGTAAATTTTATATCTAATTTAATTGTTGTCTATAACAAGAAATAATATTTTTTCAAGTGATTGTTAGTTATAAAGAGAATTGAGTTTGTTAAAACAAATAAATCATGACGGAATGTTTAGTTCTAAAGACATTAAACATGTTGTAACTATTTATTTAGTCAAAGGTTTTTCAGGTTTATTTCTGGATATATATATATATAT
>SRMA01026329.1:0-41800 GCA_007224835.1 Danionella cerebrum
ACTGTCAATGCAAATGAAATACTGTGTTACGACACAGTCATGTTGATACCAAACTGGAATTCATTATTGTTTAATTTTGTTTAGAGCCATCTTTAGTAACAGATGCCTGCTTATTAATTAAGTTTTGTTTTTTGTTGATAAACAACTGAGCGACGTTGACCATGTTGTCGTGAATGTGGAGCTGGCAATTGTCAGACATTGGGGTGGGTTAAAAGCAGATCCAGCTCAGATCCAGATCTCAGCTTAAAGGTGTCATACCTTTAAAAGCAATTAGTTTTTTTTTTGTTTTTTTTTTTTATCAAAACAAGCTAGCACAGAGCATTGGCAAATTACCAGGATTCTCAAGCTTTTTGTACACCTAATTTCACCCCTTTCATCGTCATTGCATGTTCATCCATTCATGAGGGATTTCCTTTTTTAAAAATTATAAAATTATAAAATTATTCAAATGTTAAAACAACCCAGTATTTCAATAATATTATAGCATTGGGATATTGTTTGGGATTGCGGGTATAAAGGTCACTCCACAGTAGCAAAAAATCTAAATAGATTAGAAACCAACTTTTCAAGGAAATCTTTATTCTGATGCTTTATCATTTAATTTTTGAAGAAAGAAATTAAGGAGAATAAAATTTCAAATCCTTAGGAATACTAGTTTCAATATTGTCATACATAACTTCGTGTAAATAATTCTCACAATCATTTTAACTGTAAATAAACATTGCCATTGCATGAATTACATTTGTGTATCCAGAGCCTATTAAACACGATCATGGCAAGATCTTTTACCTTCATGCTGTAAACTGAAATAACACCAGATTGAAGATTTGGATGATAATAAAGTGGTTAAAGTAGATATGGTGGAAGAAAATGTTTCTTGATGTGTCAATGATGTACACTTTCATTTTTACCAACATGTTTTCAGACGGTTACCAGTACTGACTTACAAGAGAGTAGTGGGTCATCTAATGTGCACCAATTCATCACAACATGACATAAATGGCAGTTGTGCACCATGGTACACTCTTCACAATAAAGGTTCTTATATATATATATATATATATATATATATATATATATATATATATATATATATATATATATATATATATATATATTTCTTCTTTTTTAATAAATAAATTTGTATTTCAATGACATATACATCGAAAAATGTATCAAGATCCCGAACCTTTCCAAAAATATAAAGAACACAAAGACACAAAGATCCCATTAAGGGAGCCACTGAAGAACCTTTATTTTCAAGAGGGTACCTCGTCCATTTTGGAGGCTCTTTATCTGACACGATGACATCATTATGACACAATGACTCCCATTGGCCCCCATTTTTAAGTTTAAGTCTTCTTGTCAGATCACAGCACCTCCCTTCTTTTAAGATTAATATCTTTGATTATCATAATGTGTAGTGAACTTCTCCTGTTCCACCCCTTCACTGCACCCACCGTAAATTATAATGTACATAAAAGATGTTTTATGTAAATTGACCTCCTGGTAATCTTGCTTAATGTGCTGTGTTATTATATAATGGACTGTTGTGATTTTGCTGCTGCCTACTTTGTTTCTTTTGCTTGTTCAAATGTACTTCAGCACAGGAATCTGTATGCAGCTCCAGTAATCCTTGATGCATATTAATATCATGATTTTTGCTTTGTTTTCTGCTGAGCATTGTTCGAACAGTGGTATTTTATCTTTTTAATTTCATAATAAATGTTGAAAAGTGACCTTTTTTCATTCTTTCTTTTAAATCCATTGCTTTGAATGTTCAAAACCTGCACTTTTTTATAGTCAGGTTTAACCACGGCCAAAAGCACAGGTTATTATTCATTCAATGTTACACTTTCATCAAGCTTTATCTAAATTTTTGAAAGTGAGCTTCAAAGCGAGCCTTTTAATTCCTTGCTGAATGTCTAAAATTAACAAATTTGAGAACCTTTTAAAAAAGAGAGGATATAATAAAACAGAATAAAAATGAGTATGTGTATTTGTAAGTGTGCTCTAAAGGTCCACTTGTTTAGATCAGTTGAATCACACTAAAGATGTTATCCCTTTAACTATGGAATGGTTAGGCTGGTAACGAATGCGATCAGATTCAAATTAGTACCAAAAGCTGCTTTTAGGGGTGTTCTCATACTTAACATCAGGGAAATGGCTTTCTAACCTCTAGTTAGCTCAAAAGCAGTTAAACAACATCGCATGGATGACTTTGTCTCAGGGGCTGTTTGCAGGGTTTGTTTGTGGTGAGAACATGATCCAAAATCAAAGCATTTGCTTCTTTGTTATATTATCAATATTTAATAATGGTGCCATATTATGCTAAATCAGCTTTTCTGACATTCCTAGTACCTTTAGAGTTGTTCCCTCATCAAAAACATGCCCAAAGTTTTTTTCACAATCTTTCATTTATGTTTGTGTAATCCTATATTGCTTTTTTGGCTCGACGATCATAGCACCACCCATAATTCTAGCACCGCCCACTGACCATTCAGATCAATCGCTAGTACAGCTCATCTCTATGCAGAGCAGACGCTATGTCTGACCCATGAGAGCAACAGACTTCACTCATGCTGAAGAAAAATGCAGAGAAAGTGTGTTTTCTGTCAATGTAATATGCATTAACAAAGTTTTAAATGACTGGTGAACGGAAGTAAAAGGTGTTTGGAGGCCACAAATACAAATTGATTCAAAGACATTTTTATGGTTAATATTGCATGTAGAAAGTTATTAACTGCGTAGTAAAGACGACTAAAATATTTAATATAAATCCTTTAAAAATGGCATAATTTGGCACCTTTAACAGAGCATTAGGGACCTACACTTCGAAACTACTTAATTGTTGTTGTTTTTTTCTTCTTCTAATATACACCATTAACAAGTTAAGCATAGAATATTATTATAGTTTACTATTTTTGAACAGATTTACTATAAGTGTAAGGAAAATATTAAATGGTCCACTTCCGTACTGATAAGTAGATGAAAAACAGATGTTGAAATTCATAGAATTTTAAGTGAAAAGTACCCACGTGACTTATTATTTTCTTCAAGAATCCGAAGTGTCCATAACATCCACACGTCATACTTATCAATCCCATGATACAGTTCAGGTCTGATGGAATGCACTTGTGTGGAAATCAAAGCCAACACTGCACTACATGGTATGTAATACATCAACATTCCAGTAAAGTCAACTTTTAAAATCATTTAGTTCAACTAATACAAGCTTTTGAAATCCTATGAATATACTTGAAAAACACATTTCACAAACATGTTAGAACTGTTAAAAAATGAGGGTCGAAAAATGTCTCTATAGCACCAAGTAATATATATTGTCTTTCCAAACTCGACAGGAAGTCTGCTATTTTGCTATATTGGCTATATAGCCTCCATGAGATTTTATATGTTTATCTGCAATCTCCACTATCCTTATTTTAAGGGATATGGGATGTTCAATTGCGAAGTTTTTTTGACTTTCTTAAACTTAAAGTTGAAAAGTCAAAAACAGGAAGTTTGGTAATAACTTAACCATGCAATGCTTGATCAGGCTCAAATTTACTAACTACTTTAATGGTCAATTTCTAACACATCTATAATGTAACGTCTTGGTTATACTGCCACCAGGGTGCCAAATTTTACAGTGATATGGCACTTATTTTTTTACCAATTTTGACATATTAGAATATTGGCCAAAACAATGACAGGAAATATTTAGACAAATTCATAGCTCCATGACACTTTATGATGTGGTTTTCATTTTTTCATTTATCTTAATTTTTCACTCAGCCATTAACAATTCTTGCTTGAATACTACTATCAATTAGGATTGGTCACAGTGCGAAAGCCCCTGTGACCGTTATTGATGTAAATCCAATGCCTCCAAATAAAGAGTGGTAAACGTTCACTAAGTTACTTTGATTTGATACGTTTTTATATTTAGATTTTGTTATAACAACCAACATTATTAAGTAGTGTCAATATTTACCGGTTTCCAGTGAGGCTTTAATGAAGTTTATGGTCAAAGCTGTACAGATCTGACGGAAGCATTTGGTCTGGTAGACAAATTTCATCCCACCCCATTCTGAAACTCGAACTTCACAGTTTTTTCTTAAAATACAGTGTTTGTCTGAAGTGATTCACATACGGATTCACTATGATTGAAAGGAATGTCAGGAAAGTCATCATTTTTTAAAAGCCAATTTTTATCTTATTTTTGCTTCTGTAAGTTCAATTGAATATATGTTCCCACTAATTCTAACCAGTCAAAACCCCTTAAGAAAATACATTAAAAATCTGGCCAGAGCAATCACCACAGTGTGAAAAAAAAAAAAACAGTAAAAAAATCAAATGAACCGAACTACAATTGTGAAAACACCCCAAAACCACACTCAATCGTCTGTAAAATCATGTGATTTTAAATAGGTAGCTAACTGTTAATCTGACAAAAAGATGAAAATATCCTACACGATGAACCAGTAATTTATGAGCATAATTACAGAGCAGTAAGTGCAAACTGAAGGACTTTGGGATCTGAAGTGGAATTTCATTTAGAAAGACTAACATTTCACAAGCTCTAGCCCCTGGCTTTGGAATGTAAACTTAGTTAAAAATCTACCCGAGCAAAGGCAAGCTCAGATGATACACAAAGCTTTTCAAAGGTTTAAATTCAAGAATAATTTAAAATAAAAGGTTTTAAAAGCACCTATACTATCAATAAAAAAATGTTTGGATAGAAAGTGCATGAGCACATTTTGAGTTGATAAAACACATTCCTGCATTTTAGACATTACTGACATTCAAGCAGTACACACTTGTTCATGCATTTCCTGGGAATTGAACCCATGACCTTGGTTGTTAACACTGTGTTTCGATACCTTATACACTGCAGACCTTTATAGCAAAGAGGACTAGCTGAATGAATGAACCCAATTTTCTGTAGTGAACCATTTCTTGCTGAAATTGTAAGTTTCATGGACCATGATTTTAGCTACTTGCTGTTTTATTGCTAGTTGCCTGCAGGTGATATTATAGAGGACACTTTATAGTTTACTGAGTAAATATGCCTGTATGTCTAGTTTAAAAAGCACTGCAGTAAAATTAAGGCTTGAGAACACATTTGTTTAAATAAAGAATATTTGTTATATATGTATTATATTATCTTATTATGTAAAATGTCACATGTTTTTGTTGCCAAACTAATAATTTTTGGCAACTGCGACTTATATTTCTGTATTTAGAGCTTGCTTTTTTTAGAGGTTTACATAAACAGGTTCAATGAAGCAGTCTTCTAAAGACAGCTTCATATTTGCATTATTTTATTATTTTAGTAAATTCTCACACAGACCAATCCCTTCATTTATTGCTGAATTTTATTCAGTGGCATTTCAACACATTCATAACTGCTAGACTGTCAGGACAGTTTAATACATTTTAATGTTCCAGGCTGCTCACAGGGTTGTCGATTCAATATATATACATACACAAATATATTTTCATCACATTACATAATAATCCCTCAACAAACCTGAAAGTAAAATTCTGAGCATTACATTTTGTCATTTTTTTAACAAAATGTACAATGAACATTTTATGTTTTATAACAAAAATCAAGTATTGAGACAAAATAAAAATTAATAAATTTCCCCAAAAAAGCAAAGACAAGCTCAAAACAATTAGTAAATGAAAAAAAAAAACAAAAAAAAAACAGGCAAACCTCTCCTAAACCTTACATAATGTTCCAATCACTTTTTGTGCCATTTTGCTTTGTATTGTAACAAAATTTTGGAAAAACACAAAACCAACTCACAGGTTTTGTACTTCCACCTTTTTTTTACCTTTAGATAGAACTGATGGCATTGATTAGAGGTCTGTTAAACGAAACTCACATTTAAACTACCTAAAGTTCATTTAAAACAAAAAATATAAACACTAATAATCTTTCTAAAACCTGCATTTTATAATTGAAATAAAAATGAAACAATAGCTGGGTTGGTTATATCATTACTTAATTCAAAACATCCGCTATGACTGGCAAACACATCTGTTCTGTTCGTGCAGAGACCTCTAAGGAATAATGGCTTCTTCTTCAGTCTTTCTTTTGTTGCCATGGCCCTGTGTTTTGGGTAAGTCTTTCTTGGATACCCATCCATGACTCTCCCCCATGATGTGATGGGACATAGCCTCACCCATCATTATTTAAACCAATCAAACAGTTAGGTGAATCAGATTTTGGCAAGTTTAATTAATTGTGTCAGTTGTAACTGACACATCAGCATTAACAACTGGTGGAATATATATGTGTGTATGTATAAATATGCATATTTGAACTGGATTGAAAGACCCTTAAATAGTCTTAAAGGAATATTTAAGATATCCGGAAGGTGCTTACCAAGGAGATTAGTGGTAATACAGCATCAACAGTTGACTGCACACACCTTTAAAGACATCTCTACATTTCTGCCTATAAGCTCCGTCTCCATGGCCCTTTAATTTGATGGGTTTACTGCTCACAACAGGAGTAAATCTCTTTTATTAATATAAGAACCAAAACAGATTATAGCTGAATATGGTCTGATGCTTCGCAGTGTTTGTTTGGTTGAGAACTGGCGTCTAAAGTGATGCACAAACACATGCTGCGCAAACGGGTGTTTTCAAAGTGCCAAGCAAACATATCCAAGGCTTAAACTCCTTCTTTAATCCTTTCCATTTTTGAGAGCGTGGCCTCCTTGGTGAGCTGATGACTCGATGAGCTTGGGCCAGGGTGGAATACCATAGGAGATAAATGAATATACCCACAAATCTTTGAATGCTTTAGGGACACAATAATCCTATAAACTCTGTATTTTACGGTGTACAGCAGAAAACAGTGTGGTTCAAAACAACCCTTTCTAATTCTCACATAAATCTATTTATTTATCTGTGAAAATTAAAGATTCATTTATAAGAAACCTCAGATATAACCTTTTTAAGAAATGCTTCTGTTTATCGCTCCTCCACCACTTCAAGGGCAATGAAACTCTTTTTGTTGTTATTGTTGTCTTCACTTGCACACTTGTTTTTTGAACTCCTTTGGCGAGGCTTGAAGCAGAAAAAAAATCTGCTAATTAACTTAAAAAGAAAACAGTTGTTTAAAATAAATGATGTAGAGTGCAGACCTTCCAATACTGTAAATAACTCCAGTTTAATTGGTGGGTTAAACTCCATTTTGTCTCCGGAACCCTTCTGGCATTGTACATTTAAGAGCATAACACAACTACTCTTCTAATGTTACTTTTAATATGGGCAGCAATAAATATTTGGAACAGGACAGGTTGAAGACTGAGGTCTGCAAGAGGCTTTAGGGCTCGTTCATCCCAGCTGTTGATTTGACAAGCAGCTGAGGGAGGATAAAGTATTACCACTAGAGTGTCAGCATTAGGTAAACCAGCTGGGATATGAACTCACATTAGTGCCATCCCTGAGGCTTTCCAATGGTGTTATGACTTCCACATGTGCACCATCAACCCTATTTTTAACATCATCTGTAACTTCAGTATGCAACAACTATGGAGTGTTAGTCCTTATTCCGAGACTTTTATAGGCTGTACATGTAACCAATTATAATTTAACGGTATATATTTACCAAATTTTGAAAATATTTATATAACTATCATTTAAAAAAATTTAATTACAATTTCGAGACCGCAAAGCTAAGAAAGCCAGGGTCTAGTTGGATTTGTATTAGTTTACTTACTATCATCCATCCATTAAGGGGTTTGACGTTGCATTAAGTCATCTCTTTTAATTGAGAGAGCTTGCTTTATAATGTTTCTCATTTAAAATGTAATTATAGGATAGTTGTCTACTGGTTAATGTTAAACAAAAGAAAAAGAAATAAAAAAGGTAAAGTGTTTCAGAAGTAACTAGAATCCACTTCACTCCAAGAAGCAAATGCACTCCAACTCCTAAACGACTCATCTCAGTAACTCCACGATACGTATATTGTGTCGTATTGCAAAATATTCTACCTCAATATATTGTTACACCCCTAATATATAGATACATAACTTAGCTGCTGCAAAAAAAAAAAAGAAGACAAAAGCAGAATTTTGTAAATCTGTTCTATAGCATAGAGTTGTGCTCAGATGTTATGGTATCCAAAACAATGAAGATTAAAGATTTGTTTCGGATAACTAAAATTAATCCCTGGTTGGATCTTGATAATTGGTCTTGAAGTTGGGAAAATTTCACAAATAAACTAAAAAGTGTCATTAACTTCTATTTTAAGTGGTATTAACCTTTTTAAGTTTTAGTGTTTTATTTAAAATGCTTCTAAACAAGACAAAATTGATACTTTGCAAACATTTGTTAAGGTGCTCAACAATTTATTTAAAGTAGTAAAATAATTTTGAAATAATATTTAAAAATAATACTATTATAAATAATGCAAAATAATTGCATTGACTTGTTTGTTAATTCCATTGAAAACAAAAAGTGAAGGCTGAAACATCCAAACCTCATCATACCTCATTGTTATACTTCCCCAAGGAAACATGACTTAAAGTATTAAATATATCAAAGGTGTTAAAAATTTAAAGAGACATCAACTCTGCAGAGTTGTGTGTTGTATTACAATAAAAGTATGATTATATGATCTTTTGCGATATAGATTGACTTTGCAGCACCCTATATGACCAAGCTATACCCACAACAGTTCAATGGGGTTCAGGTCCAAAACAGCCCACTCATATACAGAACTCATTTGTTGTGCTCTTAATTCACACATTTTCTAAGAGTGGTAGATCCCATGGAGGATAAGATTGGAACGTATTTGAACATTTTACTCGTTTGGCTGGTTATGAGTATCTTTTCTTAGTAACAGCTAATGGCTGTAGGCTGTTATGCAGGTTAATCTTTGTGACGTTTTTTTCAGGAGGAGCATTCAGGATCTGCCCAAGTGCCATCTCTTCAGTTCATTATCTCTCCCATAGATCAACCTATCCAACCAAAAAACCTCTGATGCTTGTGTAGCTAACCCACCTTCTGCCTACTCTGGGGGTGGAGGGTTAAGTCATGGATCTCTATCCTTTCCTGGACAGCTTGCCTAGGATTTTTTGTTTATCTGCCAAGTCATGCTGCTCCTGTTAGTAGCCAAGTCTGGAAATTTAACATGTGAATTCATATTATAACAGAACAAAAGCTCATTTTACTCAAATAATCGTATCAATTCTTCAGTACCGGTTTTCAAAAATCTACAAATTAAAACATAATCTTGTCACCTCACTAATAAATAAATAAATCTTGAGGCATGTGCAAAAAATATATATTATGGTTTGGACACTGAATAATTTTGAGTTAATCTAAGCATAATTGAATTAGAGTTAATAGTTTTTAATTTTTATAAAAAAAAAAAATCAGATGTACCAGCCTAAGACTGTGCTTCTATCAATTCAATACATACTTGCATACCTCACTTAGATTGGCAGTTGTTTAATTTATTGTCTATAAAGAATTTTCTCCTGTATTCAAGCAAACCATAGCAGCAAAAAACTGCAAGAACAAAAAGTGCTATGACTAGACTCCCGACACATTAAATCACCTCTTCAGTCTGTCTTTGAAGAGTGGGATTTTTACAGTGTAATGGCTGCCATGGTATTAGTCGTACCCATCTGTATTTCTATCTCTCTCTTTGTCTCGGCCTGAGCAAATCAATGTCCGTACAATGCAGTAAAAATGACAATAAAGCTCAATCTCAAGTTTCAGTCTCAATCTCTTTTTATTGCACTGCATTGACAAGTCTCACGACTGGGCCGGGAGAGGTAATGCACTGAAGTGCCAGAGTGGAAGGGGAAAATAACCCAGCTGATTGCTGCAGATCTTGATTGCTCTGAACTGGACGGTAGGCAAAAAGGCGCAGAGCGTGATGCTGATTTACTTCCTGAAGGGACGTGGATGAGCGAGCAGGTGCTGGAGTGTAAATATATATGTAGATCGGCTTTTGATTGTAATGACACAGTGGCTGCCAAAAGCTCCAGGCCAGACGCTTTTCTTTTTTTCCCATTTGCTGATTGCCTGACTCTGAGCCACAGTGTGTTACTGGCTAAGTGGTGTCTAAGGTTCGTTTCATTCACTTAAAAAAGAGTTTATCAAATTTCAATATTTCACTAACTACAACATTGCCAAAAATGTTCACTCGTCTATCTGTCTTTTCACTCAAATCCACGCGGTTTAAATTATCTTGACATCTTTCACCAATTCCTAAACACTGATGTTGGATCAGAAGGCATTCTAATTCTAATTCACCCCAAAGGTTTGAGGTCATTACTCGAAAGGGCAAACTGTTCCAACAAAGTTGGGATCAACGTCCAAAATCTTTTGGTTTGCTGAAACGTTCAAAGTTACTTTCCATGTAGCCTTGTCCATTATCTGAAAAACAACTCCAAATCATAAGCTCCTCGACCAAACTTCACAGATGACACAAACACGAAAAAAGTACCATTCTTCCGACAACCACCAAACTCAGGCTTGTCTATCCGGCTAAAAGACAAAGTGTGATTTATCAGTGCATAAACCATATCTCTGCTCCAAACTTCAGCAGCAGCATTGCACTTGGTGTTGTCTGGCTTGGGTGCAGCTGCTCAGTCATGGAAATCGATTCAGTTAATCTTTATGCACACTGTTCTTTAATTCCTAATTTGGAATCCACTTGAAGTTAGAGATTTAGTTAGACTGTTTTAGAGGTTGCAAGTTAGACTGACTGGCAAAATCTGACTACCACTGAACATATGTGCCTCAGAATCCAATATTGACACAATATTTCCCATCACTCCCAATAGCTACCACTGTATATCCACAGTTTTTTTTTTGTTTGTTTGTTTTTTTTTTGTCATGAACTGGAACACTCATTAAACACTTTGTGCTATTGCACCATAAAACTAACCCACTCAGAACATATTCAACTTGAAATCTTTCCATACAGTGACCTTAAAGAGCTCAGCCTTTTACAGCGGATTTACTTCACAAACAACTGACAGTTGTGACCTAAATATGATTGTCGTTTGCAATAATAAATCCTATATTTCAGCATTGTTAACATAATCTTTCCTGGAATCTGTTGTAAGCACAAAGTTCTGGTCTTTTTTCAGTGTTTTTACTTTTGATTTCAGTTGATCTGGTAATAATATATAGACTTGTTCTGACAGAGTTAGGTGTAAAAGGATGATTCGCTGTGGCGACCCCTAAACTGGGAACAGCCGAAAGGAAAAAAAAAAAAAAAGTTCTGATAGAATAACCAGATTTAAATTCAAGTTTTACATGTATATTTTAAAAAAAGACTCTCTCTTATGCAATATTATTTCAATTTGAAACTACTGCAAGGATTAATTGCAAGGATTAATTGAAAAGAATCACACCAAGAACCATTTGCTGTAGCCTTCCTTTTACCAGAATCATTTGAGTCATTAAATCCTGTATGGTTCATTTGAATCAAAAACAGTTGCAGATGTTCAGACTAATTCACAAGGGATTTGTTTAATGTAATTTGAAATTATGTGAAAGAATTAGATGGGGATTCTCACAGGCTTATTTAAAGAAGACGTTGGAAAAGCAGGGATGCTGTTCGGCTACATAAACTCACTATTCACACTCTAAAATGGAAAGATCACTCTGAAATATTTGAGAGACAGCCGTTCTGCAATGCAGTGCTAAGATTGCAATGCAATAAAAAACACAATCTTTATAAAGTTTTAATCAAAATTAGAGATTTATATATATATATATATATATAGCAGTGATATATATGAGCAGGCAGTGAGAGAGTATATATATATATATAGCAGGAGAGAGTATATATATATAGGAGAGGCATATATATATATATATATATAAACAGAGATTAAAATTAGAGATTCTCATATATAAACAGGGCTAGTGAAGGGTTAGAAAATTTTAAGTGTACCCAGACAGCTAAAGTTTGTACACCTTAAAACTTTCAGTCGTTGGGATAAACAATCTGGTTGCTAGGGAGAAATCAATAATTTGATTAAAAGGTTCAGAGATATAGATCTGCTGATTTGGTTACTAGGGTAAAAAAGTATAGTTGCAATAGACATCATATTATGTAATTTTACTCATCATGTCACTATGGGTAAAAAAACCAGAGCACATGTTTCTATGACATTATAAAGCTGAGATAGAGGTTGGCCAAATTGATTGGTTCCTTTTCCCATTAATTTTCTATGGCCAGTGTTGGTCAGTGGTAAATCTTTAACCCTTTCTAAAGCCTAAGGTTTAAGGTTTTCATTCACAGACTTTTTACAAAGATTGACCTTACGTAAAGTCAATGGATGATTTCTCAGGATTCTCTGTGATTTCTCAGAATTTAGTGGTACCAGTCTGAAAAGATATAGCAACTCGAGTCAGACCAGTTTGGATATTTTGACAAAGTTTGGTGGCTGTAGCTTGAATGGTCTATGAGGATATATGTTTGAATCTTTTTGTCCGAAACAAAAGACAGTATATTGGTCAACAGATATATGGATGTTTTAGTGTTGCATCATTTCAATTTAGGGGTTCCGGATAACTGTAGATCCAAGGCTCCATGCAAGCATTTAAGCAGGGAGATGAAACCTTGATTCTGTCAGTGTTAGGGATTCGCAAAGTTTGGTTAAGAATGTGAGAAGAGATGAGAGCTGTGAAACTCAAATATGTCAGAGAATGCTGCAAACAGAGATGTTCAATGCAAACATGAACCATCTGCTGGTTTATCATTAAGGCAACGTGAACTCGATTTAATATTGTCAGGCCCTGTCTGACCTTTCTGAATTCAAGTGGATTTGATAGTCATTGTGTATGGACTTGGATAACATTTTCATTTTACCCTGTGGGATCGGGGGAGATTAACCACAGTTGAAGTGGACTGTGTAAATGTATGTTTCATACTGATGCATTAAGTTTATAGAAATATGCTTATTTCCAGGGGAACTCATGTTAAATGCCTCAGTTTACCACCAAAACAACAAAAGCAACAACAACAACACTGGAATTAGGAGATTTTTTGGTGGTCATTTATGTCCATGACTCTAAATGCCTCCAAATCCAACTAGATGGCTAAATGTTGCACAAAACTTTGATGTTCTCTTGTAAAAGTGCTGTTAATAATAATTTTTCAAAATGTTGCTAATGTCACTACAAGTTACATAAACTCTCATATCTCAACCGTTTTCCTAAGCTGAGATGGAGATTGCCAAATTGGTTGCAATGGTTAACAGTCCTGTTGTTACGGGGAAGTCAGTGATACTGTTTCCAATGCTGCTGTAACATAAATTAACCCTCATATCTCTATATTTTACCAAAGTTGAGATAGATTTCAGAAAATTTGGTTGCTAGGGTAAACAGTTTGGTAGCTATGGAGCTACCATGATTTACTTAAACAAACCCTCGTTATTAAGATGTTTCAATTTGAAGAAATTCAGAATCCAATTTATTTTCAATGACCATTACTAGTCAATGGTAAGTTCTAGAACCCAAATACTTTTGCTCAGACTGGTAACCTCCAGAGATTTGGTCCGCTTGAAGTTTCTATGTTTATCAGTTTGAGTTTACTCCTGGAGTGCCGTTGTCCTGCAGAGTTTAGCTCCACCCCTAATCAAACACACCTAATGTATTAACTAAGTTTCACGGCTGGTGTGGTGAGGCAGGTTGGTGGTAACTCTGCTGTATACCAGCCCTCCAAGGCTGAATTTGTTGACTACTCTCATAGACATTATGTCTATAGCAGTACAAGGCCTATGGTAAAGCCTCTTTATCACAAACTTCCTTCAACAAATATTACAAGCAAAAATAAAATTCTCTTTTCCACCATTGGACCAATCTTTGAGCTAAATTCCAAAGAATTTAGTAAAATAATAAAGATTTCTACTAAACCAGATGTTGCTAACCTTCCAGCAAATATAGGTCCAAATATATATGGGTTATGTGGGTTCATTGAAGTCACATGCAAAAAACAACTTTTCAAGATCAGAGGTGATCAATGCTCAGCAATAAAATGTGCACAGGCTCAAACCATGCCTAAATGTAAATTACCAGGTGGCATATCTCTACCTCAACCTGAAAATGGTGCACAAACACCACCAGCAGAACTGCAGTGAATGAAAACAACAACAAGCAAGGAAATGTCATTGAGGACAGAGACGAGTCAGGTCTTATCTCGGCTTCATTATATGCAATAGTGTAAAACATTTGGCTTGCTTATTTAGATGATGAGATTCCACCCGGGCAAAGAGCTGAATTAGCAAAGGAGGCTAAAATTGTTTTCCTGCTATCTCACCACAAACACACGTCCTCCCCATCACCGTCAAGCTGATAATGCTCCTGATAAAGTACATGGACACCTCCATTTATTTCCTCCACTATCACTGCCTTTGTTTATTTATTTATTTCCCTGTCCTTTCGTTTACAACTGTTATGTGCTCGGCAATTTCACCTTACCATCTGCACAGGGCAGTGCTCAGTGATTCCAAGCCAAAAATCCCAGTAATTCAGCAGTTTTTCATTTCTTACTTTTTTCTCAGGCCTTTTTAAACTAAACAGTGTTCCGGAGAGATAGAAATATGCTATGGTAAATATGGTTCCAGTTAAGTCATATGCTCATAGATAAGCACTGCAATATCAGCTGCACTGTTTCCAATAAGTATATAGAAGTGAGAAATTGGAGATTGCATTCTCAAAAAAACAAAGATTTGGGATCATTATTTAAAATAGTTTTACAATATATAGATAACCGATATTTTTGCAGCAGACTCCTTTTTCAGTAGCACACATACACTGCCCAGAGCGCTAGAGCATGTGGATCTCCCCTGACCCCGTTTTGCCATCATTCCTGACTCTGCTGATGGCTTGAGTCAGTGTCTCCAAGACATCCGCCCCGAATATCAGCGGCTGGATACATAACAACCCTCTTCCTCAACCCTTTATCTGAGCTGTTTGTACCCCGGGGCTCCACAATCCAGGGTTCCTCGCAGATGCATTAAAAGGTTACTGTAGGGGTGATGTCTGACTCACCCAGCTTCAACAAACGAGCTCTTCTTCTCTTGCCCCAAACCCCCGTCCACCCCAAACAGTGTCAGCATTGTTCTCACATCTGAGGTGATGATCCTTCCAGCCTCCCGGGACTTAAAAATATCTTCAACACTTCAGAGGATGCTTTTGCAGGGAAGAGATGTGGCATGATGTGTGGGGATCACATGCACTGGAACTGTAGTTTTGCAGGAAAGTAAGGCAGTAGAAAGTACTTAATTTAGTCGCCAAATGCATTCGAATTTCTTCCACGGTGTGACAGACATTACCTCAAACCATATGCAGTGCTTTTTCAAATATATAAATGACCGAGTCGAATGTCTCAAGTGAAAATAAGCTGCTGGGAGATTTATGGATCAATGGACTGTATCTGAGAAGGCATCTCACAAGGACAGCCGCCCTTTAGATTTACTTGCTGAATACTATATGATATCTGTAATTGTTGTTAATCTTCTGTAATTGTAAAAGACGTTTCCTTGCCTCTTCCGTACCAACCCTATGTAGCATATTATTTTATATGGTGTAATTCTGGCTACTGAGATGGACTGGCGATCTGTCCAAGGTGTATTGTGGCTCTCGCCCAATGTGCGCTGGAGACCCTTGTTACCCCAAAAATGGAATAAGCGGGTTGGAAAATGAATGAAATTAATAATTCTGGCAAAAAAAAAAAAAAAAAAAATAGCTTAAATAGACACATGGAAGTATGGTAAAAGACTGAATCTAGTCATTAGACTAGATTTTATAGTTTGATAATAATCTGTTTAAATATGTTGTGTTTAAAAATGATACCACCTATGCCAGATGCGGGCCATGTTAGACCCACAGTACCAATGCCAGTGCTAGATGAATGCAGATCTGCAAAGAATGATGGCAAGATATTATATTTTTTCAATTATAGTCCATATAGTCCACAAACTACAGACACAATGAGAAGAAAATATACTAATAACACTAATGGCTGTCAATTATAAATATCAAGTTATTTTTATTTATTTTTTACTTTTACCTTGTCCTGTCCCGCTCAAAAGCCATCACATGGGAGAGTATATGCCTTGCTGAGTTGGACAGTTTTGCTTTCTCCAGGGGAGTACAACATCTGAAGTGGTGTTTTCTCCTCTGGATTGGAGCATTGAATGTATGTAAATATTTATTAGTTGTGGTTCCCGCAAGTCAGTTTACATCAGTTGTGTCAGGACAAGATGACATTGGACTGAAAGGGGGTGTGGATAAAGGGTTATTAAAAAAAATTCCTGGAGGGAGTACAATGTGGAATTCAAACAAAATATCACCATTTTGTCAAGTAAAGTCAAATGTATTTATATAGTGCTTTATGCTTCAAAGCAGCTTCACAGAAAAAAAGAAACCAAATGTAGATTAGTTCTGATATTAATATATATTGTGTTGGTTTTGAGTGGCTTGAGTAAATTTGTGTACTTAAAGTAGTCACTTAATATAGGGCATATATTAAAAAAAAAAACAGAGCACAGGGAGGAAAAACTTACACTCATGATCACATGGGGAGCTATATGAAACTATCCAAAGAGAGCTTCAACGATGGGTGAGTCCAACCATGTTCTCTTTCAAATAATGAAAACCACCCAACATGTGGTTATTTTATATTATTTATCCAGCTTTACATCAGTAATTAATATCAGGTTATTATGGACAAGATAAACATGGGGAGCCTGTGTCAGCCTATATCATCAGGCAGATCTTTACACCATGGAGATCTTCTTTGTTGTGTTGCTACTCAGGTGACAACATTATCGATCCTGTCAAGAAAACCCAAAAATAGTAATAACAAAATATCACCTAAAAGCTGTAGAATTAGCTAAAAATATCAAAGCTAGTGGTTACATGAGGTACCTTTTTTTCTTTTTTTTATCATTATTATTTTTTTTTCAGTAAAATTAGTTACATTAACATGGGCTGTCTATGGGATGAACTGTCTTTTGACAACATCCTCAAGTTGCCAGTTGATGAGTTGCATGGAGGTCCAGTGTCACAGTGCTTGCAACACCTTAGGAAGTCATTAAAGCATCTTTAAAATGCATCAATTTAAAGGCAAAATGTAAATAGCAATTTCACTCACTTCTAAATTTAAAGGACAGGTTTTTGGAAGAGGAAAATGCCATTTAGAGTGGAATCGAAATAGCTAACTCCATGCTGAGAGGCATCTGTGCCAACCGGAGCTTTCCTGTGGCTCTGTTGGTAGAGCATTGTGCTAACAACACAAAGGTTGTGGGTTTAAATCCCAGGGAAAGCAACAAAAATTGGGTTCATTCTTTCAAACTTAAGTCGCTTTGGATAAAAGGTCTGCCAAATGCATAAAGGTAAATCATGTAAATGTATTAGTATAGTAATAAAAATACTCAATTTGCATATGTTTGCAATTTGTATGATCTACTTTGTGATGTATTCATGCCCAACCCTTGCAAAACGTAAGAAGAATATCAAAGCGATGGAGACACTTTCATCCTGTATTCTGCTCACACTCATGCTACTGAAAGTGACCCTGTGTCACAGTTTTTACTCTGAGAAACAACGGCCTTCTACTGGACTACTCCCACACTGAGCTCATTCATTTTTAAATGAGCCCTTCGCAGGAGAACAAACAGTTCTTTCCGGTCTTACACAATTATTGATGAAACACTTTCATTCAGTCAGATTCATATAGATCATTTGGTCGGAAAAGAAAATATAGATGCCAGGTTTGGGGCTGGCACCTCAAATATCCAAAGCACTTCAAAGAAATATATTGAGCCCATAAGTTAACCATGGTATCAATCATTCATTGCTAGAATTTAAATTCAAATGTGATCCAAAACCTCTTACTGGATTCAGATGAACTGATTTCATCACAGTTTTGAAACCATCTTGTGAAAAGTCAGGTTTGAATTTGGATATCTATGATTATTTCCAAAACCTCACAAAAATCCCCACAAAGGTCAATCATTTTCCCAGTATGGGTTTGTTTAAATCACAGTTGCAAAAAAAACTCCATTACATCTGTGTGATCTGCACAATTCTCATCACAAGACATGACAAAAAGCACTCTTTAGCTAAAGAAAAAAAAACGTTTGTGGAGCTGATGGTTTGCAAACTGGGAACCTGGGTTTTCCGCATACTAAGCATCACCTTCTCGTCTGTATTTCCAGTTCAAGACTTCTCTCACTCATTGCAGACTGAATCAAAATGAAGCTGGCAAAATTACTTTCAGTTCTGGGTGTCTGACCATGTCACATCAAGTCCTGTCAAGGAAAGCTTTATGGCCCGGTGCTTGTGAACTGCAGTGTTCTTTCTTGGAATTGATAAATCCTTGAAAAAGCATTCTTGCAATGAATTAAATGTCACTGTTTGTGATGTTTCTCCCATGGGGTACGATCGTTTTGTCATTAATTTTTATTCCGTGTGATCTACATAAGCCATGAGGTAGTGTTTATGTGTCAGAAGTATGTGAATAAAAGCTTAAATGATGTAGTTAATCACTTAAAAATGTATAAAGTATGTCAAAACGAGTTCTAACCCAGGGTTAATAGCAGAGCTTAGTGCAGCGATAAACCAGGGTTAAGTGTACGTAGAAGAATTACTGCTTTTTTAAGGCAAATATTGATTTAGATTCTCTTTTGTTCATTCACTGCATTCTAAATGTTTAACACAGCACTACCTTATGTCGTACCACTCTTGAGGAGCATTGAGAATGGTGCAAGGAGTTCAAAACTGCATCTCATTACTCATAATAAGTACATTTTCTATTAACTGCACTTCCAACGGTTCTTAATTTTCACTCTTAAATCATGTGTCTTTCTTGTATTTTTCTTACTATTACTGTTTTTGTTCTACGTTGTTTTAAATGCAAGAGTGTTACTTCTGTGTTTGCATGTGTATCCATAGCTCATGCACAAAATCCACATACTTTATCATGCATCATGATGGCAACTAATAATTAGCTGATAATTATGCCTGAAAAAGACTGCTTGACAAAGATGGCAAGTGTTTAGAGTTATGCAGGGCTGATTATATTGATGTGATTTCAGCAGCAATAAAAGAACAGTTTCTAATATTGACACTGGGCATCTTTATTAAATTAAAGTTAAAAATTAAACAGACATATATCAGTTTAAGATATAATTAATTATTAAATACCTAATATGATTTAGCAAGATGGATAAAGTCTCCATAGTTTGCTCCTGTCATCTATCATTTCCCAAAATAGTCATCCTGAAGAGCTACTAATATCAAACACTAACAATCAATCTCAAGCAATCTTGAGAAGTCTAAAAGGGGAAGAGTAGAATATTAATTACTGCAATGGAAGGAGATAAAAAGAAGGTGCCACTGTGATGTAGCTTGGCTAATTTATTATGTTCTTAGGGGAGCTCTACAAATCTACTAATGGCACTTTCACACTCACAATCACATGTACAAGCGTACATCAACACATGTTAATCACAGAACCTGGCATTTGGATTCACAGCTAATGTATATGCATTAGTGCCTATAACTCATTAAGAACTCATGAGCATTATTTATATCTCTCTGTGTCGAAGATGGAATGGATTGGAATTGGAGCAGTAGTAAAATGTCTGCAAATAAAGCACATTACAGTAGCAATCTGAGTGGATTATAAATTTAGATTATTCTTAGTGGATAAGGCTTTGGTACATCTAGAGATGGATGGATTGATGGATGGATGAATGGATGGATGGATGTAGACACACAAACAAAAAAGTGAACAATATTGAAGGTTGAAAAATGCATGGTGCCTACAGTGAAACATGGTGGTGGTGGTGTCATTATGTGGGCTGCATGAGTGCTACCGGTGTTGGGGAGCTGCATTTCATTGACAGGTTCATGAACTCAACAAAGTTCTGCTCTTTACTGAAAAAGAAGATGCTGTCATCACTTGGTCGTTGTGCACTTTTCCAACATGACAATGATCCAAAACACAGATCTAGAGCTACCACTGCTGATTTCTGAAGAACTGAGTGAATGTGATTGAATGGCCAAGTATGTCCTGAAGAATGGATAAAGATAGATGTTGCCAACTTGTTCATTCCATACCTAGAAGACTTCAAGGTGCTCAGACAAAATAGGGTGCATTCATTTTTGATTCAACCCATTTAAGTAAAATTGAAGATTTTTTTTTTTATCAAAGTTAGATTATTAACCATATAATGTAGGTAGAAAAGTGTTGAATAACTAGGTAGAAAACTTCAGAAATTGCTATTTTGTTCATTGAGCTACGGATTAAATTGGTACTTTTTTAAAGGGGATGTACTCAATTGCACTGTATGGATGGATGGATGGAGAATGGAACTTGTTGCTGGCATTTATTCCATAGGGAAGTTTATTCTTTTCTTTTGGCTCAGATTAAGTGAATTGGCACTTCTGAAAGCAGCTCCAGCATCTTATCAACAGTCCTCGGC
Organism: Danionella cerebrum; assembly: GCA_007224835.1. Classification (NCBI taxonomy): domain Eukaryota; kingdom Metazoa; phylum Chordata; class Actinopteri; order Cypriniformes; family Danionidae; genus Danionella; species Danionella cerebrum. The sequence goes on from SRMA01026329.1 coordinate 20,493, forward strand.
TAAAACAGGTCTCCCACAGATTTACTCACATGTATAATTCTCTCTCATCCTCTTCCACTTCTGTTCCGTTTAACTCTCTACCTGAGGTGGAAGGTTTATTGGTCCGAGATTGTTATTTTTGAAAGGCTAGATGCTAGAAGCTAGTTTTTAATGTATATGTTTATGCACAATTTAAATATTAAATTAATTTAACAAAGTTGAATTATTCAATTAGCTAAAAATGGAAACATTTATTTAAAATAGTGGTTGGTTTTGCAATGGACAGTTTGTTTTTCTCCATAGGAAAAGTTTGGATTGGTGTGGCCTGCTATTGGCAAATCTCATATCAGTGATGGGTTGTTCTTGACACCAATTGAAATGGTTGAAAACTGAAATGGTTGAACAACTTGTGCACCAAATAATCATTTAATCATAAAATAAAACCAATAGAGCAATTGAGCAGATGCTGACACTTTATTTATTCTTTCACTATAATTAGCTTATGGGAGAACTGTCTCCTTGTATTATTGGATTTATTGTTCAAAAACCCATTGTATGTTTTTTTTTTCATATAGCTGCAGCCATGTTATGCTGTATCCACATAAGGTCAGCATGTATGAGCTGACCTGTGGCCTGTGTTAATCCACAATTAAGCATTGTCTTTGGAGGGCTCAGTGACAAAATATGTTTCAAAATTTGTCAATTTGAGTAAAATGAACAAGACCCAGTATGATTTTACTAAGTTGAGATAGAGGTATCCCAAATTGGCTGCTATGGTCAAGAGCCTGGTTGCTATGGAGGGCTCAGTGACAAAATATGTTTCAAAATTTGTCAATTTGAGTAAAATGAACAAGACCCAGTATGATTTTACTAAGTTGAGATAGAGGTATCCCAAATTGGCTGCTATGGTCAAGAGCCTGGTTGCTATGGAGGGCTCAGTGACAAAATATGTTTCAAAATTTGTCAATTTGAGTAAAATGAACAAGACCCAGTATGATTTTACTAAGTTGAGATAGAGGTATCCCAAATTGGCTGCTATGGTCAAGAGCCTGGTTGCTATGGAGGGGTCAGTGACATAACATAATGCCTTTGACACTTTGAGTTATATAAACCAAGCCTCATATGTTTATCATTTACCAGAGCTGAGTTCAGAAAATGCGAATGCTAGGTTACAAAAAAAATACCACTGACAGCTCCCTAGCAACCAAACTGTTTGTATCAAAAAAAGTTGTTACTATGAATAACATAATAAAATTCACATTTCTCCGTGATTTTTTTTTCAATGGCTATTTTACGTCATGGGTAAATTTTTAACCACTTCTAGACTTTTGCAAAATGCTTTTGCGAAGATGGACAGGGTTGCCAGGTCCCAGAAATATTTCCAGCCCAATGACAACTCAAAATCCGCCCAAATGGAATGAAAACTAGCCCAATTTTTCAGTGTCCAATCAGATTAGACAACGGCTGGATTCCCACAAAGGGCCTTAAAAAATTTATATAAGTTTAAGTTTAAAGTATTGGCCTTTTGTCTAACCCAAATTCTTAATATCACACATTGTGCTTTTTTAATACACAATCTCATACAATAAAGGTCAAATAAGAACATGTGCTCTCTGAATTTTTTTTGACCCTAGTCAGAAGTGCCTACTTGTACTTGTTCATCCACAGACAACCGAACCGACGCTTCTGACTACAACGCTCTCAAGGAGTGACGTGATGATGATGATGCTTGATTGGTTATGTCAAAAGCACATGTGGCGCGCGCGCCTATTTGCGTCTCGCAAGAAGCAGCGTTTGTTGCCAAGTATTCATTCCCGGGGATCAACACCCACTAATAAAAGGTTCCCTTTTATCTTTGTCCACAATTATTATTTATTATTATTATTTATTTTTTTGTGGCCGCGGTACATTATAAATGTAGCCCAAAAAAACGCAACCCGCAACTCCGTATTTTTTCCCGCAACTCCTTTTCTAAAATAGCCCAATTGTGCGGGAAAACCGCTACCCTGGCAACCATGAAGATGGATAACCTCCACAAGTTTTGTGAGTTTGAAGGTTCTATGAGATTCTACATTTTTACAAAATATGACCTCATATAAAGTCAATAGAAAATTTCCCAGAATTCTCAGCAATTTTCCAGAATTCCTTTAGTGGTACTAGTCTGAAAAAAAAAAAAAAAATAGCAACCTGAGTCAGACCAGTTTAAATGCCTCAACAAAGTTTGGTGACAGTCAGAAAAGTTTAGGAGGAGACACGTTTAGAATTTCGAAATGAATCTTATTAAAAGTCAAAATGGCTTCAGCTACTTTAGATGTGACTTTAAGTTTTCTCACAGTGCAAACTCCAATATCTTTCTGACATGATGTTACCAGACTCCACATTTAGAGGAAGAATCTTAGGTATGTCCTGCTCTTTTTATTCCATGGTGCCTGAATATATGTCACTTAACAACTAAAGGTTTGTTTGAATCGTGATCCTTTTTTCTTCTTTGTTAATACAGAGGGCACTTCCTTATAAAAAACTCAAACTGTACGTTTGCTTAATTCATAGCAAATTCTCCCACAGTGTGAACGGTTCAATTTCGAAAATCCACAATAGCTGCTAAATCAAGGCCTCCTAGGAGCCCCCAGCTTTAAATTGGCTACATCCCTCCATCTTCTTTCCACCGGGAAGCCAGAATGTAGTATTTGTTCTGGTGCAGAATGGCAGCTGTCATGTCATCCAGATGATTGATGCTGCTCGCTGGTGGTCGATTACGAGACCCCCTTCACTTTCTCTCTCTCAGAAACGTTATTCACTTTGAGTGCTGAGTATCATAACTGCGGAGTGATCTTCTCTATGCGCTTGTTCCCTTTCGGGGGCACGGAGGTCAGCTGGTGCTCTTTGGGCGAGAGGCAGGCTAGAGTAGACCCTGGACAGGTCGCCAGTCCAACAGACACACACATTTTCTCACTAAGGTTAATTTAAACTATAAAGTAAACCTGAAGCATGTTTTTTGGGATTGTTGCAAATGTTACACACTGACTAAAAGTTATTTTAGTAGTTAAATTAAAGGTTTAGGTGTTAATCAATAAATAAAACTGTTTCTAAATAAATTTTATATTTTATGTTAATAAATCAGTTTGTGTAATAATCACTAAATTTAGTCTTAATTATTTTCTAAAAGACCTAAGAGGGAGTTTGGAGAGGAGCAACGGTGTTCGTTTTCTCTGTGGGTGTCGCGGGGGTCGGGAACGTGAGCACCCGCGGCCACCGTCCTTAGTTATGACGGGAAGAGCGAAGACACCACACGTGTGCTGATTGCTCTCTATTTATTCACCTCATTCCAGGTAAACATCTTTGTTATTGTGGCACTCCTCGCTGGGGCCCGTAACACAAACAGTATGGAAGGTCATTAGCGAGCCTTGAACTGGCAACCTTTTCATTGTGTCCCCGTATGTCTGTATCAACACATAGTAAAATCCTAAGAGTTAAATTAACTCTACTCGGAGTTTAGTTCAAATAGACTTATTTAAATAACTCTCCTTCAGAGTTGGTTTAACTCTATATAGAGTGGGACCAAATACACTCTGAATAGAGTTAATTTAACTCTTAGGATTTTACTGTGCACTAAGAACCTTCTTATTTCTAAAATTATGTGATCCATCTAGTTACCTTGCAAAGAGGTTCAGAGTTATCCTGCAAGTAAATGCAAAAAAAAGACTACCACTGTTGTCTTTCAGTGAACAGAGTTTGCTTGTTCTTTCGGTGCTTACAGTACAAAGGTATCCTTTGGGTTCCTAGGGGACATCAAACTGCCGTAAGACCAAGAGTGATCTTTTAAATGACTGCAACCTGTTAAAAGTCTCAACACGCTGAATTAATAATCCAAAGATCCATGTGAAAACACATCTCGATATAAAACTATAGGTGTCAACAGGACATCACGTATATGACCGAATGAGTGGTGCCAACAACAACAATAAAAAGAGTTTCGCACTGCCATATCAGATCTGTTTTTCGCAAGGAGAACAATCAGTGAAAGCTGGCTCTTTTCATGACGTGAGTGTGACGTCTAAGAACTGCACGATGGTGCTCATCCCACATTTTCGTAGCAACTCCGTACAGGAAACAAGAAAGAAATAGGCGCCATGAATCCTCTCTTTTCCTCACATTTTAAGCCGGGTTTATAAACTGCTTGACATGCATGATTTTTTTCAGTGTGGTCTTTGATTTCTGTTCTGTTGTCATCTTCTCCTTTCTTGTTTACCCCGTATGGCACAGAGTGCATCTGTTTTTTTGCAGCAAACGCCATCTTCAGGCAGGAAACATCATTGCATCCATATTTCCAGCTCCATCTGAAGATTTTGTGCGAATCTCATTTGGATCGGTGTGTAGAGGTCTTAAGAGTGTATTTTTTATTCATATTTTAATTGTAGATGTTTCTACTAGCATTTTTTATTCAGAAGAATTCCGTGTATTGCACTTTTTCCATTCAAAAACACTACTAAAAGTACAATAGCATGTAATCCTTTGCAATCTTGTGGATTTTTTTTTCTCCCCATGATCCATATAGCATCTCATACATTACCTCCAGCTCCCTGTGTGTTCGGATCTCATGTTCTGTGGGTCACATCCTTTTTTATTGCACACCGTATGTGATTTGGCTCTCCAGGGCTCAGCTCACTAAATGGCTGCCTGGTAGACGGATGAGTTTAACTCTAAACCTCAGGAGAGAAAGAAATACGGAGTGGGCAGATGGTCAGAAGAGGAGGGGGCGGGAGCTGCAAGGGGCAGAGAGAGGTGAGGCAAAACTAGAGCTGAGGAGAAGGGAAGTCAGCTGATGAGAGATGGGACATGCAAAGAAAGGAGAACCAAGGCATAAAATCTGTTCTTCGAGTTCTCAGGAACACCTCTGAACTCTCTAGAGATGAAGCGAGAGTGAAATTGCAGTTTCTGCTAATGCACTCACTGTGAGAACTATGTGAATGGTGCCACACTGGCTGCAGACTTCTGTTACCAAACAAGCCTCCTGTCAGAAAATTGCGAGAAATTCTCATAGTGTAGACCTAAATCGGGTCTGTATTTTTCCTGAAACAGAATCCTGATTTCCAGAGACTCACTTTTCTCAAAAGGGGACCAAAGACCTTTCACTTTTGCTCTTTTTTAACCCCATCCCCACCCCCCTCTCTGTATATTTCTCTTTCACTACTCATATCACTCAAGTTTTATGTCTCCTCTGGGTTTTTTTGCTTTACACTTTTGAGGCATGAGACAGAACCAGGCCATTCTTTAAGGGGTCATGAAACCCTCAAGGTAAACATGTCATTTATGAGATTTGTATGCTCTGAAGATCATTAAGGACAGTCTTTGGGTTCTGTTTGTTTTAACTGTGGGAAAATGGGTTTATCTATATCTTTGCACTGTAAACCCGAATGCGTTGGCATTACTAAAAAAAAAGGTAATCAGTAACAAAAAAAAGTGAATGATTAAAAAGATTTAAAAGCCGAATTAGGCAGACACACTGTTTTGAGTTCATAATACTACACAAGGTTTACTTTTCATAACTCAAAACTGAGTTACTTCACACGTAGATTTGAAAAATTGCATTGATCCTAACTATAAATACTGAGTCACCTAGCTTTTAAACTTTAATATTGTAAATATTTGAATGACAATTCATCCTCTATACCCACTTATGGAGTACATTGCACTTCAGGTGAGAGGCAACCTTCTCACTGAAAGGCCACAGATCTGCTCAACACGCTGCCATTATTTCACTGATCCAAAATTAACTAAGAGTTATTTAGCAAAGGGTAAACATACTACATCAGCACGAAACAAAACGTTGCCTTTAACAGTGGAAAACTGTCACTGGCCACTTTTTCTACTTGCCATTTATTGACCAGTTTTCTTTAAATAATTTCCCTCTAGTTATTAACACCAGATAAGATTTTTTAAATTAAACCGTTTTTCCTTTTTACATCTTTACCGATAGCACCCAAGTCGTGTCTGTAAAGTTGACATTTTTTTATAAAGTTTCTACTGTACACATCAACAATTTGAACACACAAAATGAACAGAACATGACGATGTGCATTCACATGTTTTGTACTCACATATTTCTTTTTTCTGTGTGGGGTGTGGTGGGTTTAAGTGAAACAGCAAAAAAGTCCACCCCGTTACCATTGACTCAGAATTTGTGAATATACAACAAGCCATTAAGACTCAAAATGTAATTGTAAGCATCAAAATACAAATACATAATAATTATCTTAACCAATTGTGTTAATTGAGGGTTTATATCTGCCATTTATCGGGTGGTGTTAACATTAATTACATCAGCCAATCTCTCTCATTCAATAAATTCCCTCTCTTTATTACCATTGGAAGAAAATTTCAAAATAAAATCACTTTCTTAATTCACATTAAACACCTAAATTCCACGTCTTTAAAGTTACATGTATTACTTGATATCCAGTCAAGTTTGCTTAATAACATATTACCATTTATGTAAATGAGCAACGAAACCAGATGGGGTGTTGTGCTCATGCATGTGCAATCATTTTATGGTGATGCACATAGCAACTCTGTCACTACAAAATGTTTTAGTATGAGTTCCCCAAAAGTTTTTGTACTTGAGGACCCAGGGGAACGTGTTGTATTTTAGCAGATGGAGTGGAAGTGGGATGCTGTTTTAATCATTGATGAACAGTGTGAGAGCTGCGCATATTTAACATCATTGATTAGATTAACTGTGAAGCACTTGAGTTTGTTAGTTGATTATAGGATGTGCTTTTCCCAATCCTGTATGATAAAACATCATTTAGAGATATCAATATGAAAAAGCATTTAGCAGGCCAGACAATTATAAACATTTTCCATAATTGCCAGGGGTTGTGAAGGCAGCCTTTTCAGGTTTCGGATAAATCAAGTGACATCCAAATTCAATATCATTCAGCAAATCCCAAGCATCAGATCAAGCACAAATCATTGGAAGTGGCCCGGAAACATGCAAGGTGCTTAATGTCATGCCACTGAGCCACGCAGAGGCAGACACTTCTGACAAGGTGTTTATGAGAAAGTTTATTAGGAAGCAGGTGCAAGCAGGAACCATGGTTACCAATAACTAGATGTGTGATACCTGTGATAATTAGCTGTGGCCCTGTGACAGATAAATAAACTGTTATTTAGCTCTGCGCTGTAGGCTATGTTCAGCGAACACAGTAGGATTTACCCACGCTTCCATAGTGGGATAGAATTTATGTGCAAATACTTCTCAAGCAGCACATACAACTCCATAGTAAATAAAATGTATATGTTGTGAAAACACTGAAATATAAATGCATGGTTTATCTACATAAAATGCAAAATATACTACATGTATGCACAATTCTCAACTTATCAGAAAGTCTGTAGTATGTTTAGATTTTAATTCAATTGTTTCACACCATGTACAAAAAAAAAAAAACAACAACAGGTAGCAGTTAATTCATGGCATTTTACAAATTATTATGTAACACTGCATGCGCAAAAACACATGCACCTCTCTTCAGTGACCAAATAGGAAACATGCGCATGTAATTCTCTATGAGGAATAAACAGCAACATAGTCCTCACTTCTGCGACCATTACACATGCTATTAGGTATTAAATACGACTCACTTTGCTAAGAGTTTTCAAAAACACCCATTTTCAAAACAACTGGGTAAATGTGGACAGTGTCTAACACAAGAAGTCCCAGAAAGCAGATATTTGGCTCTTCTACCAATAAAACCCACTGGAAAGTCAAAGGGCTGGAAGATTTTAGCTACTAGCTGTGTAGAGGAAGCTTTTGTTATGTAAACAAGATAATTACTGGCACACCATAGGAAGGGCCAAGCTAAGCACTTAGTTTCTGTTTCACTTTTCACATCTTAGGGAGCGATCAACAAACTTAGGTTTTTCTTTCCTTTGTAGCTGAGATTTATTATTAAAACGTTACAGAATAAAATAATAAAAAATATACATGTTTACACAAATTTACAAATAAAAAAATAAAACAATATCTGAGCCACTTCAAGGAAACTTGTGTTTCACGAAAATAAGACAATCAAACTTTGCCAAGTCATACATTGATCTGTATTTGGAGACCAGGGTCTTGCCTTCTGTTTATTTATCAATTTGCATTTTTGTAATGAAATAAACGGCATCCCACTTCAACCTTAATGAATTAATGAATTAATTTATTTTTATTGTTATTGAATTTTTAGGGCAAATGAAAAAAAATGAAAGATGAGTTAAAATACAAATATGAAACTATTAAAATCATTAAAAGTATTTATAAAACCTAATTTCTTAAAAAAATACATTTTACATTGTTTAATTCAAAATAAAATATTTTCAAATGCAATTTTTTTCCAAGTACATGTTTAGAGTTTTGTTAAACAGTTTGGATTAAAAAACCTGTAGTGTAGCGGGACAGTATACTACAAAAATACCTTCCGGTGTTTTTCTCTGCAACAAGCATTTGCGTTTATTTTATTATGTTCTATTTCATTGTTTAATTTAAAAAACAAGAAAAGGAACTAATTCACCATCATGAAAGTCAAATTACTGAGCGTATTCACAGGCACTTAGTATTTTTTTTCTTGGTTAAATAAATACATACATTTACATTTATGCAGTTGGCAGGCACTTCTATGCAAAATGGATTTATATGGCATGGAATTTATAGATTTGATCACTTGTTGCTGTCCTCGACACTATCATTCAAACCCACTACCTTGACATTTCTGTGCCACACTTAACTGAAAGAGCTGCAGGAAAGCTGTATAAAAATAAACGTAAAAATCTCTACATTAAAGGGCCATTCACACAATAGTAGACATGTGATTCAGCAGTGAATAAGGTCTCTCCAAACATAACATATTTTTTAATACTGAAAGTTCCTGCATTAATGTATCTGCTTGATGTTTCTCAGAAGCAGCAGCAAAAACTATACATTGATGAGTTTCTTTCATGATGCTTTTCGTTGCTTAGCAAAATAAAGGCCCAGGAAAGTGTATCCTTTTACAATCATTGTATCTGGATGAGAATTACCCAGAAGATAATGCACAGGATGAATCAGAATGTAGAATCAGCCCATTGGAATAGTGTCATAAGATTCTGCTCAGAAGAATGTGAGGAATGCTGTCACAGCATTAGCCAGTTGTAACCCTTCTGGTTTTTTATCTTGGCAGGCCTGTCCCTGTTACCCAGTTTAGCAGTGTGTTATTGAAGCAGCAGCGTCCTCCACACATGAAACGGCATGGATTGGCGGCATATTTGGGTCAGGCATTAGCGTGGAAACTCTTATGTTTGTACTATCGTGTTTTGCTTTCTCCCCTCCCTGGGACTTATCCGCCAACTGCATGGGTAAATGTGTATAAGAGAGGGAACAGCGGAGGAGGGGACCCATGGGTTCCATGTCTTTGATCCCTATCGAAGCGTATTTTATAGATATCAGAGCCCGATGTCTTTTGGGACCCTACTTCACTCAATGACTTTATTCCAAAAAGCAAAACAGAAAGGAAAACATTCCCAATGTATCTTTCTAGCCCGCTCCTCCAGAGAGATGGGTTTTGTTTTATATCAGCTTAGGAGATTCACACTTGCTGTCTGGTTTGATATCAACTAGCTGAAGACATTGTTAGAATATTGTGCATTTCAGCAGACCCCCTGGGACAAAGATACCATTTCAGTGGCAGGAGATTTTTATTTTGCAACTTTTTTTTGCAATTGTTACATTTATTTCAGGTGAGTTGATGGTTTTTTGCTCAAGTTAGTGAGTATTAATTGGGAATAAATAGAGCTGAAATGCCAGTAAGATTGCAAGGGTCAATCAGATCCTCTTGACATCCATTAGGATTAGAAAAAAAAATTAATGAATGTTATATAATTGTACGTATTTATTTAGAATGTGTCTATTGACACTCGTAAAAATAGCTTTTACTTTGTTTGTATGTATCGCCATCTATTAAACATGGATTTGTAAAAAGGTCACAGATTATCTAGCTATGCTACAAAAGAAATGTATTGTGTTTTCTGTACTTTTTATTGTATATACAAATATGCATCTCAAAACCCAGGAAATTAAAAAAATAATAAAATTACAGAAGTTTAAAAGCTTTTTGTGAAACATTTTACAACTATAATTTTAAAAGATAAAGTGCAGATATCTGTGCAAATAGAAAAACAAATGTAGAGAGAATTTAATTTTTGAACTTTTGTTTGATACAAAATCTGGATTTGTATTGATGTATGCCAAATCAAATGCTAAATGTAAAAGGCAGGTTTAAATATAAAACGATGCTATAGCATATAGTCGGTTCAATATCAGGTCACAGAGGTTTAAAAACACAAATTAAGCTATAGGGAATTGTTTTTGACATTTAAAACAATGGTTAAAAAAAATATTATCAAAGAATAATATGTAAGCCCCACTGCTTTCCAAAGCACTCTTCCTCTCTGCACAGACAATGCTTTGATACATAAGGGTTTTCTAAGGATTTTTCTTCTCAGTATGGCAAGACCTATCACTCTTTACAGATGAGCTTGAGAAGAACTTCTAAAATATATTATCCTTAATTTTGTATGTGTTTTTTTGTTATAAAAGAGTAATGCACAGAAAAAAAATCTGTACAGTATTTAATTGTATGGACATCCATTATATGTTTTGAGCTTATGGTAAATATTGTTTGATTGAAATATTGAGATATTGTTTGAGATTTATTTTGAAATCAAATACTGATTCTTGATTGATTGATTGATTGATTGGTTTTAGGAACAGCAAAAGAGATATCAATCTAAAATTAAATTTCATATCTACTTACATCATCTATATTCATTTAAATAAATAAAAATATGATCAGTGTATATAATATATGTTCATGTTCATGGTAATAAAAAAAAAACTCAAATGCAAGAGTTGGAGACAAAATTGAGTTAAAAAAATACAAAAATTACAAAAAGTCATCAGGGGAAAACTAAAGAACAAAGAACAAACTGAACAGTCTTCAAAACATAAATCACCACAAAGCTGCATAACTGGAGTAGCGTCACAGGACGCTATGAAGTTATGAAACCTATAGGTTATGGGGGTGGGGTAGAAAGCGGAACACAAGTTTTTAAACAGAATTACTCCAAACGCAAAAGTGCAAACCTGCCACAAAAAAATGTCTGCTATTATTATTTACTGTATTTTGTTAAAACATTTGTTCTTTAGAATTTTTGTAAAACAATGACATTTTAAATGAGAACTGGGTCACATAAACTAGGTACATAAAGCAAACAGTTCAGTAAGTACATCAGTATCTCATCCTATGAAGAGATAAAAAAATAAGTGTTAAATGTAATTAATTATTTTGCTAAATCAAACATCAACATACAACTTCAAAAATCTGCACTTTATATAAACAATAGAAAAAAAACAATATGTTTATTATGTGTCTCTCTGAATTAGAAGGGTTTGGCTGTTTGAATGATTCAGAGTCTCTCTCATTGTGTGTGTGACTTGATGAGCGCTCATGTTTCATGTGTTGCCTTTTGCATATTTACACCTGATAAAATAGTGCTTGCACTCGGTGATATTTTTGTTCATCGTTCTTCTCTCATTGTTGTTGTATTTAAAAAGCAAAGCTGAAATGTCTCTAGGTTTAAAAGCCTCCTCACAGCGCTCAGCTCTGTTAACGCTTAGAGTTAAAAATTGAGAAATCTCACCCTCCTCTAACTCTAGCGCTCGCTGATTGGATATTTACAAAATGCATATTTGCTTCAGAAATGCGTAAACAAGTAGTTTGCCAAGCGTTTTTTTTTTATTACAACATGTAGGAGTTTTTGTAATGAGGAACTAAAAAAACAAGCTTCACAAGCACGTATTGAACCGAGGGTGGCATACCATTGTGGCATTCCTAATATATGCTAGTTTCTATATTCGACCAAATAAAAAGAGCCATTAACAATATTTTTTTTTTACTCAGCCATCTGACTACATTTGGAAATACAACAGAATTTTTAAGACCTTTGACCAACGGAGAGAAACAGCTCCCTTCCCTATAATAAAGAAACCTTGGTAAAGTGACATTATTATGAACTAGGTCTTAACATGGAGGCATGAGGGTGCAGTAAAGTGAGTTTTATTAGCACTGTGTGCACTATGACATGTGGCCGTGCGGTTTCAACCTCATCATTTCATCACAAAGAGAAAATGAAGCCTTGCACACAGTTTAGCCTTTCAAGAAAACAGCCTTTCATTTTCAACAACTGAAGCAGTCTCTATTCAAACACAATAAAGGTCCTGAATATTCATTAAGACGATGATACAACATGAGATCCCCAGCATTTGTAAAATTAATGTAAAAAAAAAAACATTTTAATTTTCAGGGTTATCTATCTTCCGGTTCTTCTCCTGGTAAAATCGTATTTACACTTAGCGTACAGTCCAAACGAATTGACTCAGGCATGTCCCATAGCAATTATTCTCAATTCATAATTAATGTGCAGTGGTCTGGGAGCTAATTTAGGCTTGCACGATGACTTGTGTTCTGTGTGTGTTGTCAGTCCCCATCACAGTAAACAGCAGTAGTGGAGGAGAGAGCTCGGCATGTTAGCGCATTAGCAAGGGCCCATGGGAGCTGTTCTTTGTGCCATGCTGTTGTTCCTTTGTAGTGAGAGACACACAAAAACAGCTAAAGGAGTGATGAGAACAGATGCAGGTGATGTTTACACTCACAGAGCTGTTAAGTTCATAAACAGCCTGAGATTTGTTATGCTAGTTATGCTAGCTAGAATAATGTAATTGTTTATGTGTAATGCGACTATAAAGCGGTTATGAAAGTCAAGGTTGTTTTTAATTAAACAGTTGATTTGATTATAGCTTTTATGCCAATTGTACTTTTAAATTCTGTCTCTCTCACCTTCTCTATTTTCTCTCCTCTCTTTCTCTTTGTGCTATCTATCTGTCTCTTTTCTTTCATGCTCTCCTTTTTTCCCTTCTCTTTTTTTCTCATCATCTTTTTTTTCCTTCTCTCTTTCTGTTACTTTCTTATTTTTCTCTCTTTACCGCTTCTCTCTTTCTATCCCTAGAAACACTCTTAAGAAAATGGCTCTGATGTGATACTGTCTTCTCTTGAGTAGTTTTAGAACAGATACATTTATTCTACTTTCTTTAATTTTTTTTTGCAAGTAATGGTACTTTTAATTGAGTATGATATTGCAGTACTCTTTACCCCACTGGTTATCTCCCCGTTGTGGTAATGCATTTACGTGAGATCTGTTAGACCCAAACCAGACGTAAATTTTTGCAAGTTCTGACATGTGTGTGTGAAATTCTGTCGCTAAACAGCTCCAGCCGCAGTAAATAAAACAAATCAAGCAGCATTTGTTTCCAATCTTTTTTGTTGATAGTCTTTACTGGGTATTTATTTATGACATAAACATTAAATTAATTCAACATAAAAAATGTGATAGTATGTCATTGCCAGGTCATTTATAATGAGAATAGGGCAGCTGCAAGGAAACCCATGTATCTGCAGTCATCTACCTGAGAGGCATCTCCACCATCTATTGAAATTTTGTAAATTTATGGGATTGATTCTATTGTGAACACGTTTAGCAGTTACATTGTAGTTCCGGTCACAAAACAAGTTATTCTTGCAAATCCTGTGTCTCCAGATCATTAAACTTTGACATCTGTAGGACATTTACATATACTACATTAAAATAATAAAATAAAGACAAAAATCAGATTGGGCCTAGAGTTATTACTTTCTTATGCGGGAAAAGAAATAAAGTCTTCAGTATCATTTCCTTTCAGACATGGTTGTGAGCCGCAGCAGGCGCAGATGTTCTATTAGCTCCACATCAAAGTAGTTAATTGCTGCCACATGTAAGCCAGGCACTGAAGTTTGCTGCATTGCTGAGTGTTTCTTCAATAATTATTACCATTTTCACATCTCTTGAAGCTTATTCTGCTCTTACAGGTGTTTTCCTAAAATCCATGGTGGTTTGTGATTAAAAAAAAAGCTGAAATCACAATTGTTGATGTAAAGGTTTCTTTGATATAGTGTATGGGTTATTCTTTTAGCGTTTAGATGATTGAGAATAAATACAATTCCACTTTATCACTGTTTATAAAGCACATTATATGAAAGGAAAGTCCTCAAAGTGCTACACAAAATAACACAACAGAAGATGAAAAGATGAAACACAACAGAAAATACTAGGAGTAACTCACACAACAGTTAAACACACAAGAGGACACGGTTCACTCCAAGATAAAATCCAAAGAATAAAGGTGCAGTGGCATGTTTTGATTTTCCGCTTTATTTTATTTATTTATTTTTTAACTTCCTTGAACACATTTTAACACAAAAATAAGACTCCTTGCATTTTTATTATTGGGGGATAACCATGGGCAAGCGTGCATTTTTTTTAGCCTTTATTTAGATCCGACAGGACAGTATTTAGACAGGAAGAGATGTGGTTAGATAGAGGGATGCATCCATGAAACCACACAGCAGTACCGTTAGAGTGTTTTAACCACACAATGTTAACTAAAACCTGACGCAAGTCAATTTAAAAGTAAAATATTTAATAGTAAACTTTTATTTGCATATTTGACTGAAATACTTCAAATGAAAGTTGTCTTTTTCCCTATAAAATGTAAAAATAATCCATTGATTCTAGTTCAGTAAACCTGGAACGGTTTACTGATGCCGTCTCACTCGGTTTACTGAGTTCTCAACTGTAGTTGTGCTACTATGGTTACATTGCTATTAAAACTGAGCTAATTGCACCAGGCTATATCTGCAGTTATATAATTTTAATAGCCCTCTTTTTCTTGAACGTCTTGTCCCGCCCTTCAAAAGCAAGATGACATGATGTGCATATTGTGTCTAAGTGTTTTAAGACACAAGTAAGTTATTATATATGAAAAAAGCAACCCCCCAACACAGCATCGTACATTTTTCTTTTGATATTTGGCATCAATTTTTCAGGAAGTGACGATTTTGTTTTCTCGGACTCACTGGATGGAAACGCCAATATTTTATGCGATATTCCAGATATATGGATGTTCTGAAAGAGGACATGAAGCTAGTTGGTGCAAGAGTAGAGGATACTGAAGACAGAAGGTGGAAACAGATGATTTGCTGTGGTGACCCCTAAACTGGGAACAGCCGAAAGGAAAAGAAGATTCCAGTTTTGGTTGCTTCTTGAATTGGACGTTCGGTTGTTTGGAGTGACATACAGTGAGCCATTAGTGCACAACACTAATCAAAGTAAATCATAAACTATGCATATTTTGATTCTTTTTTTTTTTTTTTTTTTTTTGGATGTTACAGGCTGTGTCTCTTCAGGATAAACTGAATAAGCTGACAACAGTCCATGCCTGCTTGGATTTCAGAATGTGGGAACATTATTTTGAGTTATTTTGAATAACTTGCGCTACAGAACAGCACTTTCCACATTATAAACGTTATTTTTTTTTACAACACCTTGACTCTAACATTTGTTATAACACATTATTGGTAATCTATACAAAATGTTTTGCTCGATTTAAAACTGATTTAAAGTGTTTTAAGGCATATCAGCCCCTTAAAGCACACTTTCTTTAAAGGGAGAAAGGAGCGTCAGGACCCGGAAGTGCAGCGCGATGTGGGACAAACAAGTGGAAAATAGAGCAGTAATGTTTGTTATTGTTCGTATCTCGAACATTTCGTAACTCGAAGCATTCGTATCTCAGGGTACCGCTGTATTATTTTTTTTTTGTTTTGGAAAGATGCAACAAATCATGTCAATATAAAAAAGACAAATATTTAAAATACTATACTCTTTGCCTTTATATACCATTGAAATGTTGTAAAATGATGAAAATACTGCACACTACAGTAAATAATTTAAAGGATCAGAGAAATCTGTACATGGACTAATTGCAGGCTACTCAATCTTTGGTCACCTGACATATTTTAAAAAGATAGCATTGCATCTTTTACACTGCAGCATGACAAAACAAAGGATATTTCCATACTGTTAAAAAGGACAAACACAGGTTAGATTTGAAGATAAACACCTTCTGCATCTGTGTGTAGCATGCATCGGATCTGGGCTTTGAAGCAGAAACGAACCAATCACTTGGGGTGGAAAGATCATCTTGACAGATGAATAAGAACTGTGCACATTTTCTCATTAAGCAATCTTAGATTACGCATCACCACAAAGGAGATGGGGGGGGGGGATCCAGGTCACTACACACACCCCATACTGTACACACACGGAGTTCGCTCTTTCTAATGCATCCAACCGCAGATATCATTATTTAGAGCAGGAGATGATGGTGTCATTGATTGTGGCCGAGTCATGAGCATTTCATTTGCTTCAGGCTACACGTCTGATGAGTCGCGTTCTTCTTTTCCCTCTCTGCCTGATGCTGTTATCAGCCACCCGGGTGAAGCAACCACGTGTGAGAGGGTATAGCGCAAGGTTGCTTTAGTGGTTTGAGCAACTCTCTCACAAAGAACAGCTGCTCCACTTGGCATCACGAGTCCAGCGGCAGCTCACCCAGAGGTCCCATGATCTTCCAAGCCCCTGACTCTCCGGCCGAGAGCACTGCGGGATCTCTGTTGAAAACCAGGCCATGTTTGGAATGCATTCGGAGGATTTTCTTGCTTTTAAATTTTGATTCATCAATCCATGATTGGCCAATTCCAAAAATGTAAATTAATATTAGGAATACAAGGTTTGTTAAAGCAGAAAAAAACATGGATCATAATTAGCCCTTGTATATTATATGGGTGAACTTTAACTTATTAAGTAACTGTTATACCCCTAGAGGTTGTTTTTATAATTGCATGCATTTCTGTTGCATTTTTTTTTGCAGTTTTTATACCGCAAGGCTAGTGTCTAGTTTGATTTGTGTTAGAGCATTTCATACCATCCATTAGGGAGCAGCACTACTGTTTGCATTAGGTCCTCTCTTATTCTCTAAGCCAGGGGTGCTCACACTTTTCCAGCTTACGAGCTACTTTTAAAATGACCAAATCAAAGTGATCTACCCGCTACAAAAATGTAAAACATCAATCAACATTCTTTTTTGACAAAAAGAATCGAATTGACAAAACGCACATAATAATTAATTATTTACATTTTTTGTAATAACCTGAGTTTAATTTGATGACTTGCACTGAATTGAATCATTAGAACAGTTGTGTGTGACCTGAATTTGGTGATAATAGAGTGATTTTTATGGGAGCAATTGAGCTTTGATCCAAATAATCAAGAATAAAATGATGCTCTAATAAATATTTCAATATTAATTGAAACTGAGTCGTGCAGTACAATATACAGGTGAGGAGTGGCGTGTTGCTTGATTTTGGTTGTAATAGAACAATTTAGAATGAAGTTATGAAGCATATTCTGGGTAAAACATATTTTGGATCTGGTAATTTGCAGACGGTCCCTAAGCGATTCCATGTCAGCGGGTTGCGCATAGACGGTAATGTGTTTCTGCGAATGCAGAGAGAAACTTGTTTTGATAAAAAACGTTTTGTAGTTTGACCGCTACATAACACAGATTAAAAGTAGGTATTTTTTGTTTACTAAGAACATTCTGGTCTCGAGCTATTGATCAGAGAAAACCGAATCCGTGAATCTGTAGCTAACTTTACTGAACTGTGACGGGATGGATGATCGGCTGATATTGTTACAATTTCACGCTGCGATCGACCGGTAGCACCTCCGCGATGAATCGATGTAATGAGCATTCCTGAGCTCATTTTATAATGCTTCTCATGTTCTTTCATTTAACATGTGAGTAAAGGATAACTATGTAATAGAAAATATTACATAAAACAGAAAGACAACTTAAAGAAGTTGCAGAAGTGACTAAAAACACCATCACTAACATCCAAATCATTTTGATTCCTAGATGATATATCCCAATATTTCTACAATATGTATTGTGAAAATTTTGTATTGTGATATATTGTTCCACAATATATTGTTACACCCCTAGTCAGTGCTTAATTTGTAAATTTGAAGTTACTGGAACACAACAGGACTGGGGTGACAGACAGGGGGGCTGGCCCAAAACAGTTGCTGGAACACAAACAGAACGCAATGGTTCAGTGTCTAACATGCCTACTTTTAAGCAGCAGGACTTACATACATCATTTACAACATAATTTAAGACATATACACACAAAAAACCTTTAGATTACTTTCAACACAATTTATCTTAATCTTCAATATCATGTTAAATGGCCGTTTAACATGATAGACTTGAGTCTTCGTTTTTTTTTAAAAAACGAAAGCAAACTTGATTGTCTTTTAGACATGTTAGCATGAAGGAGTCAGGACACTTTTTTTTTTGGCCAAATGCCGCCTAAAAATAAGTTACGTACAGGACGTAAATTACCCAGCAGCAGCCTTTTCAGACTAGCTAGTAGTGCATTTTATTTATTATTATTTTTTTTTTACATTATACAATGCAGAATAAAGAAAACACACTAATACAATAATTATTAATTATTTTATTTTATTTTATAATATTTTTATCTAATCGCTAATTTCCACATAATACGGGCCGGCCTGCCGACTGCAGGGGACAGCACCAGCCTACGACGAAGGCAGCCTGGCACACCATAGGCGAGTGCTCTGTATATTCTTGAGTCGGGGGAATGCATTGTAGTACAGTAGAGTGAAAAAAGTGGGCAGGAATTGGGCAGA
The DNA here is from genome assembly GCA_007224835.1 of Danionella cerebrum. Lineage (NCBI taxonomy): Eukaryota > Metazoa > Chordata > Actinopteri > Cypriniformes > Danionidae > Danionella > Danionella cerebrum. Next base: position 39,195 of record SRMA01026329.1, read on the forward strand.
TAAAGACAAATGGGGTCAGATAATTACCGGATCCCAGAATAAAATTTTCCGGATCCTTGGAAGCCAGAAATTGAGAGAAAACGAATTGCGTTTCGGCAAACGGCGGAACAAATTAAGCACTGCCCCTAGTATTTAATTTGTTGTTTAGTTTAGAATAAATTAGTGGTTGTATTTTCATTTTATCAATTGGTGCCATTTTCATCATTAATCTTTTCAAAAAATTATGTTTGGCCTGTGATGGACTGGTAAGCTGTCCAGGGTGCACCCCCGACTTTTTGCGTTAAATGTGCTGGAGATGGGCAGCACCAGTTTGTACTTTCTCCCCCTATTGCACAGTATTCTTCATTTTTCAAATTTTGAACATGCTCAACACAAGTCATCGCTTGGCCAAGAAACCAATCCATGTCTTCAACAGCAAGGATATACAAGTTATTATCTGTGTTCCACTTTGTTGATTGGACCTACTGAATCATGTGAAGGGCATTGCTGATAATTGCCATAACATGACAACATCTGAAGCAACTGAATAAAACAAGAATCCAGCTTAAAACAGACACATGCTGAAAGTTGCTCACAAGTCTGACCTTGACAACAGACAGTAGCCATGTTTTCATTACCAAAGATGCAAATGAAATCTATCCGCAAAACTGAAATATCACACAAAATTATTTGCAAATAAAGCACAGTTTTGGACTCCAAGTCCAAGAGGCCAAAATTGGAATTTCAGAATGTCCAAAACAGCATGTCATGAAATCGGCCCATTGGTTAGTCCATTAATGCTGCCCCATCGCACCCCAAAAAAACTGCTTACACGTTGCATTAGGATTTGTTTGGTTAATGAATTTTCATCTAAGTTTATGCACATTTTTTTCTCATTGGACCAAAAGTTCAAAATGTATGCACATCTTGGCGTTTGCATCCAGGGTTTTTCAGTGATATTCCAAAATGCCCAAAAAGGGAGGATAGAAAGGCTGCTGGTGATTACAAGAAAAACGGGCTTAAAAACAGGGTGATTATCACAAGACTTAAGGCTAGTGTTCTGATCAGATGACACATATGAAGTGAGTTAAAGTAATGAACATTTTCAAAGAAAAATAGTCCAAAGCTGACAGTTGAGTATAAATAGCCTTTTTGAAATATTGAACAGTAAATTGCATAGGTTGTCACTAAAGGAACATTTCTATTTACATTTAGACAGATTCACAAGAAAAAAAAAATGGGAGTGGATAATTAAATTAGAAATAAGAAATACACATCCCTTTGATAAAGGCGGATGAGTCATACTTGTGCTGTTTGGAGAGATCCCAATGTGCCCATTGCTGTATAACATGCAGAACAGCACGATCAGGAGGCTCTAATGTGGTGCATACTGCGAGCAGTCGTCTCAGGCAAATGACTCTCTACTCTCATACAATTTTTTGGTGTGAGTGAAGAGGCTATAACCTCTTGTATCGCCGACGTCTCAGCGGAATGTCAGGGCAGGTGTCTGAGCTTCTGTGAGACACGTGATGCCAGGCTTGTTTACACAATTTGTGACTAGGCTCCTGCAAGAAAATCAGCCTCAGTTGAGATATTACATCAGCTAATAAGGAACAGTCACCTTAAGCAGGGCAGGCACGGAGGGGGAGATGAGTTGAGCATTGCACAATTATCCCAAGTCAAGCATTGAGTTTAAATGCAATTATAAGCACACTACAACTGATGAAAGAAGTGCAACAACACACCTCATTCCACTTGTTTATATTCCATTGAATGCAAATGCTGGAAGTGCTAAACAGCCAGTGGGAAAAAGTTTATTAGGGGCAGTAATCTAATGCCTAATGGATTCAAAGGCATATTATTATCTGTGTATTATTATCTTGTATATATGACCTGTTTTCCACCGCAATAAGTCACAAGTGAAATGTATTTGTAAATTATTGGCTAGTCCCAAATTTGCGGTATATTCAGAATTCCATTCATCTCATTCACTGATGTGTAGTTTCACAATAATAATTCTGTGCAATGATAAATATTGTGAATGAACCACAGATAATTTCCCAGAAAGTTGCTTTGCATCAGTGAAGATGTCAGTTCCTCATCAGCCTTGAACTTCACTGCACATCAGTGATATTTACAAACAAATAAAAACAAAAGACACACGCATTTTCACAATTTGACTGGTAACCATTTACGTGTAGTGTTTAAAATGTAATTTAAATTTTTTTCCTTACACATTTTTCCCAAAAAAGCTTTAAAATGTTATTGTTGACTTGCCTTTACTTATAAATGAAGTCCATGTGCCGCTCCTTCTAAAGAAAGGATTTGAGAACTTGTTTGTAGAAGTGTTTCTTTTCTTTCTTCAGTTTTAAAAGTCTATCTCAGTTGTCTGTAACAAACCGAAGTCTGGTGTCTTCCTAATAATAATTATCTCCTTCTTCGATTGAAAGTCACCTGCCTCCCTTCACTACACATCACTTCTTTACAGACAGTTCAGAGTCCACTTGGCAAACATTTTTCTTTTTGGTGAGCAGCAGGAATTTCTCTTCTTTTTAACATGCATCTATTGTGGTTTCCCACAGTTGAAACAACCACATGCATATTGGAATTATTACTTACATCGCTAA
>SRMA01026330.1:0-72118 GCA_007224835.1 Danionella cerebrum
CACTTAATTACACATAACTTCATCTATGGACATAAACGTTTGGATTTCTTTCTATGTGTGCAAATTTCATGTCAATAGCTCGATTAGAAATATGTTTTTTGAGAGAAATATTGATGTGTTCAATACTTATTTTCCCCACTGTGTGTGTGTGTGCGTGTGTTTGTGTGTGTGTATATATATATATATATAAATCTAGAATTCTTTTTTTTTTTATTTAAATGCCTTAAATTGTTTTTTTTTGTTTAATTCCAACTCTTATATAGTGAAAATGGAGACATTTATTCATGACTGCTTTGATATTTAACAGTTCTATGCAAAAATTTGGTTTATTTTATTTTTTCTAAATCAGCAAGCAAAGGAGTGCATGAAGTTATGAAGGATAACAATAAAAAAATTACTTGAGAACCTTATTAATACAAATTTCCTTGTGTTCTTTCGATGTTTACTGTTTTTTTTTGTCACAATTATGAACGCCACACCATGACAATATATATATGCGTGTGTGTGTGTGTGTGCGCGCAATTCAATATATGTTCTTTATACAGTGTAAGTAACATTTAACTGAACATTAATGTGTATATCAGTGATAATATATGACTCGTAACCTCACATTTGATTTTTCTTTCCATTATTTTAAGCAGCTGATTTAGGTTAAATACATTTCGTATTAAGCTGTGTACTTTGTGAAAATCATTTTGTTAAATATACTTTTGTTGAACAATTATTGTCCAAAATGTTCTTTAAGCAGTAGGGCTTCATACCAAAAATCAACACAATCATTTAACAGCCTTTAGCTGAATCCTTTTCTCATGCACCTAACGCAGAAGTGTGCAAGAGCTCTTGCCTTGCATGTCATTTAAGTACCTCTGGCATTCACTAATCCATATCCTACACATCCTGGCCTTCACATTCAGCTTTTATGTTTGGTTTGTTTTCGAACACACTTTAAATGACATCAGTTCTTAAAAGTACAGCTTTTCTTGTCGTCTGTAATTACATGGCTGCAGTTTATTTAGTGTGACTGGCACGTTGTTATAACAGTGGTAGCGTTGATGCCTTGGTCACATGACAGTAGTCGGTGCAGGGGGAAGGGCTCTGGATCTGATTGACAGGGCAAACTGAAGATTTACACCAAACAAACAATTTCGGCACGATGGTGTGAGAATGTTTTATTATTACTGTCAAAAAATGAAATGTTTCATTGGAGCTACAGATACAGGGCTTTCATCAAGACAATGACAATGCACATATGCTTTACAAAAATACAACAAATTTAACAACATTCTGCTGTCTCTCAATCAGAAATTTAGCTCAGTCATTATTTATCTCACTAGAATAGTAGAAAATGTAGAATTATGTGAGTGAAATAAGTATTTCTATACAGATGTCACATGATTCTAGTGAGCTGGCTGACATGTTTGCTACATCCTCTTTGCAGAAACCCTTCAGGTCATTACGGTTTCAAAGCTGACAATTTGGAAACTCGAACCTTCAGCTCCCTCCAGATATTTTTTAAACTCCAAATCTTTCTGTTGTGCATGATCTCACAACTGCTTGGTGTCTCATTCCTGGTTTGTGTAGATCTACCATCTTATCCTTATTCTAAAAGGGTTGATATTGACACATGGGAGCCAGACATTCTGCTGATTGATTAGGCGTCAGATACCTGAGTTTAGCATTCGTAATGGGTACACAAATAATTATTATTTTTTTGTTCATGCTGTATCTCAAGAGCTCTATGCGAATAATAAAAGACCAAACTGAATTAATTGTCTTTTTAAGACATTTAAACATTAGAAGAAGTATGTATATTTTTTTTAAATCTCAAAAAATCTGATTATTTGCAAAACTAAATAAATGCCTGCAGGACCTTATAAAGTGCTAATAAAAAAATTGGTTCTACCAGTTCACCCTCAAAATACAAAACCACTTCCCAGCTGTAACATTGCTGCTCACTGATTAATGTCAAATAAAATTTTACATCATGCTCTACAACTATTTTTTTAATTATAAAGAAACATTCTGCTTTTATTCACAGTTTTCAATTCTGAATCATTCTGCAAAGTCCATAATTAAATACGTGCATTTGTGAACGGTGGTTGTTTCTTATATTCAGTCATTTCAGGTACAAGATGGACCTTTGGGAAAGGTTTCATCTTGAAATCATAGTTCCTTCAAAGAGAGAAAGCAGAGAAATCATGAGAACAGTACGAATGGGAATATAAATGACTCATCTGCCTTGTCATACAGAAAAATTAATATAACTTACACCGGAACTTACTCGTACACATCACAGTACTTCATCCTGCGGTAGTACTTGGCCAGTTTAACAGAGAAAATAATGCTGGGAATCAGAAACAGCATACACCACCCCAAACTGAACCAAAAGGCATTCTGGGAAACAGATAGGACTTCAGTTATTAAAGAACATTTCAGAAGGCACGATTTTAGCCAGGTAGTGAGTCGCAGACACTCGCATGCGATTGGCCAGATAAGCAAGCAGATCGGAGCATGTGCACGCATGTGACATTCACGCCGTGTGAAGTACCAAAGACTCGCTCTCCGAGAGTCGCAGGCTGGTCGTGAGATATTCAGTGTGCTCTGGGTCAGTCGTGCAGTGTGAAATGTGGTCTGACTGAAATAATGTCAGTGATCGCCTACAGCCAATGAGAAACACATGCAGGGCAAAGTTGTGGAGGAGTTACAAAAGCATAAACGGCGTTTATAAATAGTGGTTTTGGTTCAAATAAGGTTTCTTTTTGCTTTAATTGGACCCAAAAGAAAACAAAATAACGTGTGCGCTCACATTTCAGTCTGGCACACTATGACCCTGTTCTGTTTTTAAGACATTTCTCGCGTATGTTTGATTGCGAGACTCTTTTTTTACATAATGAATCTGCGAATCTGTCTAAAGTCGGGCAGTGCAAAATCCTCTGACACAGATCTATTGTGCTGTGTGAATTCAGCAACGACTGAATCCTGCTCCAGATAGTCCTTCAATGTGAAAGCATCTGTGACACGACTGCAGTGACAATCGTGTAGTCTCAAGCTTAAAGAAGTCTATCAACTGATGCCCAACCTGATGGTGAACACCATAAATTGCATCATTTGTTGTGAGCTGTTGGTGCTCTGTACTGCGCATGCAAATTAAACTCTCACTTCCTCAACCGTGCTCGTATGCAAACATTTAAGTCACTGACGACTGTATCCATTTTAAAAAAGCATAGCAAAACATCTGATTAATCTGTGTTCTTGTGTGGCTAAAAAAGCTCACAGTTGAAGAGAAAACTGCACTGTAATTCCATAATTAACAAAGATCCACCATAAAATGGCACCCCCAATTGAAAGATTTCAATACTTGCTTATTTTTCTTTCTAATTACTCAAACACAAACATTTGACACTGTCCCTTACTCTAGTGTTTTCATTTTACAAGAGAATTGTATAAGGAAGCATAATGCTAGTTTAAAATTTTGTCCAAATCAGCAGTGTTTTAATGTGTATTTTTGTTGCTAATTTGTATTTTTATGTTAAACTGTTTTGGGTGCCCTGAGAAATGTATTGTGGGAAAAGTAATAAGTCTGTATAGAAGATTAATGAATAGTTAAAGTCTAATGGCGTTATATAATGTAGCATAATTATTTGGATTTTCACTCCCTATTTTTAACACAACGTTCTTACCAAAGATCCTACAAAGTGTTTACAGAGCAGCTGCTCTGAACGGTCCACTGCTGCAGCTACAGCTCCACAGCGACCCACTCGCTCTATGATCTGATGCACAACACACCAAACTGTCAGAATTCCTTAATCCTGAAACCTTGCGGAACAAGAAAAGAAATGCAAACTTCTAAACATACCGTTTGATTTGCCCAGGTAGCATAATCCATAAAGATTTTGAACTGGCAGTCAATGAACACCCTGCTCTCCTGCAGAAAATATTGAGGAAGTATTAGATGACAAAAAACACGACAAAACTTTTCGTCCTGGAACCATAGCTTTTACACTCACAGATTTCACTATTTGTGATATGTCGTAGTTCAGGGTATTCTGAGCACTATTAGCTTTGTTGATTACATCGGCAACGGCTCCCTGTAAAGAACATGACGTGAAAACATAGAATGGTGGAAGTAATTCAAATTTTTACATTATAAGCCTTTCTGACACATCATTTGCAAGGTAATTCTTATTTGAATGGTGAAATTATTCTTTATTTATTGTGGTTGTAGCCTTTAATGTCAGAACTTGATAGGACGGTGAAGAGGAGACAGGAAGTTAGGGGGGAGGGATGGGTAAACAGTTGCACACATTTGCAGGCGTACATGTCCTACACGCTAGCAACAAGGCCATGACATAGGTCAATTCAGGTCTTTGCTTTTTTGGGGGAATCAGTGAATTTTAATTTTATCTTGATTTTTGTTATCTTGATTTTTTTAAAACCTGTATTTTTTTTAAATATTTAGTGCTCACTTTTTGCAGTTACAAAAATGACAAAATTTACTAATAATTGTACAATTTCATGATTGTGTTGTGTAATGAAAAAAGATCAAGTACTGTTGCAAAAAAAAAACTTTTTCAATGATAATTTATTAGAGCAAATTATTAAGTAATAAAAATGTTTAAATGCCCTGGATTAATTGAAATCAATGGTTAATGGGCGCTCAGTTTCAGCTTAGGACTTAAAATGCCTAGTTTAAAAATATTAACTTACATTTTCGGTTAACTTTGTTGCTAAATAATTTACTTACACTGATTTGAGATGATAATGTTCTAAGATTATTAATAGTGGCGTTCAGCTCCAGCTGTAAACAAGACAAAATGAAATGTTATTTCTATTCATCCCTTTTTAAAGATGGCATCTCTGTCTGAACACTTTGGTTCCTCTACTTTTACCCACCAGCAATGGCATGATGTTTGATGTGATGTCACTCTGGACACCTCGCAGATCTTGAGCTTCTGCATGCAGCTGGCTGGAGACATTCTGGTTTACCTGAAAGACAGAAGTAAATGTTTGACATTAAGTCTTTGATGGGACGGAAGTAATGGTGTTATTAAAACAGTAACATTCACCTGTTTTGCGGCTAAGATATCCAGACTTTCAGCTACTGGGTTCAAATTAATTTTTGAAACATTGTTTATCTGAAATAAAACAACCAAAAATCACATAGTGCACAACAAAAAACATTAGTCTCCATCTGAGTAAGACGTAAAATGTACCTGCTGTATGCTGTCGTTGAAGTTCATCGTGCTAGCACTCCCTGAGAAGTTGTACAGCTGGGATTTTATCTCTGGACTGAGAATGGTGATGTTTGTTAAGCTGATTTGTGCCTCTTCAAAGTATTGATAGATATTTGCTGTGTACTTTTTTGAGACATAGACACTTTTATTAGTTTCCATTAGTGATGCATTAAAATTTAAAAGAAAGTATGAGTGATAAACTGCCACCTTTGAAATGTTTAAAAAATCATTGAGGTTAAATAATTCATTGAGATGAAGTGTGGTCCACAGTGCCTTATCATGTTGACAATCACTAGAATAAAAAAAAACATATTACCTTATATTTATGGATAAATAACACCAACATGACACCAATTATTTGAGACATACCTGTAGATACTATCAATATTCACGTTTGTGTTCAGATTCAGAGTCGTTGATATATTGAACCCTGGTATCAGCCCTGGAGTGTCAATAATCTAAAAAAATAATCTGTATTATCTACCAATATTTCCTAGAATCTACCAATGAATGTTAACATCGAATAGAGCTTCAAAAAACATGATCATCATTCCTGCTAATACCTGGAAGAGTTGTTTGCTGTGCCAGGGAACACACACCATGGTATAGGTGTTACCACCCCCTATGAACAGGATCAGCACCACTAACATGAAGATCCAGGATATCAGGAAGCTGAAACCCACTCCACTAAAATGACGACATAAAATAAATGTTTATGTTTATAAAGTATCTATAGAAGAATATGGTTGAATATGGCTTCAAACTGTGTTCGAACAAGATCAGTTTAAAGCTGTTTGTGGTGGGTACTGGGCAGTCAAAAGGGTCAACTGAGGAATGCTACAGAGGACGATAAAATCCTAACAGGAAACTAAACAATGATGCATGATTTTTACATAGGTAGTTATTCCCAAAATGTACAAAAGATCTTTTTGTAATAAATAACTTTGAATATTTAAGAAAAGGACTTGTTCTTATTTGATATTTTGCTATTTTATTTTTACCCTTATAATATAAGTAAATGACGAGCTCCTCCTGCTCAGGAGTTATTTTGTGCCCTTGTCTGTTCATTTCTCTTTTTCCAAGTTTTTACAACCTACCGGCGTATTTTTCAGTCTTGCATTCAACAATTTGACCAGTCTCAGCCTCACGCATGCTGCACGTGAGTTGGGCATGCCCACTTATTTAAATTTCATGGTATACGCCATAGGCCGTACAAAATGTAGACGACGTGATGCCACCTACTGCCATTGGGCTAATATGAAGCCATTATCAAGCTGGAGAGGAGGCTGCCATTGATGGGTGAAAACCATTTAAACCCTTTGTGTAAACACCGTATTTTCTGAGGAAATAATTTTTAAAGTTCTTTTTTTCCCCATAGACTTGTTTTGTGTGGTAATCATTCTGCAGCCGCCCTGCAGTTTGGTTCATGCCGGCGGCCATGTGAGACACACTTGGTAATGATATATACCATCACACATGTCCTTTTAAACTGATCTATCCTGTCCCTCAATGGTTCCATGCTTCTACTTGGATGCATTCGAGAAGGAGCGCAAACCTTGTACGTTCGTACCGGTGAACGTGAGTGGTGAGGAGTGGGAGCAGTGCAAGGACAGGAGTGGGTTGATTTTGCATGGAGCTAGGAGGGTATTTTTAAAAAGTCAGAGCATTATGTTTTTTATAGTTCGCCCCAAAACCACTTTGAGTTCAAGGAGGGTCTGCTTGACTCCACCTACACCTCTGTTAATCGTCACAATATTCAATAAAGCATAATGTTTTTTTTTGTTTCTGCATGTTTAATCAAATTTCTAAATAAAATGATGATAAAATTAATAAAATCAATACATTTGATTATTGATTTACCTAAATATTTTGGAGAGCTCGCAGAGGGGGAAGTGGGGGAGTACAGAGCGAGTGTATAGCGGGGGAAAAGCAATGTCTGTGCAAAGTGAAAACGAAGGGAGGGGAGGGCGATATGGTGATGCTTCACTCTACTTGCGTAATCTAATTCATACCCACCACTTACGCTTACAAACTTAGGGCACGTCCTGATTTCAAACTCCTGAAACATTTTATAACATTGATCTTGTGTCTCAAAAGTTTGCAGCCGGTTCTCAAGCTTGATCGCTTTACATTGCACCCCGATATGTTGTTACACCCCTAGTTTTCATAGATGTATACCATTATTTCTTATGTAAAACATGTAAACACCATTTTTACATCAGAAATTAACTGTAAGCCAACTTTCTGTTCCTTACACCATGAAGAAAACTCCTCCACAGTTGGACATTCCAGAGCGATCTGATGGACTGTCTTTAGGATCCAGTCCAGATGGCCCCAACACGAGACCCAGAACATTACAGACAACCACCAGCAGAATGAAAGAGCTCAGGGTAAATCCAACAGCCCGACTACATACAATCAAAATAAAACAAAACCTTTAACCAAATACTACTGGAACACACAAAGAACGAAAAAAACTGACTTGGGAAGTACCTGATTAGACTTGCTTTTTCCATCTCTGGAGAAAAACTAGAGACAATCCTCTGCACGTCTGATATTTTTGTTGTGACACTTGTCAATGCACCAAGAGGAAGCTTTCCAGAAACACCTGCAATCTGATTTTTTATTTGATCGAGCTGAACAAGAGCAGCTATAAAGAAAAACAAGAATGTAAATTGACAAACCATGTCAACAGTGACTTGTCTAAAGTGTTTATTTCATCATTTATTAAAAATTACCTTTAGTGCACTGTGTAGCATAGCTCTAATTATGGATTTAAATGTGAAAGTGCTACGTGTATCGCATTATAGTCTTTAATACTAAAGAGTCGACTCGGAGACGCTGAAACATTCTGTTTAGGAGGTGGGCTCGACACTACCAATCATTGCATTTTGCGAAAGAGTCATAAATCGATTCTTTAATGAGTCTTTTCAATAAACAGTAAAATAAACATGTATTAAAAGATTATTAAAACCTGTTAAAGACTTCAAAAAACAAATAATTAATTTTTCGAAATAATGATATAGACTTTAATATGTTGAGATAAAATGATCAGGACATACTTACATCCCACGCTCATTTTGGTATTGTTTTCCACCATTTCTGGAATTCTTTCAAAAAAGTCTCTGCCCTAAAATGAAAATGAAACTCTCAAATATTTTAATGATTTAATTACTTTTTTTTTCTCTAAGCAAGCACATATCTAACCAATCACTCACAATAATTGCAACTTTAATCTCATTAGATACTTTAAACAAAGGCTGTTTTTTGTAGCTCTCTTTTCATGAAATACATTTTTAATTCCACAACAAAAAATTGAGCTTTGAGTCTTACCAACCCTGAACTACTGAACAGAGACAAGTGGTGAAACTGACCAGACAGTATAGTGTCATGGGAATGAAGTGAAATCCAAACAAAGAAAACTGTCACCAACCTTATTTACCTGCCCGGTGATATTAGCATTTTCAGCCGTATCCACTGCAGATTTCAGGCCATTTTGATCTGAAAACTAGTTCGACAAAAACACATTTGAATAAGTCGACTAAAGTTAAAAGTTGGGATACATCGATACCATTTTTTAAGACACAAGTACAGTTTTTTTCTGGTACTCACCAATACAGATTCTTATGACACTAATTTTGTAATGAGACTAATTGTAAGACGGCTGTATCATATATTTGTTTTTATATAATATCCCATCAGTGACATGACAAGAGACTTGGAATCTTGTACTTTGGTTCTAAAATGGTGCCAATATCCCACGTTATCAAAATCTAGTGGTTGTATTGTCTTTGGTTTTGCGGTTGAGCTCAGTATCGTGCCCAATACCAATGAAAAGTATCAGTGCATGCCTAGTTAACAGTATAGGAATTTAAAGTCATGATTGGGGGGAGATCTTTGTATTTGATTTAGACAAAAAAAGAAAGTTCTCGTAGTAGATCTTAAATTGACAATATCTTTTATAACCCATGGGGTTAAATGCTCAGAATCATCCAGTATTGAGTCCAATTTTCACTTGTTTGTTTCAAACTAGCCTTTAAATAGCCTAGCAGCCTAGCATCAGGTTTAACACTAGATGGCAGTGACATTTTCAAAGATATTATCATGTTTATTTTTCTATTGAATAAAAACCTGTTTTGATCCAGCTCTCCTTAACCACCAAACAAGTCATTTTAATTCCCGTAGAAAAGGAGAAAATTTCTGTCTCACTCCTTTGTTTGTTTCTTTTTTTCCCTTACCCTTCTTCCGCTAAATGAGAACATTTAAGTATTAAGTTCCTCTGAACACAACAGTAGTGATATAATCAAACCCATAGCATTGTTCTAAGGGTTTTATGAGTAATCCTCATTTCCCCAACTGATGCAGAAATTGATTTACCAGAAACAAGGAACAAAACCAGAAAACACTACCATAAATCCAAAGAATGACAAAGTAATGCTAAACACCAACCCGAAACCTCCTCCATGTCTGATGTGGAATAAGGAGGCCACATGCTTCACTGAGCAGTAATGACTGAATTCTTTAATGAGTTTGTTCCCATGACAGCTCTGTTTTGGCTTACTTCTAGACCTCCGTCCATGGAGAGTTTGTCCAGCTCTGGCAGAAGAGAAGTGCAGTTTGCACACTCTGGCATTTGCAGAGTGTTGTTTATTCGCTGTCTTACTGCTGATAAATTAGCTTGAAGCAAGTCCACTTTCGGCTTCAACTGAGCCATGGTTTTATTAACCTGCAGCAGTCCAGCGCTGGTACTGCTGATCACTGAAACATGCAAATTAAGCATGAAGCCAAATAAAGATGAGAACTCTTTTCCATGCATCTTATTATTTGACGTTTCTTCTGTACAAACCTTGGGATATTGCACTGATAGAGTTGAAAGCTGGATCAAGGGAACCTTTGAGACCATTTTGGATCATTCCACCAAGCACGGGTCCTGTTGCTATAGAAAAATATGAAGGAGTATTTCAATTTGCCAGGAATTAAGAACACTTGAGGGTTCAATACGTACCATTTAAGTTGTTTTTGACCTTATTCACAGTCACAATGCTCTCATTCGTCACTTGTTGGATTTGCTGTTGCAGAATAAAACATTCAAATTTAAAATAAATGCTAAAAAATTATAATAATCAGGAAAATACCAGAACAAAAAAAAATCATATGAATACACAAACAAAACCTGTTGATAAATTTAATTGTAGGTATATTTCAATATTGCGAGATAAAAAAGCTTTAGAAAACGTATTAAAAATACACTAGTATTATAGAAATAACTATTTGACCCTCTATCAATAAGTTTTCTGGCTCCCAGGTGTCATCAATAGCGTATTTCCACCATAGTTTTTTGTAATAGATCAGCAAGCTTTGGGGGGCTGGCACTTTAATTGTCACCTGTTTGGATTCTATAAAGTTCTATAATTGTTTGCCACAGAAAGTGTGACATGACATCCTGTTGATGGATGAATGGGTGGTCAATAAGCTCACTGATTGGCCAGACAGAATCATTAAAATCTCTGAAAGATACTAACGATTTGAGTACTTTCTAAATATCAGTGTGTCATCATTACAGCTTTTCACACTTGAAATCCTACACCCCGGATAAATGGAATCCTGGGTTATCCGTAATCATGTTTGACACTGCTTTCAAAAAACCTGGGGTTAACGGTTAATCCTGTGTATTCATTAATAGACGTTTCACACTGCACATTCCTAAACCCTGGGTTAACATTGTTATTTGCAGTATCACTGTTCTTAATTGGACGTAAAGCAGGCAACAGCCACTTCCAGTTACCAGTTTTAAAACAGAATGTTGCCACATAGGTCATCAACCATTTTAAGCCTCATGAGACAAAACAACAAGGAACAGAAACAAACAAGCAAAGTATATGAAGATTTATTTAAATTTCTCAAAAGTTTTGAGAGATTAGTGTTTAGTTGAACTATAGCGTCGCTGCTCAGATTCGCATCCTCATCTTGGAAACACATCTTTATCGGGGGTTAAAATTGGTGTTTAGAACGCCACGTTTTTAGAGTAGCTAGACACACCCACTCAGAAGTTGTCCTAAAAATCCAGTAGAAACATAAAAGCAAGATGTGGTGAGCCAAACCGGACTATAGAAAGAATCAATCCGAATCCAAAATCTCCAAGCAAAGAGTAGTCCAATAATGTCTGAGATAAGTTTGTAGACATACAAAAGGGATAAATGGGCTACACGACCATTGCCAGGTAGCTAGATGTGAAGAGTAGGTTAAGTTCTACACACAAAACATAAAGCAACTGTCAATCTCCTCTCACCGAATGACATTGGGACCTTAGTCACTAAGAAAACAATTGGTACTACAGTATGCTGTTAAGGACATTGCAATATCCCCTTAGATTCAAAATCCCTGATTTTAGTTTCTCAATCTGAAGGATTCAACAGAGAACTAGATGATAACGGTGGAAAGTCTAGACCCAAATCAAGTTTTCGGGCATCATCTTAACTTCTTGTGTTCAGAGAAGGAAGAATGCTATGAATCAGGGAATACGCAGCCAAATCTTCAACAAGAACCTAATTTTATTTAACAATGACCTGAAAGAAATGCCAATGAAAACAGAAGAGACGTGGCCTATATGGAGGGCGTTAAAAGATCCAGTCACCATTCGTCTGTTTTCGAAACCTTTAATGACTTAAATTCCAAAAACAGGCTAAACTACAAGAAACATGTGATTCCTAACAAGAGTTATATTATCAAGAACTACCGGTAAGTCATGTTTAACGAAGGGGTCAAATACTTATTTCAGCCGTATAGGTGCAGATGAGATTTCTTTTATTTTGTCTCAAATTGTTGAAAAAAAAATAATAATTTCATAGACTGATCCTTTCTTTGCAAAATACTTTCCCTCACTGTATTTGATAATGCGCTTTTTAATGTTCAATCAATTAAAATTCAAATTACATGTCCAATAAAGACCTATGTACCGTAGGAATGGCACCAATATATCCTTTGACATTCTCCAAGATGCCTGAGATTTCGGAAGGACCACGCAGCACAGTTTCTGAGGTGTACGAGCTGCTTAGGAACATGCAAACATTCCCTGCCCTACACATGAATTAACTTTGTTAATGAAAAAAGATGTGCAGTGGACATTACACGAAAATTCAAAAAGTGCTTACAGAATTAGTACAGTGGTGATGAATGTGCAGAAATAAATGCTTCTTCGCTTGCAGTGGATGCTGGATGTCTGTTTCTGTTGCATGCGGCCCCCGCAGTTTCCACAGCAACGACAGCAGGCAAAGATTAGGCCAATTAGAGGCATCAGGACGATGTAGAGGATCCCAATGGCAACGCAGACCAGGAAACCTTTCTGGTAAGTTAAAACCTAGTCAGAAGTAAAAGAGGTTAGCTAGATTGGTGGCTTTAAATTACATTTGCATGAACACTGAATTACTTTTATGTGACATTCCATTCATTCTGTTTGTAGGTTACTTTCACTGAAACTAAGATTCAGCCAAGTCCATCTCCTGAAAAACAAAGCCATGCAATAATCCCCCTTCACCAAACGTCGCTGGCACAGTCTGCCCACCATGTCGCCAAAAAAACGGCACCACAGCCTCGGCCGACCTGAAAAAGCTAGGGTTCGGCCTCATCGGGAATTCCATACCACTGACCCAGAACACAGAACGTTGCTGGAGCAGAGGGTGGAACAACGACACTGCAGGAATATGGCTCCCTCATGTTCCCCAAGGGTTTATTGTGCTCCTCTTTTAAAGACAGGGACTGTGGCCGCGACTGGTTTGAATAAATACCCCTTTTGGGGTTAACAACTGTGTTCTCCGTGTCTCTCTCGCTACAACATTTTTCTAAACAGTCATTCATTTTCAAACCCGCTTATTCCTTTTCGGGTCACGGGGGTCTCTAGCACACATTGGGCGAGAGGCGGGGGTACACCCTGGACAGGTCGCCAGTCCATCGTAGGGCAACATTCACTCACACATTCACACCTAAGGGGAATTAATTTAACTGCATGTTTTTGGGATTGAGGGGGAAACCGGAGTACCCGGAGGAAACCCACGCAAGCATGAGGAGAACATGCGAACTCAAACCGACAACCTTCAAACTGGAAGGCCACAGTGCTACCCACTGTGCCACCGTGGCGCCATTTTTCTAAACATATGTTATGTTATTAAATGGATGCATGATTTTGGGAGAGACCTGTGTTTGAATTTATTTTAAAAATCCTGTTCAACTGAAAGGTAAACTAACATAGTAGAATTTTAATTGTGATATTGTTTGAGAGCCTAACACTTTAAAATAACAAAATGTACATTTTATATATTTTACATATGTAAAACAAATATAGCTGTTTACATTCAATTTTATTTTAATTATTATAATTATAAATAAACCATTATTTATTCAGAAAGGGTTCATTTATTTCCAAACATGGTGTAAATTTTAAGAAAACATGATTGCATACAACATAAACCTTCCTGAAACCAGCAGGATTATCATTACTTTCCCTTCATTTGTCTCTTCCGAAAACCACTTTAATCTGTCTGAAACGTATTTTAACAAGTGAAAGTTGGATGGTTCTTCATGTAATGGCTACCACTATTTTGAGATCTGCATGTAATTTCAATAGCTGTAAATTCAACAGCTGTCCCATTCCTTCCAGGATGTTTGAGGTTATCCTCAGTGTATCGTGTTATTTTGAATTGATCGTTTTGTATGCATTCAAAGTAGCAGCTGAATATTGGGGCATGGCAGACACAGCTCACTGCACCAGGTGAACACAACCAAAATTCAGGTGGCTGATGACAATCTTACACATTGCTGTTCAATGCTCAGACTCAGTGGGTACATGCTTTGTTTCATAAATTATGTAATTAGTATTGGTAAGAAAAGGTTAGCATACAAATAATGTACCATACCTGTTACAGTAACACAAGGAGCTGTGATTACCAGAACTTTACCATAAAAATATGGATTTTATGGTACTGCACCCACAGTACTGTAGAGTTTATGTTTTCAAACTCTTTGTATTTCATTGTCTTGATAACATATGTCAAATTCCAGGGTTAAAATTGTAATTATTAGAAAACAATTTATTAATGCCTTTTACGCCACAGTGGTGCAGTGGGCAGCACTGTGGCCTTCCAGTTAGAAGGTTGTTGGTTAGAGGCTCGCCTATGGCCTTCCTGGAAGGAGTTTGCATGTTCTCCCAGTGCTTGCGTGGGTTTCTTCAAGGTACTTGAAGGTTTCCCCCACAATCCCAAAATGATGTGGTTAGGTTAATTGAATAATTTTAAATTCCTCTTAGGTGTAAATGTGTGTGTGAATGTTGCCCTGCGATGGACTGGTGTCCCCCCATCTCTCGCCCAGTGTGTGCTGGAGACCGGCAGACCCCTGAGACCCTGAAAAAGGGAATAAGCGGGTTGGAAAATGGAAAATTCTCAACTGAGAACTGAAAGACACTGCAAACCATACTTTCATCTTTTTGAAGGTTAAATTTAATGTCTCATTCTGTAAAAATAAGTACATTTTCCAAAGTAAATCTCCAATAAAGTATTGAAAAAAACATTTTTAATGTAATTTACTGTTACATTTACCCATTATGATATATTTTACATACTTATTTAATTATTTATTATAATAATTATGTTCTATAAATATAAATTACATTTATTACATTTTTGAATGCCATGAAATATAATTACAAACCTGAAAAATGATGAACCATTTTTTGTTTGATGACGTTATCTGCACAAATATTCATGATCATATGTAATGAAACACCAGTGTGTACAAGAAACATACCTTACAGCAATTGATGTGGACATTGCAGCTAGGAAAATATTGGCTGTTTACTCAACTTGAAATTACTGATACCATCATGTACTTTCAGTTTCAGATAATTTTCTGATTATAAAACACAGATCCTTGGATCATCCAAGTCAATGCATTTTTGCTCAATGTGCAAAACTAACTACCGGATATATTAAGAGCAATAAGAAAGTATGATTGACTAACTAGTTTCAGGAGGAGCACATCAGATAATTATCGACAAGGTGCATGAAAAAAAGGGTTTATAAGCAAAATGGAATGGTTGCCAATCTCAAATGGTTGCTATGAAGGAGTCAGTCCAATATGAGTAATATAAATCAACCCAATGTGATTTTAAGTTAATTATAGTACAAAAAGTACACTTATGTAAAATCTAGAAAAAGCTATCATCACAAACAGCAGTCCCTCATTAGATCTGAATAAAAAAAAAAAAAACGTTTTAAAGGGGTCATGAGATGTTGAGCATTTTAGTGGCTTCTTTAGTGATTTATAAAAGTAGATTGAATCAAAAATCAAAACATGGATGTTTCAGAACAAAAAACAAAAGGCTATACATGAAAAGCTAATTTCGCTATCCACAAAGCAGCGCCTTCTCTCAAGATTTCAGGAATCAAACACGCAAGTGTAAAACAAATATATAGTGTCAATTAATGAAGGGCTATTATTTGGGCCTGAAAACAGTCGGGCTGAGCTCAGACCCTCATAGGCAAGGCCGCTTACCTGCTTAGCATATTTGGCAAAACCTGTAAGAACACTGATGTCATGACACGGTTACATTTTTTACAATTGTTCAATTATTTATTAGTTCTTTGTATCATTTTTTTTTTTTTTTTTACTCTTGAAATAAAACAAGACCTTATTTCATTAATAATTAAATTGTTTATTAAACTTGAATCAGCCAGCATTTACATCTGAGTCACTGCTGAACACGGTCACAACTTAACCCGTTAAACAGAAATACTTTAAATTATTGTATTTACATGTTTCTGCTGTTTGCTCCCTGGAAATCTGACCCTCTGTTGAGGATTTCATAGCTGAAAAAACATCTATTATCCACCATTTCTGCTTCTCGTCTTTCTCAAAGCGTCTCTGACTCAATCCAGGCAGCTCAGCACAAACACTTCAGATCAGCCAATAAAAACAGACACTCCACGCAATCCAGCTTCCTGACTAGTCTTGGCATAATGAAGTAATTTCTTTAGTGGCTCACTAATCTAAGTGTTTTATTAATTATTCTGGAGTTATCAACATTGTTTTATTAAAACATTGATAGCTCACGATTGAAGTTGCTCGTAATTAAGAATTCTTATCTCCCTCTTGTCTACATCGACCGTCAGACTTTGCATACACTTCATGAATATACAGTGGACATTA
Organism: Danionella cerebrum; assembly: GCA_007224835.1. Taxonomy (NCBI): domain Eukaryota; kingdom Metazoa; phylum Chordata; class Actinopteri; order Cypriniformes; family Danionidae; genus Danionella; species Danionella cerebrum. The sequence continues at coordinate 16,431 of SRMA01026330.1, forward strand.
TTCCGTTCCAGGGTGGCTTTCTTATCTCGAACATTTCGTATCTCGAAGCAAGGTGCAATGGGTGGCAGAAAACATTACGGCACTACATATGAAAGTTCCGAAAAAACAAAAACAAATTCTATTTCACGAATTACCAACACCAACACAGTTTCAAGCACAAGCATACACAGTACCAAGTGTGTGAGAAGGGATGGAGAAAGTGTTGTGGACTGTTGGTGTTTCTTCGTATCTTGTAATTTTTTTTCGTATCTCGAAGCAAAATATTTCCCGCAAGACCTTTCGTATCACAAACATTTTGTAACTCAAAGCATTCGTATCTTGAGGTACCACTGTACAAATCTATAACCAATATGTGAGTAACTGGGGAGTAATTACGAAGTTTTCCGAATTAAAATCTCAGCCCATTTCCGAAATAAGCCTGGGCTAGAAAAGAGATTGAATGTGATTTTAATAAAAAAAGAGACTTTTATATCTTGTTGCAGCTCCAGAATAGTTCATTGATCATATTACTTCTCAATACAATACTGATATGCTTTAAACACAGGTTTTAGAACATCTTTTTTTATACATCCCGTTCAGGCCAACCTGAGGAGACCAATGAATGGAAATGTGCACATTATGCTTTTCTGTGAAGATGGTAACATGTTAACTGAATACACCATGTAGTTAGTCAGAGCTGTCTGTGGAGGTACATAACATACCTCTTTAATGATCACTTCCTGTGTGATTGAGTTGAAGTTCATCATTTTAAGCAGCAGATCTATAAAGAAAAACATACTTCTTTTAAAATGGTAATTTTTAATACACATTCTAGCCATTATGCTGTGAGGTTCAGGCTAACAATGAAGTCAGAAGTAGGATTTAATTATAACTAAATAAAAACTTCAGTACAGTCAAATTAGATAATGCTGATTCTGATCTAAATTAAATGAGTCATTTTAATAAGAAGGTTTTGTGAGGTTTCTATGGAGTGCTTGTTTCGACACGTTCCTTTGCTATTGTTTCTGGACAGGATGCATATTGTAAATAGAGAATCGCTTGATCCTCTAATTATAGACCACAAAGGCATTGTAAAAATTATTCTGAACTAAACGAGGACAGGCTAAAGAAGGTAAAAACCTGTGACTGCCATAACTTTACCATAAAATGACAGTAAAATTAACTTTTAATAATATGGTGTATTATTGTCTCGTTAACATATTTATCTTGTTTTAAAAGTTTATACCTGTCAAATTCCAGGGTTTAAATTGTACTAATTAGTCTTAAATTATTAATGTCTTTTTAGTAAGCTAAGTCATGTCAGATTAAAACTATTACAGTGTGAACCACATTTTCGTTAAATTTAATGTCTCACTCTGTAAAAAAATGTTTCCAATGTAAACCAACACTCAAGTTGTGAAATAGCTTTTTTATTGTCATTTACTAATACATTTACCCATTATAATACATTTTACATATCAAAAGTTTTGTAAAAATTATCAATAGTTCTAAACTATACGAGGACAGGCTAAAGAAGGTAAAAAAACAGCTGTGATTGCCAGAACTTTACCATGAAATTACAGTAAAACTACACTTTTAACTTTTAACTATTGAAAATATATATTTATTAATGTGTTAAATGTTTACAGCTCAAAACTGTCAGATTTAAAACACTGCAAGCATTTTTTCATGTGTTAACTTCTATAAAAAGATATTCGCTCAAGTTTTGAAATAGCCTTTTTCCTGTCATTTACTGTAAAATGCACCCCTTATAATGCATTTTACGTACAAAAGGCATTGTAAAACACACAAGGGCGGGCACTAGAATATAATTTCATGAATCATGGAGACATGGAGTCTTGTGGTAGAAAACCACATGGGCAGTATGAAAATCTGATAACTATATCACCTAATTTTTCATGGTAAACAAAGCTCCAGGAAAGGGGAGATCATTCAAATCTCATGGAGTTTTACATGGTTATTTGCACAGTGGCTTTACTTCTGAAAATTAACTCATTTATCTCACATGAATGAGCTCCAACCACGTACACAACAAACCAGCCTGTTAACCTTTGCCAATTAGTATAATGCAGTAATTACTCTCACAGTCCGTCTATTCTGATTTCAGTTCAGCAAACGATTTGTTCTCTAATAAATCCATTAATGATGACTCCAAACCAAAAAGCAGCACTTTCTGTCTGTGTGGAACACACCTTAAGAAGAACTCACCTTTAGGGAATGGATTTGGCTGGACAAGTCCCAGGAATGAATGTACAATCGGAGACATGAATCCGCTGTTGATGCTCAGCTGGGACTGTGATCCATTTTGAGGTTGTAGGTTTGGTCTGGATGTTCCTACAGGACATGACTGTTGTCCAGTTGCAAATGTCCAGAGAAACAGAAGCAAAATGCCCCTCCACAAACATGTTTCCGTCGTGGACCTCATGTTAGTTGCGTTTTAGGTCATGACTTGACTATGGACACCACACATGACCTAAGGCTTGAAACGTCCCATAAAATTAGTCACTTCACAAAAAAGTAAGTTACAAACGCATATTTATAAATTGCAGCTTGTGTATTGGTTTAAACCCCTCCTGTATAAAAGTATACAAAATAAACTTATAAGTAAGCTAAAAGGCACGGATGCTTACTTCGCACTAATAAAACGTGTCCTTCTCTCGACAGTGTAACGGGCAAAACATTACGTTGAACCCATCGTTTTGAACCAAAGTGTTTACCTATAAACAGTAACCCGAGATCTAGACATAAAATGAGAAATTCGAAGAAAACTCAAGCAGCTCACTGACGCGAAAGAATTGTACCTGTTTTACCAGTAATGTCCTCGAGTAATTGAGGACCTCGTTCCTCCTCCTTTGCCCCGCTAGTCTGAGGTTGAACTGGACTGAGGGGAGCGGTAAAACAATGAGAAGGAGGGAAGAACTGAGGGAAGGAAATGCCTCTCAGACTGGTCAATTAACAGAAAAAGAAGTGATTGAAGTTGTATCACTTTATACCTAAATTCAAATTATATAGGTCTAAATATAGAGATTTTTGGAGATAGGCAGACCATTAACATATACCAGTGAAAATATATCACTCCAAGGAAATTTAACGTTTTAGGCGGGTGTAAAAAAATGCTGTAAACAAAAAATGATTGGATAAATGTAAAAATATATATATGTATTTTTATATTTTATAAATGAACAATGACCTGAGCAAACAACCCTCAATTGTTTCTTCAAACCAGCTCTAATCTAACAGATACACTTGCACAAAGATCATCAATGTCACAAAGGTTAATTTCCAGTCATGAACTGAAACAGAAACAGCTGTGACACTTAAAACTGGGTGAGGAACTGTAGAGAAAGACGTGACAAGATTGAGCACAGCAACAAGAGGCAATGTAGTTATACTGCATCAACAAGGTCTCTCCTAGAGAAAGATTTCAAAACAGACTGGGGTTTAAAATTGTTTTGCTCCAGCTCTTTTGAATATGCACAAAGAAACAGGTATTATTGTGGATCGTAAATGCCGTATGACATGCAAGCTGACTGGTACAATCAGCTCAGTGCTGGGAAAAATCAGTGGGACCCAAATACACCCATCAATTCTCTGGAGATGTGGTCTTCATGGAATATTTGCAGCCAAATAATTCATACCCCCAGTGTGGTAACAAGGTCAGGAAAACATAAGAACTGGGGTGCAGAAAAAAAGGCAGCCGCTGTTCTGAACTCATGGGTAAAAAAATATATTTGGCTTTAGCAGAAAGCAATTTGTTCATTGAACGGCTGGAAAGCTGAACAACAAGTATCCACAGGCAAAAGGTTAAGCGTGTTTGGTGCTTCCTTGAAGGGTTGAGGCTGCATTTCTTCAATTCATTAAGAGCTATCTTCAGCTTAAAGAATAACAAGAGGTACTGGAATTGATGGGATGGCCCATACTAAACCCTGATGTCAACATTGTGTTGGGATTGATTGTTTGGGATTACATTAAGAGACAGAAGGATATAAGAAAACCAACATCCACAGAGGATCTGTGGTTACTTCTCCAATATGTCTGAAACAACCTACAAGCCCAGTTCCTTCAAAAACTTAGGGCAAGTGTGGCAAAAATTGCCTAACATTTTGAGAAAATGAACCACTTTGAAATATATTATTTATTTACAATATTTTTTCACACCAGCCTAAAACTTTTGCACAGTACTATTTATTTCTTAAGATAATGTGAATAAATGTTGGTATATACTTGATCAATCGAGATAGACTTCCTCTCATTATACCCACAAGAGCCTAATGGATCTCACATCCAGAGGTTGGTCAGTCAGAAACCATGCTTCCAATGCTCAATGAGTGTTGGGACACTTTCCTGTTTTAGGTTGGAGGAAATATTAAAGATTTTTATACAATTGTCTTTACACAATAACCTTAACAAATAAAATGCTAAATGTAAAACATAACTATATAATTCTTACATTACATTCTATCTTATATGCTAAAAAAATATTATTTTATATATATATATATATATATATATATATATATATATATATATATATATATATATATATATAGTATATATATATATATATATATATATATATATATATATATATTACAAGTTCCACTATCCAAAAACTGATCAACACCATGCAGACATGATTTCCTCAATGTCCCTTTATGGAAATATTATTTAACCAGTTTGTTTGTTGAGAATACCTGTTTCACCAGCTAATATGCAGATCAGTAACTGTGACTTGGCTAACATTGTTTAAAGGGAGGGTATTCAACATTATTTTGATTACCCCACAGCATCGCTTCAAATAGTAAGTGTGAAATTGTACATTAGGATGTTTTCCCCATTCTTTTTTGGCTGTATCTCGATTGTACTGCATAATTTATGCTTAAACTTGCTCAATTGGTGAAATTACAGAAGCAATGATGGAATTGAAGTAACTTCCTTATGGTTTCCATTAAAGCCCTAAATCAGCAATGCTTGGTAAACAGCAGGAATTGCCTCACAGTGCCCTTTGATCGTTCCAGTCACCCGTAAAACTACGTTTACAAACACAACCTGAATTGTAGAGAAAAAACTGCTTCTGTAAAGCGATCCACACTTAAATGGAATTTACATTAACACACATTGGTTTAAAAGCTATTTGGTCACTTATTATCAGACTTTAGTTGCTTCATTTATGGATCACAAAAATAAAACAAGCAAGGTATCTGTGAAAACGTGTTTTATTAGAGCCATACATCAATTGTCATTTGTCAATGGCAGACACTATGAAAATAATGGACAAAAAGCACACACCTAGATTGACTGATGTGGAAAAGTCAACAAAACACTGTATTGTATTGACAAACGGCATAGGAAAATAGATTTGTATGTCATACTTAGTTCCCATAAAATGTACAAACCAACGAAATCTTTACACTGCAGTGACCTCTTGTGTACACAGAAGTCAACGGACCTTTTGGGAAATAAAAAGTTTTATTTTGTTGAGCACAAGAGAAGATATTCCAACGAGACTGATAAATAAGTATAAAATATCTACTTTTGAGCTCATAGACTTAAAACAGTTCAGAATTGATGGCGAAAACACCAGCATTTTTACTTTTGGATAATTGGACATTTTTGAACTATTACTGATTCCTATAATCTTACCCTTATGTGATTATATTAAAGTGAAATAATGAACAAATGCAACATCAAATACATGGTGACGCATCATCTTAATATATATAATGCAACAATAGACTTAAAAAAATAAATACATTGTAAATTGACTTGAAAACTTTAACCTCCGTAATTGTACCTCTGACATACAAAGTCCTAAAAAAGGTAAATGGAATTACACATTTACAGAAGTTGGCTACAATCTTAAATATACAATCACAAATACACACACAAAAAAAAAAGAAATAAAAATATACTACTGTGTTAACGGATTTGGTTTCTTGTTTTGTAGCATCGGGAAAGAAATAAAAAAGCTAGTACACTAAAACTCAACGTGTGTGTGTGCGTGTGTGTGTGTGTGCGAGAGAGTTTACACAGAGGAGATGGATTTTTCTATTCTTTCTGAAGGTTATAAATCTTCTAGAAACTAAATGTTCATAGCTACGCCCAGGACAAAACACGCCAGCATCTGTTGTGCAAACACTGCAGTGTTTACTGCCTCCAAACAATGAAGACTGTTACAGATGAGAAGCTTATGTCTGATGCATGCAGTTCCCAGACAACACATGCTATGATCATGTCATTCTCAGAAACAGGAACTGAAAGACAAGTGGACATAAAGCTAGGAGCAAGTAGCATGTTTTACAATAATATTGATGACAGTAACAATGTGAAATCTGCTATATTACAATGAGATCAACAGCGTTTTCCAGTTAAAGATTATCCATTTACGTTTTAAAAACAACACATTTTATCAATTTTTGTTTGTTTTTTTTTATAATAAAAATAGATCCAGAATACAGTGACAAGAGTGCAAAGGATATTTTGAGTTTTTGTTTGCTTGCTTAATTTTTTCCTCTTTAGAAAACCAAGTAAAAAAAGAACAAGAAAGCAAACAAAGTCCAATCAATACAATATGAAACCAAACATTTCAGAGTCTGGCATAGTGGTCGGGAAAGCTCTCAGAGACCGTTTTGGACAAGGCCACACTCAAGAACCTTTACACTTTATTTAGCTTTACGTAGTGGTTCTCAACTCCGGTCCTCAAGCTCCGGAACTGTACAGGTTTTTGTTCCAACCAGGTCCTACAAAACAAATAATTGAGTTTTTAAAAAAGGGAGTGTTGGGTTTGAATCTGAGGTGCACACAATGCTCAAAATCACCAAACGCTTGGATATAAAGATGCTTTCCTGTAAGTGAGCACAACAGAAACAGCCATGCGTGTCAAAGCACAGCACGCACACAGAGACCCGAGGTTGGAACAATAACCCACAGCCTGATCGCTAAACCTGATAGAGACCCACAAATGAAACGAAAGAACCAACAAAGTGGCAAATCTGATGGTTTCAGCGTTACCCCGGGTCAAGTCCTTGAACAGCATCTCAAGCCTTTCGCTAACCCCTAAAACATCTACTGCGATGACTGGGAGGTGGGGTTGTCATTTTTGCCCTGCTGGCTGGAGGGAGGTTTGCTGTTCCAGGGGCTGTTGGAGCCCATGGTGGGGGAACTGTTGAAACTGTCCTCGTCGTCGATGCCATTGGCTGCATCAAATTGTGTGTTCTCCAGCCGCGTGATGAGACGCTCATCCTCATCCCCGAACTCCCCTCCCATCAGAGTGGGCTCACCCACCACCATCACATCCTGCAGGGGACAGGAAGGGGCGCAAACATTATCCCCGCAACCCGGGGGTGCTCCGTTTGGGGGCTCGGCTGGCTTTTTCGAAACCTAGACCTTCTCAACTATTCAAGTAGAGCTTTCTGTAAAAAGCCTACGTTCACCATGCCGAACATTTATTAGCTCTGCCATGGTGGGCATCCCGGATCCTTGAGTGCTGCACGGGTTTATTCCACCTCGGGTCTCTAGCGTTTGCTGCATCTCTGGAGCTCAAAACACCCAACAGACTGACAAAACCACAAACACCCCACAGACCTGCAGCCCTAAAGGACCAGGGACTGCCCAGCATTGGATCGTGTCCACTTGTCACTATGTTGGGTCTGTCTTGCTAGAGCGTTCATCGCATAGAAGCATTGCACCACCCTCCTCCCTCTCCCCAGCTCAGACTGAGATGTTTAAAATGAGATGCTTACAGGTACCTGGCTGGAGAGCGCAAAATTGCTCGCTGGACTTTTCTTTTTACTGTTGCTGTTGCCCCCTCCAGAGCTCATGGTGCTGCCGCCGGACATTTTCCGCTTTCTTCGCTTGTTGGGGGCTTGTCTTGCTGGCTCAGCTGGAAGGAGATCACCAAGAGAGATTTTAGCCATTTGAGTTCTGTTCAATGGGTCAAATTAAAAACATTTTGATAGTCAATATTTTTAAATAAAAGAGTTTTTTTTATATTTGCTTTACGTTTTTACTTGTAGCTGAATCAGCAGACCAATCATTAATTTACTCTTTAATAAAGTCTCTATTGCGTCGTCACACTAGCAAACCTGAATAGATGGTTAAAATCTGATATTCACCCGGTTCTCACCTGGTGGCGCCACCATCCTCTGCCACTTCTGAAAGAGACAGGTTTTCAGACAGTCTCTAGGGCTGAGACTGTACGTCTTATGTCTGGACATCAGCTCCTGCATGGGCTCCAGAATGACACAAAGCTGGGAAGGAAACGACATATAAGAAAAGCAAACAAAGCAACACAATTTGGCATCATTCTGTTGAACTTGGTGATTGAACTCACTCGGAGGTAGTTGAGCGTGGAGTTGGATAAGCCACACCTGGTAATGTTTTTTGAGAGTTGGTCAAGCATTTGGGGATCTTGGGCCTGCGAGGAAAAAGTCTGTAGTAAACCAACAAATGTAGTAATGAAGTCATGCCTCTTTTCAGAATACAAAGAGAAGAATAAAGCATTTTAGAATACACAACTCAAAGGGGTCATTAACAGAGAAAACAAAAATGCTTAAAGGCAGAGTAAAATCAGCATTAAAGGACTATGTGCCTGACCCATATTTCTTTTTTTGCTGTGGATGCCATATAATTCCCTTCCATCAGATGGGACTAAGTGAACAGCAAAGGCACTCTTCTGTTTTTTATAATAATATCAGAGCTGTTTGTCATACAGCTCTTAAACATCTACAATCAAGAAAATACGCAGCTTTGTGGCAGTCATCATGCTTTTTTCTTTTTCTTTGTTGGTGTGAAGACACTGTGTGTAGTGAGTGCCTTGGATTGATTTTCCAAAAGCAGTCGTTGACATTTGAACAAAGGAGCCAATTTCATTAGCTCACTGTAAAAAGCCCACCACTTAGTACAGCTAAACTTTGGAAATTAACTTTCCATTTCTAATAATTTACCATTTCTATAAATTTTCCATTTCTTCTAGACTGTGAAAAATAGGGACGACGTTATATTTGGGCTAATATGAAGCAACCGCGGAGCTCTCCTGGAAGCCATCATTGAGCGGTGCACACACGGTTGAACAGTCATGGTTTCAAAACTCTGCCTCAGACACGCCCCTTCTCACACATAGCCTGTTACAATTTAATATGCAATTATGATTAAGAAATTACATTTCTTTGAATTTGATCGTTGGTGGCGTAAATATTCTCTCACAACGTAATAACAGCGTTTGTTCTGTGTAGCTGTCAATCATAGCCATCAATTACATGGTTCTGTCTTTTTTTAGGGGAAAATTGGGCCATTGTGAACCACACGTAAATAAACTTGAGCCCAAAAAAAAATGATGAACTATGTTCATTGTATAGATAACTTTTAACAATTAGTAAATCCATTTGTGTAAATAACATTTTTCGGAGGAAATAATTGTTTTAAGTTTTTTTCCCCATAAACTAGCATTGGCCAGGAATGATTGTGCCATGGGGACACTGGACACTTTGGCTTCACTCCATCCGCCATGTGAGACACTTGTTTCTACCCCTCTATTTTGAGAATAATGTTAGTTGAAGGAGTGTACATCTTAGTCCGTTGCATCCATTAAAAAAACTATTTGAAGAGCTATACGGCCCTCGGTATAGCAGCACATCAAAATAAAGGGGTAAGATGGCCAACAAAGCAATCAAATAGACCCACAAATGGAAACAATTTGGTAATTCATAGCATTTTTTAAATTAGATTCCATTTATCGGTCAGTAAAAGTTATTTAAATCACATCTTGTTTTACTATAGTTACAAGAATATTGTGATCACGTTTTTGTTTACCAAACGTAAACAAGATTCGTTTGCTGATCCTTCAGAACCATTTGGCTGACAAATCCGGTTTTATAAGGGTGTCCCAATTCATAGGGGTATATTTTCAATGCTTCATCTAGCCCTCCGTTTCCAGGGCTAAGTGATAGGGAAAAGAGAAAGTAGGGGTAAGTGAGTGAAATGTCCTTTATTTTGCTTATTGGCCAAGTGTGAAATTCTCTATTTGGTGGTTATAAGCTTTGTCATATGACAGGAATGCATGTGATGGACTAAGATTTGTTCATACATTTTATTATTTTTATTTGTTGGTACACAAAGAGGGTCAAAATGTGCTAATCATTCAAATAACACACTTCTGGTTTCCTCGCTAATCAGACACTTTCTGGTGAATATTTTGGAGCTGAATAATCAAAGCCATCAACCAATCAGATCCATGTCTGTCTCATGTTAAAAATCCAGTGGACAAACCTACTGAAAACAACACTTCTGAAAGCGGATTACAACACAGTCCTTTTCTTGTGTTTAGTAGATCTTAATGCAAAGAAAAAGGCTGTCAATGACCCCTTGAGCAAAATTTTACAACAAAAAGACAAGCATTCTCAAACTCACATGCATTGCCAGGATGCTCCTGGGCACAACTTCTCTGTGCTGTCTAATGCTGAAGTGCCACGTCTTTATACGCATCATGTCATCAAACATGAACTCAAGGTACAGTCTGCCCTCCACACACACCTAAAGAGAGAGAGGGAAAAAAAACACTTCTTAGATGTTTTAGATTCAACAGTAGGGATGCCCTACAATGTCCTTTTGTTCTTGTTGTAGAGTCTATCTATTGAAGTATTCTGAACTCCATTGAAGATCACAACAAGAGTTAATGTGCGCCTTTTCTGACACCCTATTCATTATGGAATGAACAGGCAACACATAAAGGCAAATTTTAGAATTAATTAACATTTAAACAACACAAATGTGTCCAGTATTTAAAAAAATAATCTAGTTGAAAATAAAACTTTTCACCTATGATTTTACAAGTATTTCCCAAATCCGAATTACTCCTTTAAAACGAAATATATATATTTTATAGCCTCTGTGTATACGCCGTTTCTAGTATATTTTTTTTATGTTGTCGTGAATGTAGAAGAGTTTAATACCTGTGTGAACATAGGTTTGCCATTCTGTGTAACCATGGTGCACTGATCGCAGTCTAGGGAAATGAAATTATTGTGGAAGGTCTCCTTTGGATGCTTCAACACATAGAAAAGCTCTGTAGCCCCACCCTCAAAAATACTCCTGAAGTATCGGGGAATCAACGTCCGCCCAATAGCTGAGGAAAAAAAGACACAATGCTGAATTGAAAAATGTGGTGAAAAGAGTAAACTGGTTCCTTTTCTTGCCAATACTTCATCATTCAAAGCCTAAAATACTACAAAGACAGTAGTCAGTTTAAAAACAGGACATTACTGTATCGTTTGGGCCCATCTTCTAGACAGAAAGTGATGGTCAACATTGCGTCATCTTCAAAAAACTCTGTAGTAAATGCATCCCACCACAGATTGTCACAGTCCTGCTGAGAAGGCACAAAACAAAAAGAGGACAACAAAGTTTATGGCATAAACTGGCTTTTTACCCTTTCCAGAGTATGTCTACCAATGAAGTTGAAACACTTTCTTACCTCTGACCAATTCTGCAGTCTTTTGTTGAGTTCAAATATTCTGTAGTCAGTCTGATTTCCATAGGGTGTGTGCCTCCTGTTACATGACATTTTTTAATATCTTTTAGCGAGTCCTCATTCATCAGTTGTCCATTATCTCCATAAATAGCCAAGTAAAACACTATTTTTTTGTTAAGGGTAAAACACTAAATGGAAAACCAAAGGCACTACACATATACTTACCCCATTCCTGGTTCCATGTAAGAAGGGGGATACATCGGCGTCGGTCTGAAAAACAGACAACAATTTTAAACTGATATGAGCCAATTTTTTTAAAACACCGGCCAATGTGTATCATTTTGAAAATGCTCTAAAACGCATTGTTGTGTGGTCAGCAAAAACAGTTTTTTTTTCTTCGTTTGGAGGTGGGTTTGGAGATCATTATCGTGCCCTGTGCTTGGCGCCATTGCTTTGTTTACAAAGATCAATCTAATGTTGAAAAAAAGCAAGGACTGTGTTGCTATTTACTGTATTTACAGTATTGCTATACATACTGCCATCATTGCTTACAGAATGTATAGGATTACATATAAGATCACCTAACAGAGGGGCCTGTGCTTTGCAAACTTAATGCTGGATACTCATTTTAAAAATTACATGAATCGACTGCCATCTGTTTTTTTTTTTGTTTGTTGTTGCTTTATTTACATTTTTCTGTGGACACGGTTTTTTGACAGTGTGAGATGGAATCAGTCTCCACCGTTCATTGTAAAGTAATATAATTCTCACCCCACATCTCGGTCCAGCATTGCGCCTGGGTGAAATGGAGGGAAGGCACTGCCGTTGGGGGGTTCCTTTGGGGAGTACAGCTTGAAGGACTTGGACGAACAGCCTGAAATAGGAAAAAGAGATACAATGAGATTTACCGGTATGTCTGAAATAAGCATTGAACACTTGCTTATTCTACTACGAATGGAACCATGCAATGTCTAAAATATGGATGGAAATCAGCAACAGACACACAAAAGAGATTGACAATGTTGTAGTGTTGTTTCCTTATAGATATGTTACTAAGCAAATCTGTGTGGTTCTATCTTCTTTTTCTGGGACATCAACACACGCTCACTAACCAATTAGGTTAATAACCCCTCCAACCATCTCCATACAAAGCTAACATATAGACCACAACAGTAAATCATTTTAAAACCACAGAAATGGATAAAGTAGAAATTGTTAAAATGATCTCAACCAGCAGAAATGACGAAAGAACATTTTATTTGTGGACATAATATTGCAGCAGACTGCTCTAGGCAAACATTCTGTCACTTGTTAATAGACTTAACGCAACGCATGGTCACTTTTTCAGAGCTCAAAGCATTAAGAACTAGAATGCTACATTGCTTGGTCAATACGGCTTTGTTGTCATTTATGTGGCTAACCATGCTTTTAAAATTTAATGTGAATTAAAGTAAATGTATACCTAATGGAGGGTCACGGTAGTATTAAGACATGCAAATATGACGTCATTTTTAACAAAAAATTAGTCTTGAATAAAAACAAATTATTTTGCATCCTGTATCCCCCAAAATAAGTAAAATCTACCGCTTCAATTTGAGAGATATGCATGCAAGACAAATTATGTAGCCTTCCCTGGACTAGCTGAATTTGTTTGAGAAATGTTAAGGAACACACTCATGACAAAATAAGAGCATTTTCAATTGAAATTGGCTCCTTTGTTCATACGTCAAGTACTGTTTTAAGGAATAGCAACCAATGGTGCCCAGGACACACATTGACTTCCCAACAACAAAGAAAAAAAATATCTAATAATCTAATAAAAGAAGCAATGTCTACCTATGGGTCCAAAATGTATTCCAAATGGAAAAGCATATTTATAGCCTCTTTAAACTTTAAGTTAACTTTTTATTTACCGTACTAATATAATTTTAACTTTTTAAGTAATTCAGCACATTCCACTAATAAAGATAATAATTAAAGTCTTTTGTGATTAATACAGTTTAATAGCATATCCATGCCAAACAAAGCATTATATGTCTTAAAGGATAAAGCTCAGTTTATTTTACAAAAAGAAATCAAAGACATTTTTGAAGTATAACTTCTTTAAAATATTTTCTTGCATTCTTTGGATTTGTATGGTGCGCATATTAAACAAATGGTTCCCAAAGATTTATTTTACCAAATGTACTATTACTGGATAAGCAATTCTGCTCATGGAGTCAGGGGCAACCATTGTAAACAAGGTGAGTGTATCTGGCTTTTACATACTTGCAATGACTCAGGGACTTTGTGTTTTAGCATACTCCTAAAAACAAATAGGTTTGTGGATAGGAAAAAAAAATAATTAGTGTGTGTGATGTTTTTAAAGATGGAGAAAGCTTTTCTTGGATGCTAGGGGTAGGGTTAAGCTTACACACATTTATTTTGTGATAATATATACAGACAATTCTCTTGAGAAAAAGAAAAAGGTGATTTGTTTTACGGTCCACAATATCAATATTGTTAAAGGGCCCACTAAAGGACTTGTCTGTACCTTAATAGTCTTAGGTCATGCATGAGTTGATTCTTGTTAACACTTGAAAAGGCAGAAGATGTAAAGTAATTATGTAGTAATTGCCTTTTTTGCACTTTTTAGATATCTTGCGTTGTCAGTCACAGCAAGTAACATAATTAACATACAAGAGCAATAAGATAATGTGCAATATCTAATCCTATGTGCAATAACATACATGTGCAATAACTTATATGTGCAATATCAATAATTCAACACCTTTCTGTAATTCGATAGTTGTCAGTTTTCTATATATTTTTACTTTTATTCTATTGTATGTCTGTCTTTTATAGTACATCCTAGTTTTATAGCACATTGTATTTTATTTATATTTCATTCTTCTAAATTTCTTCTTTGTATTTGTATATTTATATTTTTTTAAATAAGCAGCCACTGGGAAAATAATTTCCTTCGGGATTAATAAAGAACTATCTTATCTTAAGTATTTACCGTAGACATTTGCACAATGCTGTGAAGCCTTATATACTATCATGTCCAGAGGATGAGAAACCCATCAGAACAGCATCATTTCAGAAGTGCATTTGATTATTGCATTCAAGGCCTCTATAATAATCCCCCACATCATGCTAGTCAAACAGCAGGTGATCACGTGATGTTCTGATTATTTCCCTGTAGCACAGGCACATCACATCCCATCCCCCCCCCAATCACATCTAAAGGATTCTGCTATACATGCACTAGGTCCTGCTGTGTAAATTAAACAAGAAATAATCCGTGCCATGCCCTCACAAAATGAATTGCCGTCGGAATCCATACCGATGAAAATGCATAAACACACAGAAAAAAAAACCCAAATTTAATCAGCATTTTAAATTAATTTCATAGGAAACAATTCAGCTTTAATAAAGCTGCACAACCGCCATTTTCTTTTTCAGAATTGTTTAAGTCTAATATAAAATCTTAACTTTATCAAATTATGCATATTTTTAGCTTTTACACCAGTAACAATGATATAACCATCGAGTAATAATTCCTGAAATATTTGTGTACATTAAAGAAATACTTATATTAAGTTTTGTTATTAACAAACTATAAGGAGGTTAGCATAACTCTCCTCTGCAACTTACATTAGCGTTAGCTAAGCTAACGTTTTTCACCATGTAAAGTCACATAACTGTTACAACTAT
The DNA here is from genome assembly GCA_007224835.1 of Danionella cerebrum. Lineage (NCBI taxonomy): Eukaryota > Metazoa > Chordata > Actinopteri > Cypriniformes > Danionidae > Danionella > Danionella cerebrum. The sequence continues at coordinate 31,597 of SRMA01026330.1, forward strand.
TGCACACACATTTTTAAAAGGAAAAACATGTCGCTTGTTTTAATTACTTGTGGAAAGTCAGCTAGAACACAAAACTTGAAAGGCTAACGTTAGCTTAGCCAGCCTCGGAACAGAGACGAGGCCAAGCGCAGGTTTGTAGACTCTCCGATCGTCACTATGGCGACGCGGCTAAAAACATTCATTTCTTCGCGTTATGTTGAGAATTTAAGTCAAGCCGAAACTCAAGCGCACCTGCAAGACCCAAGCAGGCGTTCGACGCACTCTTTCCCCGGTGCTCGGATTATAAATCCCGGTCCGTCGGTGGTTGTTCCTACAGCAAGGTGATCAGAAACACCGTCCCGTTCAAACCATCGTGGTGTGCGGAAAGCAAGGTGTAAAACGCAATTCTTGGCCTGGTAGTAGCAGATAGTGTGAGCTGTTAAACAAAAAACGAAGTCATGTGGCTAACAAGGAAAAGTGCCCACACAGCCCTTTGTTCTTGCTTGCGAACAATGGTCCACGGCCTTCTTTCAGTCGGAGCAACCCCCTCTTACCGATGATGTTCTCTGCAGGAGGAATGAATGTCAGCCCCACGCGTTCATTCCCCACAAATCAAAGTGCCCCTCCCCCACCATTACACCCTCCTCCACATCAGAGAGCCGTCCACGGGGAAAGATAACGTTTGTTATTACAAATAGGCCGTTTATAGCGCGAAAGACTAGACAAAACAAAAAAAAATGCCCTCAAAATTTAGACCTGTCACATCACGTGACTTGCGAGAAGCTGATGGTGCAACAAAAATTATTAGCGCCAATGACTGTGCACCATTTTACATTTCCAAATTTACTAGACACACTATTTTAAACATATTTTATTTAGAAGGACTGACGTTTTTGTTACACTCATAGAAATAAATGTATAACCAATAATGACAAAAAAAGGTTAATTCTACCTAAAACAGATTCATCGAGCTCCTCCAGATTTGGTGGTCTTCTGGCACAGACTTTGGACATTAGTGTGTCCACAAATTTCCTGTTAGGTCCAAGTCTGGCCCAAGTATGCCTCACATGGCAAGCGGAGTGAAGCCAAACCGCCGTGTTCACAGAATTGCTTGCTGCAGAATGGTTTTCACCTAATACTAGTCTATTGAAATGAGCCAAACTAAAAAAAATGTTCAGAATATTTGTTATCTATACAAGGGACAAAGTTCAATAGTTTATTATTTTGAGTTTTTCATCTGAATCATGCCTAGAGTTGCCTCCAATGGCAGGAAGCGGTAATGTTGTTCATCTTTTTTACAGTCATTAGTCTTGCCAGCGAAATACACCCACTTTTCTCATTTAGAGGCATTTTTACATTTTGGGTCGCTATCATGCTAGAAAACAAAGGTTGTTTTTCCAAGGTTGTCTTGCAAAATTGTTTTCTTTTTTCATGCTTTTTCTTAACTCTGATGAGATTCTCACTACCAAAGGTAATATCCTCACAGCATTATAATCCCACCACCATGTTTAACTATGGGAATGGTGTTCTTGGAGTTCAATTCTCCAAACATGGGCAAAATCTCTATGACCAAAAAGTTCCAGTTTTGTCTGAACAGACCAAAGGACACGTTTCCAGAAAACTTTATACTGGCCTGGACATATCTAGAGAAGTGGAGTCTCTTTGGTTGAAAAATTTGCAGTGTGGAGATCACTTCAAGACTTGGCTAAAGCACCATCTATAGCTTATATGCTACTGCCTTACATTATTATTCTGCCTGCAATATCACTCCATACATATTAGTGAGTAGCATTTTGCTGTGTGGACCTCTTTGCTTGTGTTTAGATTTTTTTTTTTTAAAGATTTTCAAGTCAAGTCAAGTGATCTGCCATCCGACAAATCTTTGTACTTTACTGAAAGAACAATTGGTAATATTTCTTCACTTCTGCAATCAATTGTTTAGTGAACAGACCAAAAATTACATTTTAATATTCAAATTAGTGTTAGGTCAAGGTCTTAATGAATGGTCTTATTTGAAATCCAAGCTTGAAAAAAACACTCCAGACACAATTTCAATGTCTATTACTGGAGTTTGTATTATTTTAAACATGAGTGTTTTGAGGGGTTAGTAGTTATTTGATAGCATCTGAATGAAAAAAGTGGCCCAATAATTGTTAGGATGGTAACTAAGAAGACGTAACACAGAAAACAAGAGGCAACGAGATACAAATGGAAGTGCTTTCAGCTTTTGTTCGTCACACACATGGTCAGACCCACAATCTCCTTCAGAAAGGACCACATCGCCATCTGTTGTCAGAATATGGGAAAATATTCAATTTCTGACATTGATCCCATGAGCAGTCAGCATGAGTTTATGCAGCTTATGAAAATAATTGGAGTCCAGATGACAGAACATCAATATTGGACATCATCTCAGGTGTATTTCTCATTGATGCGATGCATTGAATATTTTTAAAAAGCACATAAAATTACACATTATGACAGATTTACTTTGACTTTGGATCATTGTACTAAACAATGGTTCTGTGCTACCCAGATATGTGCACAGTTTCTGTACTGTTTTTTTTATTTGCACCATTTACTACCTACAAAATCAAAACTTTGACCTTTGCTTAGCAACTGTAACATGACAAAGCCTTTCCTCTTCGGGTGAACTAAAATTCCTATTTTCTGTGTAATTAAATGAAACATTTAATCAGTTTTTTAATCATGTGTATGATCTTCAAACATCCATAAAGAAATATTTGATCAAGGCTCGGTGGCGCAGTGGGTAGCACTGTGGCCTTCCCGTTAGAAGGTTGTCCGATCGAGGCTTGCTGGTGACCTTCCTGGAAGGAGTTTGCATGTTCTCCCTGTGCTTGCGTGGGTTTCCTCCAGGTAGTCCGGTTTCCCCACAATCCCAAAAACATGCGGTTAGATAAATTGAATAATCTAAATTCCACTTAGGTGAGAATGTGTGAGTGAATGTTGCCCTGCAATGGACTGGCGACCTGTACCCCTGCCTCTCGCCTAATGTGCGCTGAAGATAGGCACTGGCAGACCCCCGTGACCTCGATAGCGAATAAGCGGGTTGGAAAATGAACTTCAGATGTGGATTCCTATTCCTATCTACCAATGCAATGCCAGACAGAACTATTTTATAAAACCTTCTCTTCCCTCCCTCTGCTTGAGGGGCATTTTCAGCCAGTGCCCTATCCCCTCAAAACATACACAAGAGGAGCTATGAGCCTAATGCTCACTGCTCAACCAGGCCGCTTGCAGCTACATGGCTGGCAGAGCGCGATAATGCTCTGACGACAGATGAAATGTGTGAGAAACATACTAACTACTGCAGAGTACTGACTGCAGTACAAATCATTTCCAATGTCTGGCCTCTACAAAGGAATGTGCAGGAAAGCAATTACAGACACAAAAGAAATACGTTTACACTCATCAATTAAAAAAACTTCCCCCACAATCCTTTAATCCAGATTTAAGTGAGTGTTTATATTGATTACAATTGGGAAATATGTGTTACATATTTCTTTACAAAGTTGTTTTCTATCCTCAAATATTGTTTCAAACCAAAAAAATGTTAAGTGGTGAAGGCAAATCAGAGAAACAAAGACTGCACTGTACAACATCTCTGTAAACTTAACAGTAAAATACCGGAAATATATATGCTACAAAGTACAGAATTGTTTTAAACTGTGAAAAAATGTAGAGTCAAAACCTCAGCGATGAAGGCAGTCAGAGAAATAACAACTTTACTGTACAAAATGTCTGTGCAGTTAACAGTAAAATGCTACAGAACACAGATTTGTTCAAACTTTTAAAAATGTAATGTTAAATTAGAGAAATAGAGACTGCACTGTACAAAACTGTACAAAAATGACCATAAGGGTTCTACGGAATACAGAATTCTACAGAATAAAACAGTGTTTTATTGCACACCCGGTAAAAACAGCAATTTACATTTAAAATGTACCATTTTGAAATTTGAGTTAAATTAATTTTGAGAATCCTACACTTTAAGACGACTGTTCTCATCAGAACATAAATATAGACAGTAGGGGGAAAAAATGGTTGTACATAAGGGGTGCTCACATTTTTTCAGCTTGCGAGCTACTTTTAAAATGACCAAGTCAAAGTGATCTACACGCTACAAAAATGTAAAACATCAATCAACAAACAAACAATTTAATTCAACTTTAATTGACAAAACACACATAATAATTACCGTAATTATTTACATTTTTTTGTAATAACCTGAGTTTAATTTGATGACTTGCACTGAATTGAATCATTAGAACAGTTGTGTGTCACCTGAATTGGGTGGTAATAGAGTGATTTTTATGGGAGCAATTGAGCTTTAAACCAAATAATCAAGAATAAAAATGATGCTCTAATAAATGAGGAGTGGCGTGTTGCTTGATTTTGGTTGTAATAGAGCAATTTAGAATAAAGTTATGAAGCATATTCTGGGTAAAGCATATTTTGGATCTGGTAATTTGCAGACGGTCCCTAAGTGATTCCATGTCAGCGGGTTGCTCATAGACGGTAATGTGTTTCTGCGAATGCCGAGGGAAACGCGTTTTGATAAAAAAAAAAACGTTTTGTACTTTGTCCGCTACATAACACAGATTAAAAATAGGTATTATTTGTTTACTAAGAACATTCTGGTCTCGAGCAACTTTACTGAACTGTGACGGGATGGATATTGTTTCAATTTCACGCCGCGATCGACCGGTAGCACCTCCGATCGCGATCAACATAATGAGCACCCCTGTTGTAAACAGTTAAAACTACACAAATGAAAAATATTTTCATAATGTTAAACTAATATTTTCAGTTCAACACAACTGTAAAGTTGTGACTTTAGTTACTTTTTTGAAGCACACCGGTTCTAGATGAGTGGTGGATTTTAAAGAGGAAAAGCAGCTTTTCTTACATTATCTAATATTCTAGTGATGAAAAACAGGTGGATTCAATTTCTGTCAGATCAATAAAACTGTGATCAACCGGCTCATCTATAAATATCACATCCCATCTCCCCAAAATTTCCGACATTATTGTATTGGAAATTGAACAATTCTGACAAGCTGCTGTATTTTTACAGTAAAATATACATTTTTATAGGAATCTGACACAATTTTTTTTATTCTCCCTTTCATCTAAATGCATCTTCTTTTTTATCCTTAGGTTTCGTCTAATAACTCATTTTAGCTCTTAGTGTAATTGAAAGCAGACTTTTAAGCATTGACTTTGAACCCAGCAGGGATCAAACTTCCTCTTCATCATTTTAAAGCTCCTGCTCTATGGGTGATTCCCTTCATTTCATCCTGAACGACTCATTACGGCTTGAAAGTCTAACAACATTTGATTGGAAGAGGCATGGGCAGAGCTGAATGAAGCTACTGGTGGATTAAATTGACTAATGTTTGTGGCATGCGTCTCTTTAAGCAATTAAGTCACTTGAAAACACGATCTGTCGTGAGAGGAAACAAGATGAGAGCTCCGACATGTTCACACTCAACAAAGGATTTGTGATTTTTGTTCCTCTGTTGCAGCACAGTGTATGCCGTTCACAAACACTTAACCTTTGGTGTTTCCATGGGGACTGGAAATATCTAAATGCACTGTTAGACACTGTGTAGTAGATGAAAAGGTGTGATAAACGTCTAATAAGTAACTGTGTAGTGTTTGTTGACATTCTTGGCAAACACTGTGCGGTCAAACGTCAACCTCGGAAAAAAAACCTTGAGAAAGCAGAGGACGAAAAATCAATGAGCAGGAAAACACTGAGGAAAATATTTGGTCTCACTGCAAATAAATCAGTCCTGCTTTTGGTGTTCACAAACAGATCACACTCCAGGCTGAGAGTGAGTGAACTGAGAGTGTGTTTCCCATAGCAACAGTCTCTGCAAGGTCGTGTCATGGGAGTTTATGGAGGTCTCAGGGCAGAAGGTATTAAGTTGGTGAAACGAACGACTGATTCTCGTTGTTTCATTAATTTTAATCAAGATAATTGTTCAATTCCCAATACAACAATGTCGGAAATTTTGGGGAGATGGGACGTGATTATTTTTAAATGAGTCGGTTGATCACACCTTTATTGATCTTACAGAAATCACTAGAATATGAGATAATTTAAGAAATGCTGCTTTTCGTCTTTAAAATCCACCACTCATCTACTGAGGTGTGTTTCAAATATAGTGTTGAAAATATTACAGTCTAACATTATGAAAATATTTTTCATTTGTGTACAGATTAAACTCTGTACAACCATTAGAAGCAATCAGAGCCTCACTCTGATGATTATTACCTTTACACGAATACATTTAGCAGATGCTTTTATCCAAACCGACTTACAATTTGGGGTAAAACGCAAGTAGTTTGTAACTTAATGAAAATATTGAATAAATAAATAAAAAGATTTTTAAAAATTAAAACAATTATTATAAAATTATTATAAAAATTCTACTCGTGTTAAATGTTAATTTTGTCAGTTCTTCAATTTGTCAAAAAATTTTATTAAAAAGATAAGTAAATATAAACAACGGTGTTTTTGCACTTTGTGGCCTGTTTGTTGAGCAATTTGGAACCACTCTTTATTTTACTGTTCTCACCAGGCATAAACCTTATTAAAATGTTCTTAAAAACAAAACAACATATTGCTCCCTTTTGTAAATACAACTAAAGGACTTCTTAACTGTACATTTGAGCTTCATTTTCGTATATCGGCTTTCTTCAGCTGCATATAGCGAAGAACACTTTGCCTCAAAATGATGCACTTTTTCAAACTTCCTATTACATTCTGTTTATATTTATATTTCTGTGTCAAGACTGCTGTGTAACCTACGTCTGTAGCCTGCCAGCAAGGTCACTTTATTAAAGCTAGTGTGCAGAGTTCAGTTGTGTGGACTTCCGCTTTGTGACTTTTTTTCCACTTGTATTTTGATTTCCTTAAGGTAAAGTATCTGCCCTCCGACGAGTTTTGTACTCCACTGAAAGAACAATCATGGTTTTGTTTGCTCATGGTGGAGATGCTTAAATGTGTATGATGTAGCCCCAAAAAAACGTCTGCTACACCAAATGGTCAACACTGTGTGAAGTTCAAAATTTTGGGAGGTGATGAAGACAAAGCCATAGCTATAGCATAGGCTTGAGTGACCCATATGAGGAATTTGTGCTCTGCATTTTACCCATCCAAGTACACACACAGCAGTGAGTGAACAAACACACACAGAGCAGTGGGCAGCCATAGCTGCGGCACTGGGGAGAACTGGGGGAAACTGGCCACTTCAGTCATGGTTGTCACAGGTGAAAGAGAGTGAGCTTTTCACACTTTACGTCACCTTCGACTCCCAGTGGAGCTGGAGATCAAACCATTAATCTCCTTATCCACAACATAAACACAACAATTTTTTCATTATTTTTTCTCTCTTCTATTTCACACATTCTTTCTCTCTCTCCTCTCTTTTTCCTCCAGCTGACTCTCTCTCTTCACACTAACTTTTCTTTCATGCTCTCATTTTGTCTCTATCCCACACTCACCATTTTAATTTGAAGGATATATGGTGAAACCATTTATCAGTGTAATACTGAGTGTAGATGTGTAGTTTTAGAAGAGATACTTTGTACTTTGAGTTGTATTTAGAACAGATACTTTTTTGGGGAAGTAACGGTACTTTTATTTGAGTGTGACGGTGCAGTACTCTTTACAACCACTGGGAAATTTAAGCTATTGGAGAAACCTTTAACCTGAGGTGACATTATGTGACACAATTGAGGAAAGTGGATTTTCACAAATCACTAAAATGCAAATGTACATGTTTTAAGACTTCAGTTTTGCTATAAAGTACACTATAATGCATTCTGTTATTTATATGAGCTATATTTAAAAAAAAGCCGCTTTGTCCACAGTCTCAGAATGGATAGAAATATATGTGGTAACCATTTATTTTCATCAATGAACAAAATGCTACAAATGCCTTAGAAGCAATTCCAAGTTTTCAAATAAAGTTGTGAGGTACGTTGTTCCAAACGTCTTGGGGAACTAAACACAAATCATACGTGGATATCTCTCACCCTTCAGTCTCTTCATATAATCCCAGACACACCTAATGATGTTGAGATCAGGGCAATGTTCTTTATGCTGAAGGGAGCTCTTAATGACTTTTGCTGTGTGTTTGGGGTCATTGTCCTGCTGCAGAATACATTTGGAGCCAATTATAAGCCTTACTGATGACGTGGGATGATGAATCTGCCTGTATTTCTCAGCATTGAGAACAAACACCATTAGCCCTGACCAAATATCCCCTTCCATTAGCAGGAATACAAGGATTTTTCACCATGCTTCATTATTGCTTGCAGACGGTCATTACAGTACTGCCTTTCAACCTTTCAGCCAAATATTTCACATGTTGTGTAATCAGTCCAGAGCATCTGCTGAACGACTTGATTCCCACTTCAGACGTATGGCTTTTGGGCTCCATTGAAAACCACTTCTAGACAAATTTCTCCTGACAGTAGATGGATGCATCTAGCTCCCAAAGTTTTCCGCCAGTTATGTTCTATTTGTACTGAATTAGCTTGATGGGTGAAGTGTACTTGGCCGACCACTGCATCTACAATCCTCAACGATGCCTGTATCTTCGGAATTGAACCTGAAAGTCTTCTGTGAACTCTTCGTTGTCGAGAAGAACTTGATGCAGCATAACTACACGGTGTCTTGCTGCTGTGTTCAATCATGCAATTCTGAGCCTCATCTTTGTAGCAGAGCGAGGATGTTCCTCAAACTGTTTTAAACTTCCTACACAGCTGTTTCGGTTTCAGTTCATGACATAAGTGTGAGACTGTTGATCCTTTGCACCTGTTTGGTATAAATGGCTATAATTATAGACAATCACAGACTTTGTACAAGTGTGCTTATATGAATTGATGCAAATTTCTATTTGATTAAAAAAATTCACTTTAGATTTTGTAAATGTATAAAAAACATTTTTTATATTTTTGAAAGAATTATTTTCACAGGATTTTTTCACACCTGCCTAAATGTTGTGCACATTGCCGGTGTACAAAGCCAGCGCGCAGTAACTATGTTTAGTCAAAATTGACTGAAAATTGGCTTTGTTTATTTTGGTGAAACTATGATAAACGGGCCTTACTGTACATTCTCAAGCTGACAATAGGTAGTGCATGTACCTATTACAACCAAATGAATGGTTTCATCAAATCATGCCAATCATAACGGTGGGCATAGATAAGAAAAAGTCTATGCAAATAATGTGTGTTCCTCTAATTCAGGCAGTGCATTGATTTGCTCAGTGGTTGAGTTGTGCAGCTGGCAAATGCCAGTTCTCATGTAATATTCCCTCAGCATCACTGACACGTGACATAACAAGCTCCAACATCCCCATCCAATGCTGACAGGTTGAAGAGCGCTGATTTTTGCACAGGAAGCCATTTTGTTCCAGCTCTGTGTAATGAGACAGATCAGTGGAGAGGGGTGTGATGCGCTCACACACCAAACACTGCATGCACAACAAGCAGACACAAGATTAGCACAGCTTCTCCGAACACGCACTCTCCCTCTTGCTGTTGTGTAATTTGAAACAGCTTTGTACTGCAAGCACGGTTGCTTTTCCACTGTTGTTTAGAGTCTTTTCCTTCTAATCAAGGGGCCATGTGACTTTCTGCATGAGGTAACAGGACACATGCTGATGCTGAGTGCTTGTGGGAGAGGGGCACAGAGCTTGGTATACTGAAAAATAACGTTGGAGCATGCAACCCCTGTTCAGTGATCTATCCACAAACACAGACTGGAAAATCTCTGCAGCTCGCTGTGTGTGCAGCTCACAAATGCACAAGAATGTAAACAAACCAGACTTGAAAGAAAACCTGTGTCGAGGGGAGGGATGTGCGCTCAACATTGAACCCGGTTTCTGACAGAAAACACCCCAAGCAGCTTTTTATGCCGCTGCTCTGATTTTTATGAAATAGCTCAGCGAGAGAGCACAATAGAAAGAAAGAGCAAGCAGTCAGTCATCCTCCGAGCCTCCAATTCAGTCTTATTCTTTCTTTCGCCCTCTTTCTCGCCTCCCTCCTCACAAAAAGAAAGCAATCAGACAGGACACATGGAAATTTCCATGACTACGCTTGTAAAAATGTACCCTTGTGTCTTGATTTTAAACAACTGCTACGTGCCAAATTTCAACTTGTTTATCAGAAGCTTTTGTGGCTGTGATAGAAATCTTGAGACCGTCTGCACCAAACCAATCTCTACACTGGTCCAAACCTGCATGCCTCTACATCTACACCATTCACTTTGTTGTTTAATGTTTATCAGAGAGAAGTCAGACATGATGTTCCTTGCAAAAAAACTTTCCGTGATGCCAAAGATATCTAGAATAGAATGTTTGTTGCATGGAAACTCCTATATGTGTGAACATATGGACTCCGTTAACATTTGAGTGATCTTTTACAAGTGGACTGGGTCAGAAACAAGGGGTGCCTTGTGCCTAGTGTGTAAATGTACCGTATTTAGGCAACAGAGCTTGCTTAGCTCCAGAGAAAAGCTTTATTCACAACCTTAACTACACTAAAACCAGTTTAAGTGCAGTTTACATGGTGAGGTTAAGATGCCAGAGCTTTTAGGAATGGGAAAATTGATTTATATCACCTCTGTGGCTCTTGAGTAGCATTTACACACTGTGTAACTAATAACTGGATTGGTCTCATGAAAATTCATGCCATTGATCTGACCACAAGGCTCAGGAGCCGCTGGATCATGGATTCTTGCTGCTCAACCAGTGCGGGCAGACCCAGTTAATTATCAGTCGAGATTCTAGTAGATTTCTTATTTTGCTTGTGTGCTTTAGATCCACACGTCTGAGATAAAGTCTGTAAATCAGACATGTCCAAACTCATTCCTAGAGGGCTGCAGCCCTACATGTTTTAGTTCCAACCCTGCATCAATACACAAACCAGTAGCTTCAAACAGAGCAAGAGGAGCTTAATTAGTTTGATTTTGTGTGCTTCCTTAAACTGCACAAGGTATACATATGAATATGGTGCCTAAATTAAAATATATGCAAACATTAAAAATATACACATCATATCACATTGCCCATATTGTTTTTTGGAGTAACGTGCAAATATATGGGAATAAAAAATAAGTAAATATTTAACTATTTTAGATTTAATGACTCTATGATGGATAAAAAAAAAACAAAAAAAAAACGTAGGATCCCGTCCACAACCCGATTGCATCAGTCTCTGTTATTTTTGAGAAATTGATTATGAGCTTAGAAAATTTAGTGAGACTCACATCTGCTGCATGACTGCTCCTCATACTGTCGTCTTTCTCCATTTTTTATGTACGTTCTTTACTGCAAAGATTGAATGGCGTGTTGGAAGTATAATTAATGTTGACCACTGCTTACCCTTTCAGGATAATACCATTAGACTTAATCCATAGAAGTTTATGCATGTACCGATGTTTTGCATTAAGTACAAATGACGACACATCTATTGTTTCATTTTGATTTCAAACATAATGTGTAGGTTTCAAAAGGTTATTCGTTTTTATATTTTTTGTTTTAAACAAACATTACAAGAGTTATGACAAATATGAGAAAATCATCTTTCAGTTTTAATGCTTTACCCCAAATCGATGCCATCGGTGCCATGTAGTAGTGAAATGAGAACTGTGGGAAGTACAAGAACTGTGATATGGCTTGTGTTTTTCAAAGTTGTGGAACAAAAAAGCACAAGTGCACAAAAAGTGCTTGGAACAGTGTATTTAGGAAAGCTTTGTCTTTTTTAATCGATACACTTTTTACATTTTTAGATCTTTTCTTTTTTCATTTTTATTTTTAAAAAACGCAAAAAAACCGAAGGGTTAATAATAAATATTCTTGACTTGTTTGCAAATATTTATATGTTTTTTGTTGGCATAAACACTATCAGAGGTAATGATCAATAATAACGACCTGAATTCCATTAAATCTGATTATTTTACACTCTATTCTCTTAACTTCCTATCTTTTCTCCTATCTCGCTTAGAAAATCGTCAGCATTTCTGTGTCAACTGATTGTCATATACTGTCCATATTAATGGTCAACAAATGCATACATAGAAATATAACTAGCTGAATATTATTGGATATTAAAAGCAACACTTCAAAACAGATTTTAAATCAAGTTGTTGGATCTCACCACAAATCGTCACACAAACCTGCAATTTTTTTTTCCAAACCATCCTTTATTTACACAGAGAAAGCAGTAGATAACTTTCCAATGGAATCAAAGTGTCAAAAAGGTACTAATATATAGAAAGGCTGCTCGTCAGCTAAGAAAACAGCTGACTGTTTCTGACTGATTATATAATGTCTGTCCCACAAAGCTAAAAGCATACCTCCCCAGTCCCCATGGATGTTTTAGGTGCTTGAAGGTAACTCAGGATACAAGGAGGAAGATAACAGAGAGTAGAGTGTCGATGACAGGCAGATTTGACGTGTATGAGGGAGCAAAGGGAAACAAAGGAGGTTGATGATGTAGCAGCTGCATCATAAATTAATTGGAGTTTTTAAGTGAATCAGGCACAAGATGGAAAGGCAATTGTTAAATGTGTTAGTGTATGGATTAATGTTGCAGTAGCATCTGGAGATGGGACAAGGATGTGCTATGACAGATTTCTCTCCTCTCAGATTATTTCTGACTGAGCAGACGCAATGAATACTTGTCCAATCAATTGCAAGATTTATATTTTTTTTGGTAATTCGCATGATTATTAGGGGCCAAACAACAAAGCTGTGCAGGAACCTATTGTGCTTGTTGTGTTCTTCTAACTTTTATTATTTTTCTTCTTCCGATTCCACTATAGGAGCCCTATGAACCGCTTGCAGGAAAATAATGAAATTTGGCCATCATGAGTAATCTGACCCAATCTGGACTCTCTAACTCAAACTCTATGGTGCCTCCACTAGTAAAATCATGAAATTGGTCTCGGACCACATCCATTTTAAGCATGTCTGCCATTTTGAATGTCGGCCATCTTGGATTGTTCTGTTCTGAAGGTACCCAACTAGTTCTCAAGGTACCGAACAAGATTTGTGGTAGTGCCACCTAGTGGTCAAAGTATATAATTATAAATATAATAATGGTAGGAACTTTTGCTAGCTTTAAAATATGTTATTATAACTATGATCATCTGAGTTTGCCTACTGAGTTTCAGCACAGTGTCCCCTAGTGGTCATGAGATATAAAAATATAGATCTATTTTTATACATAAAATAATCTCATAAAATTGGTCTCAATACGTTCTGACCAGTTTGAATGCTGGTTTGAATGGTTAAAATCACGCCATTGCTTTGCTGTTCAGTTTGCGCTCACCTTTTGCTTCTAGATGCATGGCCCTGTATTACTGCAATTATATTTGTTATTATTGTTGTGTAAAAATTATAAGAGATCCCCTAAGGTAATGGTATTTGTTGAATTGTTTTCCATAATGCACAAACAGTAAGGCAACTGATCATGTCTGAAAGCAAAAGGCATGATGAACCTGACATGTACGAAAGGTTTGCAATTCAGATGCATGAATTTGCTTTTGTTTGACAATACAGAAAAACCCTTACTTTGCCAAAACAAAGCCCACAAAACGTGAAAGAAAAACAGAGAGAATGTGTTTTTCCCAACCAGAATCGGTCACACTGTCCTGTTCACTCAAAAGCCTTTTCTTGTTTCTCAATGCTAAGCATTTAAAGATGTGAGCAGAGGCTGACGTCATGTGAGAGAGCAAACTCCATGCAACTCCACATAGTCAGAGAGGTTATACAAGTCACAGCAATCTCCAGGAAGTCTCTGAAAACTGTTGCAGTAAAATAAGCCCAAAGGTATACTCTATAATAGAAAGATGGCAATACTCCCAGGATCTTCCTCTCAGTTTCCTTCCAAACATCTCCTGTCTTTGAAAACCCCTGACAATCTCCACGCAGAAGAGGTGAAAGGATGGCTCTTACCTGGGCAAGCACAGCCTCCCACAGACATCTTCTCACATGTTTGGCACAGCTCTTAATGAAATGGTTTTGTGCAGTCCACACACTGTTAACATGGGCTTCTGAGAAACAGAAACAGAAAAGGGGTGGGGAGTCAGCAGGAGGAGGGCACAAATCAAAATGTAGAAACAAGAACTCAGGCAGAAACAGGAAGTAGGAATTATACTCTTGCTCAACAACACTGCAGCCAGGTCCATTAATATGCAAATTGCAATACTTGTGTAAGCCAGAACATATGAGAGAGAGAGAGAGAGAGGGGGGCAGGAGAGAATCAGAGAGGGGGGTGCTTTGTCAAAGTGACCTGTGAAGCACATTTTAGAACACTCTGGCCATGTGATGCGGTGCCCCCCCCTCTCTCTCTCCCCCCCCTCCCTCCTTCTCTCTCTCTCCGTCCCTCCTTCTCTCTCTCTCTCTCTCTCTCTCTCCATGTATTGCTTATTTTTTCCTTGCACTGCTAACGGAGATAAACAGAGGCAGCCAGAGCCCAGAGGCATGGAGTCATTACCGCCTAGTGGAGCTGCGACACACTGCACACACACCGCACACACACACAGAGAAGTACACGTTCAACATGCCCTCCTGATGCTCCCTGGGGTTTGCTGCACAGAGAGATACATACACACTCGCTCACATCTGCTGCACGACTGCTCCAAAACAGCCATCATTTATTCATTTGTTTTGTTAAAATCTAGATAAATACACTACTGCAAAGTTTGAATGATTTGTTGGAAGTATAATCTGTTAATGGACAACACTTTTTTTATCCTTTCGGAAAAGAACGATTATACCTCTGCGATAAACACATATTAACATGAAAGCAATGGCTAGATGCACTGACCAATAATAACAACCTGAATTCTAAATGTATTCCAGTAAATGTGTTTAATTGGCTCCTAACCATCTATTGTCATTAGTTTTGGCTGCATATAAGTAGTAATAGTAGTAGTGGAAGAGTAGACCTTTTTGGTCCAATCCAATTTAAGTCGGTTTGTGACTTTGTAAATCTAATCAGCCCAGAGTCACTAACGACCAGCAAGCTAGCTTAGAAAATCATCTGCATTTATGCAGCAAAGACTAGACTTTCTTTATTATGAAATACTAAAAATGTTCCTGTTGTTTCTTCAGTATGCCCCGGAGCTTCTGCTGGCATCTGAGATCTTAATCTGAAGCCCAAGACTTTAGGTGATGAAAAGGAATGCAGATTGACCAGCAAATCGACAATGCATGATTTTTGTACTGCTTACTTCTTGTTAGTCGAATACGCAAAATCAGACAATGTTGGACAGACAATAACATGGCATTAAATTCATGCTGTTTGTGACTACTGGTTTGGACTGAGTGACAAAATAAAGCACAGATAGAGGCAAACATGACTTTTCTCAACTTACACACTACACCATCCATTTGTTCTGACCGCATTATGTCTAAATCAAAGCAGACCAACCTGTACCACAGTTTAGATAAAAAAGTGAGTAACCACACACTCTCTCTCTCTCTCTCCTCATGCTTTATTTCAATTAGCCATTCAACTAGCCAAAAAGTGTATTGCTTAGACTAGTTTGTTTGTAAAGAAGTGAGAAACTCTTTTATATTTTCGAAGTTAAAAGAAACATTTGCTGTGGCTTAGTTCTAAGACTCTGAATCATGTGGTCAGGCGTATTTAAACCAATTCCTGATTTCATTTTTTAACTTGAGTTAAAAAGTTAAAAGGCGACATTATATAGATTTTTTTATGTATTTGTCTCCTTGAAATGTGGCGAAATCACAGCCTCATAGACATTAAAGTTTTTATTTTCATGAACAAAGAAACTCTGGAAATCGCCGAAATCTACTGACACAAAACAACGCTTGTAATTTTTTCAACCACATGAAATAAAGGCCTGCATTATTGTTAGATGCTTATGCACCTGTTATTTTTTTTATTTAACCCAGCAGCCTGGAAAATGGATAAAATCCAAAAAGTACTTGGTCAAAAATAACCCAGCATTTGAAGCATGCAGGGCATCATGCCCCTATAGCAATATATCAAATTACAATTTAGAATACAAGTTCAAAACTATCACTTTTTTAATGGTGCATGTTGAAAAATATATATAAGAACAATAAGTAATTGATACACAATGATTTGTTTATGGTTACCACAGTACAGTATGATACAGCTGGCCATATCACAGAAATATCACAGTGGCAAAAACACCTAGTTTTATAAGTGTAGCAACAATAGTTCTACTCACAAGAAAATGGTTTCCCCAAATGGCTACAGACAGTCTAAATTAAAAATGCAAAACCTACCTGAAGTACAGGGACACTGAAGACAGCGCAGAGAATCTGCTAAGGTCTCTTGTTTCTACGAGGAGTCAGTCTAGCAATGCACTTTCAAGCAGAAAAGCTCAGCATTTGTCTTTGTCTCACATCTTCAACTTTGTTTTTTTGTAGAGGCTCATTGGCTTCCTCCTAGTCCCAAAGGACAGACAGAGGTCCCTGTCCACATGGCACCCACTCCGTGTCAACCCTGCGATCGATCTGCCCAGCTCTCTCTTCTCAAAGCCTATCTCTCCCTCCAGAGGGCTGTACCTCTAACTACGAATCTCACACACCACTGGTCCTTCACGTCCCCTGTCAAGCCCGCCTGACAACTCTGAAAAGGAGGGGGGGACGCAAGCACGCACTAACCTCTTGATTTCACAGACTTTCATCCAGTGTATCTAGGGAACAGGATGCTGCTTTCATCACACTGATGTTATTTTATGTCGCCTGTCACTCAAAATCAATCTGCAGCTACAGAGACACTTTCTGACTTCTGAGAAGAAAAATGCAGACGTTTCTATGCTGCACTTCTTTCATGAATCAGTTAGATTAATATTCCTCAACCAAGAGGTCCAAAATAGTACATGAAGAACAAAGAGGTCTCATTGACAAGGAATGTTTTTTCCTGCTCTGGGAAATGGATTTTTGTTTTTCAACGCCACTGATTGGCTTTGAACCCCCGAGCCTCGGGAGATGCTCTTCAACACAGACTGCACAATCTGGTCTGGCTCACCCCCTCCCTCCCTTCTCTCCTCTCCTTCATCCTCAGTCACACGCTCTCAGACTCGAAGCTCTGCTGAAAACAAAGATGATCCCCGCTCTGTCTTTTCTCTGACACCATCATTGTGAAAGCTGATGTTTACCTGTGTGTTCTGGCACCCTCTCACCTCCCCGTCACTGTTGAGAAGCGAGCACAGTGAAAGAATCACAATTTAATTCATTGTATTGTTAATTGGATAAAATTGTATAAAAACAATGTTTGGTAATTACTTTAATGCAGCCAAAGAACATTGTTCTATGTTATTTTGCCAGAATTTACCACTTACCCCAGGGTCTGTGCTGTGTGTGGCAGTCCAGGCTTGGTGTATTGATGATCTGAAGGTAGGTCAATTAGCCCTAAAAAGCATGGGCAGAGTGAAAGAGAGAGAGAGATGAGCAAAAGGAGGAGGCGGGAGAGAGTGTGCCGATCCACTGGAATAAATATGACGCAGAGCCAGAGCAACTTCTCCAGCCTGCTGTACCCAGTGAGGGCACTGTCACCATGGCAACGGCTGAGCAGAGATAGCTCGCTGGGGCACACAAGGCACGGCATTATTCTTTCTCATTCGCTGGAAATGAACAGTCCCATGAAGGTGTTGAGTACATACAGACAGGAACCTCATGTTTAACTACTTGTTCAAGCCCCAGGAGCCCAGAAACCTACGACGAGGACAATGAGGACAGATGTTCCTCCATGGAAAGACTATTAAATACATGCCACTATTTCAAGTCGAATCTTTTGCTGGCTGTGAGGCAGATCAGAGTCTCTCTGTACTGAAGATCCAATGGTAGACACCAATGCGAAATGTTTCTGTGCTTGAGAAAAAGATTCACAGCCTGGTTAACACCATGCCATCAACAAGACTGAGCAACACTATATTAAAGTGCAGGATTTGTCTTCGTCTAGCGTAGAGTGCAAAGTGTTAGGCGGGTGTGAAATATGCTGTAAACAAAGATAGCTTTAAAAAATGGAAGTGTTAATTTCCATCAATGAAAAAATGCCGTAAATGGACAAAAGAGGAATCTAAATAATAAATACAAGCCAGTTTTTGGTGTGATCTCCCTTTGCCTTCAAAACAGCGGGAATTCTTCTATGTACACAGCTTTCGAAGGATCTCATAGGTTGCTTTAAACTATTTGGAGAACAGCTCTGTGGGGCCATGCCATTACTTCCAGTGCTTCTTATTCGTTGTCCTGCTGCTGAATAGATGAGGCCAGTCCCTCTGGTGTTATTGCACGATGGAAAAATGCCTGTATTACCCAGGATTGAAAACACGTTTAATCCTTACCAAATCTCCAACCCCATGTGTAGAACTGTGGCCCTAATGTTCAAGCAACCTCCACCATGCTTTACGGTTGTCTGCAGACACGTTATTGTACGGGGAGAAACATTGTTAATGCAGTATTTATTAAGATTGAATGGTGCTCAATTGTTCAATGACACAAAAACATCTCTCCCAGTCTCACTTTGGTAGCAAAGTCCGGCTGTTTCTCACTCGGTTTAAGCTCCTACACAGTCGTTACTATTTCAGTCCATGATTTGGTTTAATCTACACAGAACATTGATGATCATTAGGAGCTGTTTGTTTCAACTGGTGATCATACACCTTTGTAACTCTATTGAAAGCTGCAACACACAATAGTGATTTGATTAAGTTTTTTTTTTGTTCATTATTATAATGGTTTAAACCGTAAAATTAAACCGTAATTCACATTATCTCTGAGAGCATTCTTTGTTCACTGCATAAACTTTATTCATTTCTTTCCAGATCTGCACCCATTCTTGCTGTAAAACACACACAAAAAAATAAAATATACATATATGTTTAAAATCAGACTGTGGTCATGTTTAGATAAAGATTGTGTTCCAAACACTCAAATTTCCTTTTTAACAGTCTGTCGATATTTTAGACATGCTTTTAATCAGGAATTACACTGATTGTAAAAATCAAATGTCAAAAATGTGGCTCACTGCCATCTACTGGTGGAATAGGAAATTGTTTTTTGCACAAGTGTATTTCTTACTGTGGTCAACAGTGCTGGTGGGCTGCATTTTACCACTTTTATGATAGAAGCTGCTGGCAGTGCAACTTTAAAAGAAAGCATTTATCAATTGATATTTAAAATATATATAAACTAAAGAGAAAAAAAGAAACGTCCCTTTTTCAGGTCTATGTATTTCTACAATAATGTTGTAAAAATCCAAATAACTTCACAGATCTTCACTGTAAAGGGTTTAAACAATGTTTTCCATGCATGTTCAACTAACCATAATCAATTAACATGCACCTGTGGAATGGTCGTTAAGACCTTAACAGCTCACAGAAAGTAGGCATTTAAGGTCACAGTTCTAAAGAGACTTGATAAAACCCCTAAAGAAAGATGCCGAGGGTCCCTGCTCATCTGCGTGAACGTGCATTAGGAATGCTGCAGGGAGGCATGAGGAACGCTGATGTGGCTAGGGCAATAAATTGCCATGTCCGCACACGCCTAAGACAGCGCTACAGGGAGACAGGAAGGACAGCTGATCATCCTCGCAGTGGAACACCTGCACAGGATTGGTACATCCGAATATCACACCAGCGTGACAGGTACAGGATGGCCACAACAACTGCCCGAGTCACACCAGGAACACACAATCCCTCCATCAGTGCTCAGGCTGTCCGCAATAGGCTGAGAGAGGCTGGACTGATGGCTTGTAAGCCTGTTGTAAGGCAGGTCCTTACCAGACATCACCAGTAACAATGCTAGGGCTAGGGCCATTCCTCCCTGAAATGTCCAGGAACTTACAGGTGCCTTGGTGGAAGAGTTTCCATCTCACAGAAAGAACTGACAAATCTGGTCCAGTCCATGAGGAGGAGATGCACTGCAGTACTTCAAGCAGCTGGTGACCACACCAGATACTGACTGGTACTTTTGATTTTGAACCTCCCTTCATTCAGGGACACATTGTGAAACATTTTAGTTTATGTCTTATGGTGTTGACTCTTTTAGTGTTCATACAAATATTTACACATTAAGTTTACCTAAAGTAAAAACAGTTGAAAGTCAGAGGACGTTTCTTTTTTCGCTGAGTATATATTTAGCACTACTACATGAAAGGCTTTCTATACATTTTGAAGATTTATAAATAAATTTCAATGTGAAAATATAGTTATTTCAGCAACTGAAATTCACTAAATGTATATTAATTAAAAGCATTGGAAAAGGCCTCCCATAGAGAACTATTAGGATTGTAAACAACTGTTCTGATAATAAACGCAACAATTAATTGGAAAAGATCAATTCACTTCCGTGGTTTTTCTCACAAACATTTAATGTACACTGAAAACAAGTCAAACAACATGCCGAATGGTGGGAATGAGTTAGATACTCATAGGTAAAGTCAGCTTTCTACAGTCAGTAAAGCAGTCACATGACTTTATTCAGAGCTCCATGGTTCTCTTTTTTCCCCGTTTAGTCAATTTCTGGCGAATCAAGCTCTGAGAGAAACTTCTGACACTTAGAGATGAGGACATTAATGGCTTCTGTAACCAGGACCTCAGGTGGAAGGATACCCGTAGACTCAACCGAGACTGAAGAGAAAACACAGAAGAAACATGTGACAGTGACCCCAGGAAACAATCACAATAAGATTGGTTGCAAACATACATATGAAATGATCGCGCACTCTTGCCAGCTTCACCAGGTTCTTCAAGTCGTCATGTCGTAGAATTTCTCTGCTTGACGTGTCCAAACGACTATTCACAACCTTTGCTACCTTCCTTCCTAAAAATTATGAGAATGGAGAAAAGATTTGTTTTCTGCTTCATTGACACACAATTAAAATAACTATTTCTAATGGTGAATTTCTAAACAGTGATTTAATATATTAATTAATTTATGCATTAAGAAACTGCCTACCATTCACATTCTCCAGCTCAATGACTCCAGGCGAGAAGCAGCGTTGTAATCTTTCTGCTTGCTCTCCTTCAATGGTCTCTAATAATGTGATTTCTGGAAGTAATCTGTAGCTTGCTGTAGCTACAGGAGAAAACTTGGCATGATCTTTGCCTGTGGGGGAAAAGGGGAGCTGCATGATAAATAATCTTCCAAAAATCTAACGAATCAATTTTATAGTTCGATCAACTGCAGACACTTTTAAAGTGCCATCAATATACATTTTAGACCTTTACAGCAGAGAAAAGTAGCAAGAAGTGGATTTATCTTAAAATTGTAATAGATTAAAATGTAACAAACAAACAGCTAAAGTTGGGCTTTGTGAGGAGAAGTAAGTCGTTGTAGAGGTAACTGCAAACCATTTTTTTCCCTCTTACATTACCTTTAACTCTAAAGATTGAAATTGTGCCTTGGCTTTAGGGAACCCTATTTTATGGCTCTCCCCATGTTACCATCCACCTATTTTAATGTGTATTTTAGAAAACTGCATAAAAAGAAACCCTAGATGGAAAGCCAACATGCGCAAAAAATATATTATGGGCACAACTCAGTAGGATTAACCTTTTTCCAATGAGAAAAAAAATGTGCATAAACTATGATATAAATGCATTTACAGAATAAATCCCAATGCAATGGCAATGCGTTTTTCTGTCGGAACATGGAGAGCGATGGAGTGGCACTGATCGACGAACCAACCATAGCATATCATCTGAAAAGCCAAAATCTTTCAATAAAGTGGTTTGAATTGTCACCTCCCAAATCTATCTTGACCATCTGCATTCCCAAAGAGCCATCTCCTGCATAATTTGATGGAAAGAGTGCTTTATTTGCAACGATTTTATGCAAAATTCCAGGTTTGAGCACACATTTAAATCGCATTTTCGCAAATATACATGGCTAATCTTATGTTACTGGTAGACAATGATAGCTCTTGTGTTGAGATTTACATCTTGAATAAGCACAAGTGTATTGCTTTGGGGACAATGCTTCAATTTGGGGATATATAATGGCAGGCATTGGGCTATTGACGTCATGTGATCATATCAATCAATAACGGTGGTAGTGGAACTGCATTCCTGACATTGCAGTTGGTTTAAAACAGCAAGTACTGGATCTCAAATAACTTAAAAATAAAAAAATAACACTTTGCTTATTTCACATAAACTAGCAAACGCATTTGTGTCCCAGTTCCTTCAAAAAGTAGATTTTTGATCACTGGCAGAGTTAATATTGGCACTGCCATTTGATATAAATACATTGTATGTTTGTTCACCAAAGTTTTTAATCTTACACTGTGTTTGGACGGTTTCAACTGGACTAAACTGCTAGAAGTTACCAGTTTTGTTACACGTGAAATCACAGCAAAACTGTGGTTTATTTTCACTTAACAAAAAGATAATTTTTTAGGGCATGTCACAATTCTGCAATGGTAACACATCGGCCATGTTGAGCACTTTTCATTGTAGGTACTAGGTAGTGCAATATATTTGGTTATATCCACTTTTCAAGGTAACCACTAACTGTAGTTGTAATCTCAAGGACTTGTAGGAATTCATTAAAGCGGAGTTTCATTTACCCCAAAGCCCTACACATTTGTACATCTTTTGCTTAACTGAAGATGGCTGCCAGCACAACCAAAAAAACCAACAAATGTAAGCCAATTTGAAATTTATAAATCAAGAATTGCAACTTTCTTCCATATATAGGTCAGCAAATGTGTTTTAGAATTCAAATCCTGAAAGAAACGCTACATTAAAAATGGACATTTGATCATATATGCCTATTAAAAATGAATCTATTGTGGAACCCGACTGATTTTTCAGTTACCTAATCCTTTGACGCAGTGCATAACGATGTCAAGTTCTTGCCCTGGTCGGAGTTGTGCCAAGAGAATGTCTTCATGCACCGGACCAATCTTGGCATCTGCAAACACGTCGGCCTGATTCCCAATTGGGAGCCATTTTATGTCACCTGAATAGACTGAAATCAACACAAGAGTTCACTCAGAAATGTTCAATACAAGCAATACAAAACCCACTGGCTAAGAAAGTAAAGTGTATTTTTAAAATAACTCCTTTGAGCACCAGAAAAAACATATGGTGAAATTATTGCAGAATAAACTTTTATAAGCAAAAAATATGCATAGCAAACACTTTGAAAACAAAGTTATATTTAAACATTGTTTTATAGAATTACATTAAAGCATTTAGCAGATGCTAATCCAAAGCAATTTACAGTTCAGATAAAACAAGAAACTGGACCAGTGTTCATAGAAGTTCTAGCAATTAATTAAGCTTTTAGAACCATATAAGTGCTTTAGAAAAAAATTAACATTGAGAGTCTCTGTTTTCCGGAAAGGGACTGGAAGATAATTCCACCTGCTGGTAAAAAATGACAAGGAGTAACCTGTGATATTCTTACCCATGTGATTAAGATATAACTCTTTCGGGTCTGAAGAGTCTTTAGGGGCTCGAGGATTTCTGGTGCATTTAACCTTAACCTGAAGTTGAATTGTGTCAATTTCTGTGCCTTCCTGATCTCCTGTAGTAAACACAACATGCAGTGGTCCACTATGAATGTTATTATGCATGTTGATAAAAAGTAATAAGATCTAGAAAGCACTCACCCAGGTTCCTGAACTCAAAAAGACGAGGGTCTGCTTTAATAGGGACAAGACCAAGCCTGTGTGCCAGAATCTCATCCTGAACAATTGATGTGTTATTGTAAATGAACACTTTTTCAATGGCCATTGTAGGGACCTAAATGGTGAAATTAGATTAAGGGATAAAGGTCTAAAAAAATGTTGAAATGAAACAGGCGTAAATTTATGACAATAACAAACCTCAGCTAGTAATATACGGCGAAAAGCGTTGGCGATGGCTGCATCTATGCCAATCATATCAAACTCCAATGTGTTCTCCTCTGTATTAACGATGTTAATCTTGAAGTTCTGGAAGAAATAAAATGTCATAATTTTGCATCAGCAATGCAAATAACAATAAATAAATAAATTATAGTAAAATAATAAATAAATTATAGTAAAAATACACAACACAAACTTTTTTGAATTTTTCGAAATCCCAGGAGTCATCGTATCCAGGATAGTTTCCAGGATAATCCGTAGTATGAACCTGAACACAGTAAAATGACATTTAGTTTACACCAAATATCAATATACATATATGTGTATACATAACCAGCAACGTCACTTTACATAACGTTAAAATGTAAAAAAAGAAGAAAATGTGCAGTTTGTTAACCAGCAACGTCACTTTACATAACGTGAAATGTTAAAAAAAGAAGAAAATGTGCAGTTTGATACCCACTCGAGCAGAATTATTTAGCGATACAAACACGGTAAGATTAATAACAGCGTCTCAATTCACATTTGTGTTACATTTTACCAAAATTAAATGGATGCTGTTTGTTTACCGTAAACTAAGCAATAAAACGCACCTCACGTGTATGGCATTACCCTTTGAACTAACGTTAAACAACAAAATTAAGCTTGACAGCATAACTTAATATTAGACAGAACTTAACGTAATAACCGTTAACTAACGTTACTTACATTTTTTACACCAAATTCCCCCAATATCACTCTATTACGAATTTCATCCACGTTTCTCATAGGTGTCGCCATTTT
Organism: Danionella cerebrum; assembly: GCA_007224835.1. Taxonomy (NCBI): domain Eukaryota; kingdom Metazoa; phylum Chordata; class Actinopteri; order Cypriniformes; family Danionidae; genus Danionella; species Danionella cerebrum. Next base: position 56,266 of record SRMA01026330.1, read on the forward strand.
TGTTGTCATGTTTCTTCACGCCAGCAGAGGACGCTAAACTACCGCGCTTAGAAACATTCAAATCAAACTACCAATCGGAATTAAATGAGCACCAAATTAACATGAATATCATATTTCCTTTCGAAGGCTTTAATAACGACTAATAACCATCCACAGCACACCACACATGTAACTTATGAATAAATTATTTTGAGGACTTTTATTCTATCAGCATTCATCTGATCACGTGACAAGTGCGCGCAGTTAGTGAACGTATACAAGTGTATTCCGCGAAAGTTGTAAATTAAACAAATGTAGGTTTTCGTTATTTATGTTTAATCTGGCGCTGTAGATAGAACAAACAGGGATTAACTTTACACCCACTACAGTATTTTAGAGTACTTTGTCCCTACCATGGAGGGACCCGCGCGTTGGTCTTTTCCCTCAGACTCTTCCCTGAACCAAGAATACGGCAGCCGTGTCTCCGAAGGAGCCCAAAGCATTGAGGACGAGGTACTGTTACAGCTCGGATATAGACCATTAGACATATTAATGTGATAACTAGTTTGTAAAAAACGACGATATTTAATGTCTAACTTTACGTATATGATACATATAACGTCAACGTTACTTAAGTATGTAATGTAACGTTTAACGTTACTTTTTAGATAAAAAGTATTAAGTTATCTAGTGGTGACATACATAAAGTTTACAAAGTTGTTTGTAAAGCCATTTCAAAACAAATTTCACTCTTTGTGTAGTGTAGTTCTCCATAAGTTAGCTAATATAACACACCTAGTAAGTATATTGTATTTACTGTGTCGTTTTGTTTGATTTGCTTTTCAAATTCAACAAATTACAGAAAATATATTTATATTATTTTGGCAAAAGTACAAAAATAAGTGTGTAAAATTATTTAAAATTATACTGTGTGGCTTGCTTTTAAAGCATTTGCTGCCTCTAAGGGAGTTTTATCCCTATATTCGCTGTGCCCTGTGCAATGGATTTTTCATTGATGCCACCACCATTACAGAGTGCCTTCACACATGTGAGTCCAGATATCTTTATTCGATTGATTATTTGTGTCATGTTATTTTACCCTTCCATATTCTCTTACAGTTTGTAAGAGCTGCATTATCAAGCACTTTTTCTGCAGCAACAGGTGCCCCAACTGCTCAATTGTTGTTCACCAGACACAACCACTGTACAGTTTAAGGTATCGTCAAAAGATGTTTCTGTATTTTTCTGTTATTGTTTTGTCTCCACGTAATTCTTTGAATCTCTCTGTTTTAGACCTGACAGGCAGTTACAAGATATTGTTTTCAAGATGGTTCCATATTTGGAAGAAGGTTAGTGTTGAGCGCAATTTTATTATACATATTATTTTTTTTTGATAGGTTTTTTATTTGTTCTTTTTTTTCCCCTCAAAGATGAACGGTCTCGAATATGTGCATTTTATAAGCAGAGAGGGCTTGCCATTCCAAAGCCAGGTTTGTTCATACACTCTCAGCTGATGTTTAGACATGCACACACTGTTCTCCTCAGTTGTATACATTTAGATTTCTTAGTTTTACATTAGTTTTCTTTTTTTGTATCTTGTCCCCAGTGACTGCCCCAGCGACATTTGCAGTAAAAACGCCTCAGAGACAGAAGAAAGATGCTCAGCCTCAGTCTGTTTTCACCATTCCTTCAGAGCTAGATGTGTCTCTGATGCTGGAGTTTGTGGGGTTAGTAATGGTGATGGTTTCACATTTACATCATAGAACAATGATTCTGGTTGTTTTTTAAGTTATGTTCCGGTTATATATAAAATGCCTCAAGCGTTCTTGAATTTGCGACTTGAAATTCCTTCATTGACCACAATGCATGTAAAAGAACTGTACTTATGACAATTGTGACTTGTCACCGTATTAGGAATACATTATACTTATATAGTTTATCTATTCCGTGTTGGACTGGAGACCTCTTCAGGGTGTACCCCTGCTTCTCGCCCAATGTGCGCTGGAGATTGGCACCGGCAGACCCCTGTGACCCCAAAAAGGGAACATGTGGGTTGGAAAATGAATGAAAAAGTTTATCTATTGTTATTGAAAATTAATTTAACACCAAGAAAGAAGACTAGAAAAGCAAGTTATACAAAAAAAACAGAACATGCACCTTTATGTAGCATAAACATAAGTTAGGTTAACTCAAGAGTCCAAGGCATATGTGCACTAATGCCTTTTAGCAACTTTACTTAAACAGCTTGTAACTTCCAATTTGTGATGTATTTGCTGTTTTATTTCACAAATCAACGAGAAAATAGTCTTGTAATTTGTGTTTTTCTATTACACTCTGTAGTAGAGTTTTTGTAGATGTTTTATATCCAATTATATAATTTTTCTTCTGGCATTTGTTTTTCACATCTTTGAATTTCAGGGCTCAGGAGGGGGTTAAGAACTTTAAGGTAATATTCTTGCATGAACTGAGGTTTACTTTAGAATCTTTGTGCAATATTTACAGATAATCAACATTTACTGTCAATTTATTAATTTTTAATGTCTGGATTTTATTTTCACCCCCCAGCCTCTTGAGCGGAAGTATGTTCGTGTGTCTGGAGAAGCCACAGTTCGCCATGTTCAGCTTTTTATCAGTAGGAAGATGGAGCTAAGCCAAAACTACAAGGTGAAACAGATGTTTCCAGTTGTAACACTTGAGTTACCCGGTACAACCAGCCCTGGGTGTCATCTCAGTTTACGGTACATAAATAAGTTTAGAGAATAAATGTTGATGCAGATTTTAAACTAGACACATCTTCAGATCATTTTATTTTTAGCTTACTGCGTCAAACAATTACTTAAAAATGTTTAAAGCGTTCGAGAAAAGCTGGATTACTTTGTATTGTACTAAACCGTAATGGATGCTGCGTGAGGTCGAAATAACTCACACACACAGGATACTATTGTGAAAATATGTTTTGCTTCAGTACTCAGTGTTTCCTTCTAAAGAACCATAATCTCAAAAATATTATCTCTGATCCTGAAAAGACAGCGTTCAACCAAAAACAATCAAAGCTTAAACAATTGAGACAAATGACCATTCGGTTGTTTTTTTTTTTTTCAGGTGGATGTTGTTTGTGGAGAGCATCTTCTTGAGGATGGTCAGTCTTTGAGAGATATTTGCAACACCATAGGCAAAACGTCATTGCTGGTGGGTGTTTTTATGTAAATAAATAATCCCAATGAAGCCCTTTAGTCTGCATAGGTTCAGTACTAGTTCTGCTGAGGTTTTCAGATTGACTCAAGTTGACATTATGTTATTATAAAGAGTGAGCAGCAGGCGTCTCACAGGATTCCAGTGTCTTCACACAGAATTAAATTAGAGGCTTTCCTGTGCCTCAAGCGCTACTGGGATGAAATGCAGTAGAAATAAACGATACCCACAGCATCTTAATGTTACAGATCACATTTGATTTGAAAAAAGCGATTTGTCAACATTCTTATTGAATCAATTGTCTTATAACCAAAACCTGTTTCTTTCAGGATGGTATGCTGATTCTACATTTTGGACTTGTTCTACCTACTCAGTAAGTAGGGAAGAGTAATTAAGACAACTACTGCGGAAAAAAATATTCAGGGTGGTATTTTCAGGGAAAAACACTGTTGAACCATGCAGGGATTCTTTCTCTTTCTCTTTGCCTTTTTCTCAGCAGGCAAAAAGTTGCTGTTTTACACCTTCCAAAGCTGTGATTTATGACAAATGTGATATTTTACCTTACAGCAGAAAAAGGTTTTTGAATATCTTTAAGGGCTCGGTTAAGGCCATATCTTATGTGACCCAAATAAAAAGATAAACTGGTGCTTTTAGAAAAAACATAATCCACTGATTGTTTCTGTACTAGAACAAATAATTCTATTTGGTTTTCTATGCTCTTAAGTGTGTCTGGTGAGTGGTGTCTTTGTTCCTTTTGAACACTGTTACTGTTCTATGTTGATTTCCAGGGATTATGGGGAATTAAAAATTCTTTATCGGTTATAATATTGTAATTGTGCCTTTATCTTGGAAAAGTTTCACAATTAAATCTCATTCTCTACATAACTACATAATTTTGTTATTTTTTCAGATTTATTCAAATGAATTATACTGTAGTGGGTTGTTGATTAAAATAAATCAGACTTCTCTTCTGTTCTTGACCTGAATGAGATTTGTTATAGTGAGGGAAGACAAAGAACGAGTACGAGCTAAATTGTTTTTTGATTCTATTCATAAGCCATGACTCAGTTGGTCACCAGGTTTACACACATCTCAAAAGGGATTTTTGTAACACCTCATTGCAGATCTTCTCCAATCTTTAACTTTCAAGACGATGCCATGATGTGTGAGAGAACCCGAACCTTCAGCTCCCTCTTCTATTAGATTGTGAAGCTTCGTGCTTCTTCAGGGGCAATCATGTGTTGCCTTGGTCATGTGGTTAGGGTTATTGCCATGCTGGGACACCATCCTCTGCCTATTATAAATGCACTGGCTGTGAAGGAGGTTCCAACTCTAAATTTTAAGGTCATCATCCTTCTTTCGATGTGGTCCAGTTATATTTTTTCAATTGATAGATACAAGATCTTTTAAGAAAGCTTCCTAATCTTAGCTGGTTGGTTATCTGTGTTGAACATCTGGACTCCATAGATGTTGCTGATTGATAGGAGGTAAATATGAGTGAAAATGTGTTTTAAAAAAATGATGCTGTTGAAATAACTTCAATTCTTTGTTTGATGTACCACATCAGCACAGGATCAAATACTCCTTTCCGTCACTTTGAAGCCATTATCAGGAATTACTCTAGAGAAGCAGGCGCTTATGGTGAAGAGTGCCTGTTCACTCATCCAGAGAGGCTGCTGAAATTGGTTTCCGTGGCAACACCCTCATAATTCAGCCCTCTATGTGAAATGGGACAATAGGGTTAACACATTCTAAATTGCTGTGAATTCTTGTGATGGTGAGATAGTTGTGAAAAAAAACCCAAAGATGCCATTTTTATTTTTAACTTTATTTTAAGGCATATTTTGGAACTTAAATAAGTGATTATGAATAATAATACAAGTACCTCTTAAAAATATTTACTCAAGTATGGGTCGAAATAATAATTGTACTTTTTAATCGAGTCCAGAGGAAAAGTAGAAGTACAAATTATTTACTTTTAGTTATATTCTCCTAAGAGTTAGTATGCAATGCAAATAGAGATGCTGATATGCACAGACACCATAACAAACACAAAACTTCTATTATGTCCTCTGTTCGCTTTATAAAAATCCAGATGCTGACATTTTCATTTAAAAAACAAAGTAATTGCTGGTGAGATACACATCTGTGTCTAACTTCTGATAGATTTCAATGTCAATAACATGCTTCTGTAGATTGAACGGCCATTTTATTTTAGCTTCAGATCAGAAGTATTCTTTTCAACTGATATTTGGTACTCTTAAATAATAACATGTACCTCTGGTTAAGTCTCTTACGAGTAATATGCCATTGTCGTTCCAACACACCATAGCAATCACAAATGTTGTTTACAAGGCTAATTACTCAATGGATAAACTACATTTAAAAAAATACACTGGAATCATTTGAAGTCCAAGTTGTGCAACCACAACAAAATCTTTAAAGCTCTTTAAACCACATCATTAAGCTAATGGTGTCTGTGCCAAAGGACTGCAGAGATTAGTAATGGAAGTCCCACTAACAATCAAAAGGATTTAGTTAGAGTTAACATCCACAATTTCACTCTTTTCCCCCTTCTTAACAGCTTCATCTATCTTTTCCTCCTTCTTCGTTGCTGTCTTGGTCTTGGGGTGCCCCTCTTCCTCTTTTTCTTTTTTAGGATTGCGGGATGAGGTGAATGCAGAGCGGCTTTGAAAGCCGTATGTGATGCTGGGCGCACTGGAGAAGCTCACTCCAGAGCTGAAATGGGTTTCTTCACCCTCCAGAAGCTTTCTGTGAGGACAAACCCAAAGACTGATTAGTTGTAAAGCCTTCACTATAAAGGATTGACTGTTAAAACACATTTGTAGCCAATCAGCAGTGAGAGACATTGATGTGTGTGTGTTGTGGGGTTATTAAAATGGAGTTAGACACTTTGGTGTGGGGGTTCATTTTGGTGAAAGTAAACATTGGCTACCAGAAATGTCCCACTCTGCCTTTAACATTGATGGACGTCAGACATAATGCGTACCATGCTTCAAAGCAGAAAATGTGGATTCTTTAGATTTACTAGGGTCTATCATTTTCTGTCAATTTTCAAGTATTTGAATCAAAGATTATTCAGAATTTGAATCAAAGATTACAATTTAAGGGGTTCACGAAACTGTGAAACAGGTGCCTGATGGGTTTACATTTGAGAACTGAAGGAACACTAATTACAGTAATTACACTAATTATTAGCATTACAGTGTCACAAGTTAAGTTTATTTCATGTTTAAAGTCATTTAAGCTGCCAACTCTGGAAATCACAAGTGTATTGAAAATTTGTGAGATTCGTGAATAGCATGTAATGTTCCTCTAGTGTTTGGGTGGGTTTTCTCCCCCAGTCAAGCCAATGGATAAATGAAGCAATGGTGTACCTCAATTTTCGGCCAACATGAGTTGGAGAAAGGGAACAGTAGATAACCATGAATCAGCTGGTAAAGTAAGATGAAATGACAAACACTTTACCTGTAGGCCGCGATTTCAATGTCTAAAGCCATCTTGACATTAAGAAGATCTTGATATTCTCTGAGGTGGCGGGCCATTTCAGTCTTTGTGTTTCTCAGTTCAAGGTCCAACTGTCCAATTGTTTCCTGGTAAAAGGGATTAGAAAAATAGACTTAAGTTTAAGTGGTTAAGAGAACAATACGTTTAGGATTTCCATCACAAGAAAGTTCATATTGACATGATCATTAAGTAAAGGTGTTGTTGTTGTATTGTTTCTTTTTCAAAGCCTTTAGAATGAATGTTGGCCTCGTCTAGCACTGCACAACCTCTTATTTTCTGTCTCCCCGAAATCCTTGTTTTCCACTCACTCCCATGCTTTTGCAGCAGGCCTTTCAGTGCTATTCTCTGCAAGCGGTCAGAACTCAGCACAACAATACACAACAATAATCAGCTTTTTTCAATCAATCAATTTTTGATTTCTTGGCCATTTTTCAGAAAATATGAATAACACAAAAACTGTTTTTACCTAGTCATAGTTAGTGGTTGGTTGAAACCATTTGTTGTCAAACAACTGTGTTTACTCTTTTTAAACCAAACCATAATGACAACTGTAACTTTCCAAATGACCCATTCTTCTTCGCAAAAAGGGTCTCCAACTTTTGTAAATTCCTGGGCTGTCTTGCATGAACTGCACGTTCGAGTTCACCCCAGAGATATTGAGGTCAGGGTGCTGAGATGGCTACTCCAGAACCTTCACTTTGTTCTGGTGTAACCAATGACAGGTGAACTTGGCCTTGTGTTTTGGTCGTGTTGGAAGGTCCAGTAACGTCCCATGCGCAGCTTATGAGCTGATGGGTGCAAATTGTCCTCAAGTATTCTATGTTATCCTGCTGCACTCATCTTCTCATCAATTTTGACCAAGTTTCCTCTGACTTTGGGGCTCAGATATGTCCAAAACATCAGTGACCCACTTTTTCACAGTGGGGATGTTGTTCCTTTCATCATAGGCCTTGTTGACTCCAAATGTAACTTTTATGGTTAACTTTGTTCCAGACGTTTGGAGGGTTTTCTCTAAGCTGTTTGGCTTTTTTTTTTTTTAAATGGCTAATAAAAAAATTGCCCTGTACACATATGACTACAAAAAATCTCAGAATAAGATTAAATGGATTTTATGTTATTCTTCACAAAAGTTGATTTTTATATATTATAGACCTTTAATAAGCCCTGCAGGTAAATTAGAGTTCTGTAAAAGCTTATGTGAACCATGATCCTTTGGCATTGACTGTTTGTCTCAGCTCACAGTTCAGAAAAGCTAATCTGCTTCTAGCATTTGTACCTTCACAGTTGCAAAGGTGTCCAAGTCTGAAGATGTTAATGTTGGAGTAAATCAATGTGAACTTGTGTGAAGTATTAACATGTTAAAATAAGCTTGGAACATATTTTTCTTTTCGTGAGTGTGAACAAGTGAGCATGACCTTGTAGAAACCTCCCTTTTGAAATCCTCTTTATGAAGTGTCTCTTCTTAGAGGCATTAACCTGGTCCGCCTCTGCGAGCGATTAGTTCAGCACCATGGACAGAGCTCTGGGCTATTAATGACTGGGCAGTTCAAGCTGCTTCAGAAATGTCCTCTGTTACACCATACACTCTTAGTGTTTTGTTATGTATTCAAAAATATTGTTGTTCAAATTCTGTCTATTTAGAGGTACATACAATATCTCAGATATACTGCCCACAGAGCCATTATCGATCCACACATTTAATGATTTTAATAAGAACAAAACAGAAAGGTTATTCAGTAGCAAGAGTTTGACCCTTCCACAAAAACTACATTTGGGGGTGTGGGGTATACGTTGATTATATTTGGCACCAAGTTTGCTCAGATCTCTTGAAGGATTTGTTCCCACCCTTTGCAGACTTTCTCAAAATCATTTAGGTTTTAAGGGTGAGGTGTGGCAGCTACAACTTTTGGCTCCCCCCAAATTTTCTAAGCGATTAAGGTTAAGTGACACCTGGACCTCAATGTGCTTCTTCCATTTTCAATCCCCAGGCTGAGGTATGGTGGTCCCCAAAGATTTGATTCTTTGGTTCATAGACAGCTGTCTATGAACATTTCTCCTCCTCTAAACCAAACGAGTTTATTTGATTTAGGGGCATGTGAGTGATTGGGGGGGGGGGTGCATTTGGTGGTGGGCAGGTGGCCGCAGGCACGAAATGGAAGCCACGTTCACGTTCAGACCATCTGAGTGCTACCAGGGTACCTTGTCACCACCAGTGTATAAATGTGGAATGAATACTTATCTGAAAATTGTAAAGTGTCTTTGAGCATCTGGAAAACCGCTATATAAATGGATGGCATTATGTTTATTATTATTATTATTATTATTATTATTATTATTATTATTATTATGTGAATATAATTTGAATCACTTAGATTGGATTCACTGGCAAAAAATGTTTTATTTTTTCACATTATTTACCTAAGGGACTTTGCATGCCAAAGTTTGGTGTTAAAATTTGGTAACAGTGTTACTATATGTTTTCTTGGTAACTTTTGCTGCTTTTCCACCAAAGCCCACTCAGAGCTGATACATGGAAGTCAATGGAAACACATGCGAAATTAAAAGTCGGTGGAAAAAGGTCTCAGCTGCCATCGTATAGAAACCCTCTCATGTTGTAATGGACTGGTTGCTACAGACTGAGGAATATTGGCGTGCAATGCAACAAAAATGATGTTTTTCTTAAGTGTACGAATTGTCCATGAGTTTGGTGTCAAGCCTTTTTTTGAAAGTGTGATTTGTTTCTATGCCATGAAGCCGGTCACTGCCGGAATAAAGTTATGCAGTAACAACCCAAATAACATGGTTGTCTGTAATAAAAAACAACAACAGGGTCGAAAATATCTTTTTAAAATGTCGACAGATAGACAAATCTGATGTGTGTTTAATTTAATTTAAAGAAAGCATGCTTTGCTACTAAATCAAATGCGGTTTATTGTTTGGTTTTTCTTCACCTGATAACCGACAAGCTCCGCGCTGTGCGCTTCCTCCATCTCCCGGATCTGCCGCTCCAGAGACTCGTTCGTACCCCGCAAGGTCTCGATCTCGATGGTTTTGGACTGGAGCTGTCGCCGGTAGTCGTTGATCTCCTCTCTCGTCGCCCTCATGGCCTCGTTGGTTCTGGTGGCCTGTTCATTGAGGCTGGCGAACTTTGATTTGTACCACTCCTCAGCAGATTGCAGGTTCTTGGACGCCAGGGTTTCATACTGGCCGCGGATTTCTTTCAGAGCCGAGGTCAGATCAGGCTTAGATAGCTCCACTTCTACAGAAATCTGGGCCGCTTGAATCATGTTCGTCAGTTCTGCCACTTCCTCATCATGCACCTTCCTCAAGAAGTTGATCTCGTCTAAAAGCGACTCAACCTTTCTCTCCAGATCCACGCGCACCATGGTGGCATCATCCACATCTTTCTTGAAGGACCGGAGATTCAGCTCTGCCTCCTCCCGCGCTCGCATCTCGTCCTCAAACTTGCCTCGAAGTTTCTGCAAGTCTTCCTCGATGCTGTCTCGCTCGATGAGGACGTGGGATTTCTCATTGTTGAGCTCGTCCACCTGGGCGCGCAGGTCGCGGATCTCTTGCTGGTAAAGGTCTGCGAGTCTGGAGGGCTCGTTCTGCCTCTGGCGCAGACTCACCAGTTCCGTTTCCAGCACTTTATTGTGCTGCTCCAGGTTGCGCACCTTCTCGATGAACATCGCGAAACGGTCGTTGAGTCCTTGCAGCTGCTCCTTTTCATTGGTGCGGACGATTTTGAACTCGTTGTTTAGAACAGAGGTCTGGGAGAAATCCACGCTGTCGAAGTGGACCGGGGAGAAGGAAGACGAGCGGCCTGACCTCCTGTAGTAGCCCGCGGGGGAAGCGCTGCTGCGGGAGACGGAGTGAGACCTGATGCCGCTGGAAGAGGAGGCATTGCTCATTCTAGATGGGGTAAAACGAGGGCTGTCCCCGAATATTTTTCGATAGGATGAAGTCATGAAGTGGTCTGACCCGTAGCTCATCTTCGTCAGTTTTGGGAAACTGTACTTGCTGTTGAGCGCTTGTGTTTATATAGTAGCCTACCCGACGGACTGTCCCATTAGACTTGTTTCTTTCTCGAGCAGAAATACATCAGTGTATTTCGGTTGGTAGGATAACTAAAATGATACATTTATTGAGTTTTCCGACGTTATTCGAATCCAAACAAAAACAAATAATAGCTTCCTGACGAGTTTTACATTCAGTGTTGTCCCTCAATGGAACTGTCCAGCTTTGCGCACTGCTGAGCAAATCCGAGTTGGTGTCACTGGTATTAACCCATTCCCACCAGGTTAAATAATAATAATAATGGCTTAAAAAGTAGAATTTTTTTATACCTTGTCCTGTCCCGTTCAAAAGCCATCACATGGGAGAGTAGATGCTTTGCTGAGTTGGACAGTTTTACTTTCTCCAAGGGAGTAAAACACCTGGTGTGGTGTTTTCTCATCTGGATTGGAGCGTTAAATGTATGTTAATATTTATTAGTTGTGGTTCCCGAGCCAGTTTACATTAGTTGTATCAGGACAAGACGGCGTTGGACTGAAAGGGGAGCGGATAAGGGATTGGGGAAGAGTGAGGGGGAAAGGTTCACGAGTGAAAAAGAAAATTGAAAAAGTAGAATTTTGAGAGTCAAATTTCCCAATACTGTAAGAAATTTCTGTAGAATTTACTGCAGATTTTTACAGGAGTAGCAATTTATGTATATTGTTATTAACAATGTATAATGAGTAATAAAATGATTTACAAGTAATTAGTAACTAGTAACTTCATAATTAGCTGTAAATTACAAGCAGAATGTGCTTTCACTATATCTTGATTTTTGTTTTTACAATACATTACTGTGGTGTTGTATTATGGATACTGAAGCACAACAGCTGATGATGAACGGCTATACATTTATTTTTGGTAAGTACACTTAAATTTACTTACATATAAGTTTTTTATGTTTAAAGAAATGTCAAATTGTAAAGAGGTGTGTTGCTACCTTATTCGTTGCTTCATTTTCTTTCAACAGCTTTAAATTTGAGTCATTTTTTTAAAGAACGTTTATTTTTAATGCCTTCACAAACATGCTATCGTAGAGAGCACGCAGTTCAGTTCGCGGTTAAAATTATTATTTGCAAGATATTCATAATAAAAATATTAAAGCTAAATCTTGGGGTTTGTTAAATTAACAGCTTTTTGTTGGATTTTGTTTACAAGATCCATTGAACTCTATGAAAAAAATAGTGTAAAAGACTGTACTGTATTCTGAAAATCACAATGTATTGCAAATGGCTAATATACTGTGCTCCATTTTACAGCTATTATTAACTGGATTTTATGGGCAACTTTTTGAATGGCAGCCAGAGATTAGAAGCTATATTTGAAAATTGCTTTGTTCATGAGTCAACACTATTTAAGCAGATGGAATATAACGACACCAGGTTTACACGGGGAACAAGTGCCAAGATAGAATAGGCACAAAATAGCTCAGAGAGCCTGAAATGACCCAAAGCACAGGAGCACATTATTTAGGAAAACCCATTGTTTGGTTGCTATCAACAAACATGACAAACTTTATCTGTTATTATTCTGAGGCACGTGTTTGACTTCACATAGATGAAGATCAGACCACAATTTTCACAATTGTATTTTTTTTCTTGCCACTGTATTTCTTTATAGGACCATCGTTCTTAAAACTGTTTAGTTTTTTGTTGTAATGACAAGTAACATTACAGATTTTCAGAGGCTTTAGTAAAAACTGTTCATGTCTGAGATGGTTGCATAAGTGACTGAGCTTTGTTCACATGTTCTTTCTACCAGCAGATGGCGATATAGCCTATTCTATAAAATGGAAATGTTGCTATAAGCATCTTGTAAATAATCTTATATTTAAAATAACAGTTTAAAGCTAGTTGTAAGTTTCAAAAGTATAATATTATGTAAAATTCTGCATAGATTGCGCGTTAAAGAATTATTGAACGATTTCATTCATTCATTCATTCATTCATTCATTCATTCATTCATTCATTCATTCATTCATTCATTCATTCTTTCATTCATTCATTCATTCATTCATTCATTCATTCATTCATTCATTCATTCATTCATTCATTCATCTTTAACCGCTTTCGTGGTCACGGGAGTTTAACATTTAAATCTAATTTGATACCAACTGGTTCCTTTATAACCGAGTTGCGTCTCATCGTCTGCGCATGCGCAGTAGTCTTTTAGCGCAGAGCTGCAGTTGTTTTTGGACACTGGCGGTAGTTTGTCCGAGGTAAGTAGCCTACAGTCACCGAGTGGAACTATATCTTTTTTGTGTTTAAAATAAAAAGTTGCTATGTCACACAACCGGTAGAAGGAATACTGTATAAATGAGTGTAGAGCGCGATTTCCCGTGTGCATTAGTTTCCGGTTTATCAAACTAAAGGAATGTTAGCTGCTGTGCTAACTTTATTGTCACAGAGCTGGATTGAACAAAATTAAATGTTCGCGAACGTTTAAAACAAATCCTTTATAGATAGCTGCATCGATTCTGTTATCTAGAGATTAATATGCAACTAATATTTTGGCTGGTTTTAAATTTTCAACTCAATTGTTTTATTAAAAGCAAAAGTTAATGAGTATAATAGCAAAATACTGTTGAATGCAAATAATTGTAATTCATGCTTTTAGTCACATTTGTTTACTATTGTATATCTGTTGTGAGACAGGAAACACTTTCACACTTCCTTTATTTATAATATTGCTACACAAAGGATGTAAACCTTACTTATCTAGTATACATTTAAATAAGTAAACCTATACTGAATATATTAATAAAAGTAGCCATAGCCCTTTTAAACTCTTTCAATGTTGATCTTTTCCTCAGATTTAAAGGGATTAAAAATGACGACCTCTTGGAGTGATCGACTTCAGAATTATGCTGAACTTCCAGCCAACATGGACGGTTCTTCCATGAAGAAATATAGAAGGGAGGCTCATCACAGGTAATAAAACTTCTATCTTAGTCATTGTACGCTAGGTATAGATCAAATCTAAAATACTTATTTTTAGAAAGTCACATAAAAAAAATCAGTTAAAACCAAAGTTAAGATGACATTGTTTGTGTAAACAACAAGTAGAATAGTAACTCTCTGAATAGAATGAAATGAATGCAGTAGAACACAGCAGATAATGTGCACATTTCTTGATGACTTGCTATTTATATCCCAGTTTGTTAGCATTGGTTTCATTGCATATTGTGTCTTGATTTTATTTCTTTCAACTGCACTCAATGAGTAAATACAGAATAAAATATCTTTGAATTACGAAATATATTAGCATGTATCTTGATTCCTAATTACATCGTTTAAAGGGTTTTGTAGGTCAATGTAGAAGTAGATGGAGTGTTTGAATTGTTAATAATGGTGGTCTTAAAATAAGAGTATAAGATTTTAAGAACTATTAACATACAAGCTTCTATGCATTTGCATTATTTACTTTAGTGTTTTCTATCAACTTCAGTAGGCTCAAATAAGTTAAAGATGTGCCTATTTTTTTTAGGAAAAAAAGTTCAAGTAGTGGCATACGCCAGTTTATTGTATTGTAATATATAGTGCGTGTATTCCTTTATTACAAAGCTTGCCAAAGGAACTGGCCCACTGTCATCCTTCTATGAGGTATGCCATGAGTTTTGTTGTTGATGTGCAATGATCACTGATCATCCGTTTTGTGATCCATTTTATCCAATGTACTCATCACAACATCACACTAAACCAAAGGGAGTCTGTGAGATCAATCTTCCCTTTCTCTAGGTTGATCTCCTTTAATCATTTATAAACACATTACTTAACCTGCTGTAACAGATTGGTTGGTTCTCGTATAAGTTGTTCCAATGCATGAAAGGCAGGCACAGTGCTAAGGTCATGAATGCTCAGTGCCTGGGAGCAATTTAAAGCTGGTATGTTACGCAATAACACAGCAGTGGTGGTTGTCTTTGGAGAGATAAAATGGTACAGAGCTGGGCATTGAGTCTGAGACCTTCAGATCATGAGGCATTTTCTGTGTCCATAGACCCCAACTATAATAGGTGACATAATATTTTAAATAATCAGAATTATTTAAAATACCAGATGCATAGATTATCCCTTTATTTTAAAATGCAAACAATTCTCCTGTGTGAATTGCTGGTGTTTATTACAAAAATAGAGGAGGGGATTCCCTTGTATCAGAAACAAATAATCTTATCTGAAAAAACATGTTGCTAGAGTTGTAAAGCAGGGGTGTTCTTTCAGACCCCACCACTAAACACACACCCATTGTGTTTATGGAGTGTGTAGATCCTAGAGATGGGGAAATGACTCTGAGGCGTCAGAGCTTGTGACACTCGCCCTGAAGCAAATCGTTTGAATAATTGCTCTGCACTTTAATGTTGCTGCAGCGGTCAGGTTATAGTCATGCTATGGAACTTTTGCTCTCCTTTTCGGGGGCATGGGCCGAGAGGCGGGGGTACACCCTGGACAGGTCGCCAGTCCATCACAGAACTTCAGTGAACTTCAATCATCCTAAAGTTCTTTGTGCTCATAAACGAAAGTGACTAAAAGTTCCATGTCGTCTTCTCTTCTCTTCTCTTCTCTTCTCTTCTCTTCTCTTCTCTTCTCTTCTCTTCTCTTCTCTTCTCTTCTCTTCTCTTCTCTTCTCTTCTCTTCTCTTCTCTTCTCTTCTCTTCTCTTCTCTTTTCTTCTCTTCTCTTCTCTTCTCTTCTCTTCTCTTCTCTTCTCTTTCTCTTCTCTTCTCTTCTCTTCTCTTCTCTTCTCTTCTCTTCTCTTCTCTTCTCTTCTCTTCTCTAGTGCTGTTCTGTTTAAAATAAAGGATCCACAGCATGCAGTTCCTGCTTGCAGCAGATGCATAGGTGTCTAAAGCCCTTAAGGCCATAAAGCAGTCAAATTTTTTTATATTCATTTCAAATTATATATATGTATGTATATATATATGTATGTATATATGTATGTATGTATATATGTATGTATATATGTATGTATATATATATGTATGTATATATGTATGTATATATATATGTATGTATATATATATGTATGTATATATGTATGTATATATATATGTATGTATATATATATGTATGTATATATATATGTATGTATATATATATGTATGTATA
>SRMA01026330.1:72138-104822 GCA_007224835.1 Danionella cerebrum
ATACTATATATATATATATATATATATATCGGTATATATATATATATATATATATATATATATCGGTATATATAATTAGTAACAGAGAGGACAATAGCTAGACAGGAAGAGAGTTGGATAGAGGGGGAAGGATGGGTGGGAAATGTGCAACCACGCATATATGTCCGGGGCGTCTTCTGCTATACCAGGGGGCCGGACATAATTACATTTTTTTAACAACCATTCTTAGACCCAAGTAGTCGCGCAAACAGTTGTGCTCATACGTTTACATACTCTAGCATATTTGCAGTTTCTGTTGTCATTTTAAAACAGTTAAACAGTTTTTTGACAATAAATGGCATCCAACCACTACCTGAAAAAATGGCCAAGAAATCGAAAATTTTGTGTGTAAACTTATGAGTAGAACTGTATGTGATGCAGTGCCCACCATACAGAAACATGCGATTAAAGTTATCTCTGAAACTATAGCGCTCTTTGAATAATCATATCCTAATAAAATAACTCCAGGTAAATATTTAATCCGTACATAACCAGTTGTAAAATTCGCAGTGTTTTCAGACATTTGTATTGATTGCATTGAATCAAACCATGTTGGAGCTTTAGTTTCCTTCTTGGGACTCCAGTCGGCTATGAGATATTATCATTCTCAGTTATGCTGATGTTTTGCTCAGTTAGATGGAAATACTCTAAGCGTCACAAGACCTCATTTACTCATCTCTAGTTGATCTTGTTGAAAGGATCCAAGACTACATGAACAACTTTATTAAACAGTAAACCAGGATTATGTATCAAAATGTTCTCTTTTTGTGTTGGTTCATTTGTGTATATCAACGTTAACAAATGTACTCTACTTTTTAAACGATTTTTAATAGAATAAAACAAAGTTTACAATACATTTTATTTCTATTAAATATGAGAAAACGTTTGTGACTGCTCTTAAACTGAGTTTTCATTTCTCCCCACACAGAATTTTTGTCAATAGAAGTTTGGCAATGGAGAAGATCAAAAGCTTTGGCTTTGATATGGATTACACTCTGGCGGGTGAGAAGAACCGGTCTGCTTATCAGCTTCTAAAGAGTCTTAAACACCACAGAGGCATTATTGTAGCATGCTGTAAAATGATCCTTGATGATGTGTATTTCAGTGTTGAGGCCAGAGGTTTGTTTTCTTGGTATTAAGCCCCTAAGAAGTAACAGTTTACTGACTGATTCATGATTTCAGACCTGATTCTTTTGTTGGGTCATATTTCTGTTTGTAGACATAAGCAGGTGCTAATGTTTACTGTAAAATATTTTGGCTAGAATAGCAACTGTAGACATTTTAGAAAGACTTTGTTTAGTTTTATAGTTTTTCGTCAATGGAGTTTCTATTTGATTAAAGAAAAGTGTCATTTTTTTTTTTGGTTCTCTGACTGGCCATAAAAATTGGGATGAATGTTATTCGTCTCTTGCTTCTGACAAAACACATCTCCTCCTAGACTGTTCAGACTGCAGCCACCAAACTTTGCAAAAACATCCAAACTGGCCTGACTTGAGTCGCGATGCCTTTTTAGACTTGTACCAGTCAAGGAATTCTGGGAAATCACTGATAATGCTGGGAATTTTCCATTGACTTAAAATGGTCTCAAACTCTGAGAATCCCATAGAACTTTCCAACAGACCACACTTGTGGTGGTTATCAGTCTGTGCAAGAACATATTAACCCCTGTGCAAATGTATGGTCTAGAAAGAAGTAAATAGTTCCCTAGCAACCAAACTTCACCCTAGCAACAGAATTTTGTAACTTTATCTCAGTTTTGGTAAATGATCAAGGCATGGGGGTTGGTTTAATAAACCTATATTGAGAAAGGGAACATTAGATTGTGACTTATGTCACACCCCTCCATAGCAACCAGTGTGGCATATCACTATCTCAGTTCTGGAAAATCAAGAGACATAGAGGTTGGTTTAAAAACTTATTTTGGCATATGGAACTTTGTGTTATGTTACTGACTCCTCCTTAGCAACCAAAAATTCTACCTCGACTCAAAATCTTACCTTGAGTCATAGTCCTTGAGGCTTTAGTTCCAGTCCTGCTTCCTATATACCAAACAAGTAAAGGAGGAGGTGTAATGGTTTGGGGGTGCTTTGCTGGTACAAATGTTTGGATTCATGGAAAATTGGAAGCATTTTCTACCAGCATGCTTAGGCCACGTCATCCTGTCCAATTTAGGTTTAGTTGGACTGTAATTACATGTGCAAAAGGACAATGACACCAAACACACCTAGTGATGCAGTGCTACGCTAGATGCCTCCATAGTCACCTGTCTTCAGCCCAATTACTATTGTTTGGAATGAGATGGACAAGTGCTCAACATCTCTGTGACTGCTTTAAAACTAGTGGGAAATGATTTTATGTGACTCACACACCTCACTAAGTGAAAGCCAAGAGCAAAGCAAGAAAAGCCAAAATTAAAAGAAAGGGCTGTTTTGAAGAATGTAGAACATATTTTGAGTGTTTTACATGAGTAGAAACAGTCATAAAAATCATTAAAACATGAAATGAGATGGCTATATTTTCCCAAGATACGTATTTTATAAGAGTTGTAATGTTTTATATCAAGACATTTGTTCTCTATAATAACCCTGATCATGTTCTCTACTTGTTACCAGTGTATAAGTCTCCTGAGTACGAGTCTCTGGGCTTTGATTTGACTGTGGAACGACTTGTGTCAATTGGCTACCCACAAGAGCTGCTAAATTTTGTTTATGACCCTACATTTCCCACAAGGTGATTTGAAAGATCAACAATTTTTTTGTAAAAAAAAACAAAAACAAAAGCAGATCAAAACGCTTTATTTGAACAACTTTTAATCTCTTTGTCTTTCAGAGGCTTGGTTTTTGATACGATGTATGGGAATCTGCTGAAAGTGGATGCATATGGGAACATCCTCGTTTGTGCCCATGGCTTTAACTTCATGCGTGGGTGAGTAAACACAAATCTATCATATTTTACCTTATTTAGCAATGTTTGGTAAAATGTTTAACTTAGGTCAATCAGTTGCTGGTATACCAAGTTGAAATGTGGCTCTTACATGACAGGGCAAACTTATATGCCATTGTGTGTTTTTTTTTATTTTTTTTGTTCACCATTTTATATGTTTAGTCCAGAGATAAGAGAGCTCTATCCAAACAAGTTTATTCAGCGAGGAGATACAGAGCGATTCTACATCCTCAATACACTATTTAACCTTCCAGGTAAATACTCGTGTCATCTTGTTCTATAGATACAAGAAAAACAACATTTAAATTAACTTCAATGTTCTTTTGTTTAGAGACATACCTCTTTGCCTGCCTCGTTGACTTCTTCACTAGCTGTTCGAGATATGCAAGGTCAGTTATAATGACCATTTTCTCACCTCTGGATTAGTTTTGATGCAAATATGAAGTGGATTCGAATAATTATTTTCACTTCCAAAGTTGTGAGATGGGGTTTAAAGATGGAGATCTTTTCATGTCCTTCAAGAGCATGTTTCAGGACGTCAGAGATGCTGTGGATTGGGTGCATTTCAAGGTTATGATTTATTTGAGGTGCACTTTTCAGTTTCCTAAGACACAATTTCAATGGTTTATGTTATCTTTTAGGGGTCACTGAAGGAGAAAACCGTTGAAAACCTGGAGAAATATGTGGTTAAGGATGTAAGCCAGTATATTTTTTTTATACCATCTTCTTTTTTTCGCCTTAGGTGTGTTTCAGAAAGCATATCCTTTAATTCCTAACTTTCCACCTGATTAATTTCAGTTGACTCAAGTAGATGTGAATGTAAGATCTCTGCATACTCCTAAATTCATAAACAGGGTTCCCATAGGTGCTTGAAATCTAGAAATTCATTTTATTGTTGGGTTTTCAAAAATGGGGAAAGTGCTTGATATTTCACTCTAAATATAAGTACTTTGAGTGTCCAAAGATTTGTAGGCAATTCGTAAAATAAGGCACCAAAGTGAAAGATTCTGTTGTCCAAAGTAAGATATGTGGTTGGTCAAGGCTTTTAAATACAGTTTAGTTTATACTTAGTTTAGTTAATACTTAAGTCTGCTGTTAAAAACCCATATTTGCTTATGACTAGTTCTAATAATAACTAGATGCCTAAAAATTGTGCGCAAACTTTGATGTTGTCTTGTATAAGTGCCATTTACAGCTATTTTTATTAGCAAAATGGAATAGTTGCCAAGGTAGAATTTTTTTTTTAACAGGAGTCTGTTAAAAGTTCCCAGAATTCCTTTTTGTGGTACCAGTTAAAATTAACCAAAATATTTAGTACAGACACTTTAGATAAACTGAACAAACCATACGACATTTTATGTTGCCTTAATATGCATTTAGCTTTTTCATCATGAATAATTTTTAGCATTTAAAAATGTTACTTTGGGTCTTCTTTGTATAGGCCAAATTGCCGCTGCTTTTGAGTCGAATGAATGAAGTTTCCAAGGTTTTCCTTGTCACCAACAGTGACTACAAGTACACAGACGTGAGTGTGACTTTTCATTAAAAAGTAATCCAATGTAAACATTGTAAATAGAGCTTTTTAGTTTTTTTGTGATGATAAAAGTAAATATTTAATAAATTGATTTACCAATGAGGCTCAGAGTAACTGCAATTTTTTCTTCTCTTTCAGAAAATCATGACGTACTTGTTTGACTTTCCACATGGTCCTAAAGTAAGTGTTCTGACTTTATCACATGGAAAGCAATGCATCACCTCAGCACCAACGAAACAAACACTTGCGAACCATTCTGAATTCCAAACTACTGTGCGTTCTTGTAATTTGTCAGGATGTGCCAAGAGTTAGGTGTAGTTAATAATTAATACACAGTGTCTTCTCATAGGATAAAAGAGGTCAGGCTCATGAATAATAAATAACTGAGTCATAAAAGCCATACAGAATAAAAATGTCACATCCTGAGAAATTTCTTTTCAAACAGGAAATCAGAAATTGCCAACAAAAGATAGAAATTACCCAGTTTTAATATCTCGGTTGCTAATATCCAGTTTTTACCCAGAAAATGCCATAATGTTCACACCTGTGTATCTTGGCACCTAAACACATGCTTTACTGCAATTGTCACAACACAAAAAAGAATGCACTGCATATTCTCGAAGAACCAACAAATGTTGAAGAGTGCAAATATTTCCTAACACAAAAATGTATAGCACAATTTAACAACACAATGAAAGCATTGCAAGGAGTTATTAAATGAGAGAAACCTATCCAGGTTTTATTTATTGTTCCTTTTCTTGCAGCTTTAATCAGAAAGGGGAGCTATAGATTTATACATAAATATAACTCCTATATCTCATAGTTTAAGATTATATTCAGAGTTTTGTCAAAAACACAACCATCAAATTCACAAATGTAAAAAAAAAGCTTCACAAAATGCTTTTTAACATTTATTTTGAGTTGCTTAGTTTTTGAGAATTTATAAACGAGGACCAAAAAGGAAACAACATGCACAATTTGCGGAAAATATAGTGTAGACATAAAAAAATGATAATGTACCGTGATACCTAGAGATATGAAATTAATCCGTTCCAGGGTGACCTTTGTATGCCAGACTTTTCGTATGTCAAAGCAAGTTTTACATGGCTTTACAGCATTTTAAATAAAAAGGAAAACCAGGGTAATAAATCTTAAATCTACAAATTGTTAATGTAATAAATTATAATAAAACAATGAAAACTGAATAAAATAAATGCAAAAGAAAATGTACAAAATTGTGAACCTTTACGTTGTGAGTGAGGCGAAGTGTCAGACGAGGTGATGGGGCTGGAGAACAGGTGGCAAAAAAAGTTTGTAATTCAAGATATTTCCGAATTATAAACACCAACACAAAACCAAACGCATGCATAGACTGTTCTAAAAGCGTGTGTTAAGGGATGGAGAGAGCGCTTCTGAGAAGGCGTCATGGGTATGCAGAGTAACCAAAGTTGCAGTCAAGGTGTCCTACAAGAAGTAACGTTTCCAAAGTTGGAAGCTGCTGTTCGGAAACGAAAGCTAAAGGTGAGACATTGTTGCGAAAGTGCAGGGCAACGCCAGATTTAACAAGCGCGTAAGAGAGCTGAATTGTTGTGTTTTGTTTTTTTTGTATCTTGGAATTTTTTCGTATCCTGAAGCAAAATGTTTTTCGAGAGACCCTTCATATCTTGGATTTTCTCATAACTTGAAGCATTTGTATCTCAAGGCACCACTGTATATTTTTTTTATGTCATTTTCAATAGCCCTCTATCACAGTGGCTGGCAATATGCATATAAAAAAAATGTAATTCACCAAAAAAGTATTGTTAACACCTGGTGAATGGATTATAATATTTTACTTTTTGACTTTTTACCAGTTTAACCCCAATTTTATATCCACATTTTTATTGTTCTAATAAATGTGGTTGCTATTTTACAGGCTTTTAAATTGCTTTGAATAAAAGCGTCTGTTAAATGCCTAAAATTATATACAAATTGTGTCGCTGGTCTTCCTGAAGGTTTTTAGCTAGCTCTGATCAAACCGAATAATGAGAAAAAAATCATAAAAAGAACATAAAAGAGAGAAAGAAGTTATAAGAGTTACATAAGAGTAGTTTGCTTATTACATTTTTTCTGTGTTACAGTCAGGTTCACCTCATCGACCTTGGCAGTCATATTTCGACCTTATTCTGGTGGATGCCAAGAAGCCAGTGTTCTTTGGGGAAGGCACAGTTCTGAGACAGGTGGACACGGTAAGCATCACCAGCCGCCAATATAACGTTTTTTGTGATTTTAATTTAATGCAACTTTTGTTTTGTCATGTAGACCACCGGGAGACTGAAGATTGGCACATATACTGGTCCATTGCAGCATGGCATTGTCTATTCTGGCGGTATGTTTATATATATATATATATATATATATAGAGAGTTTTATTCCAAAATGCCATTACACCTTTTTTATGAAGTTGAGCAAAAAAGTGGTTTGAGGAAAATCTAAATTTTTTGCTTCAAACTTTCATAAAGCACCTCAGTCATACTAACATAAGAATTTAAATATTTATAGATTTATTTTAAAAGAAAAAAAGTTTTTTTTCCCCCCAGAAAACGCAATAATTCCAAGATAGATATATATGTAAAAATATTTTTTTTAATGAAACATGAATACAATAACAAACAACATTTATATTGAATCAAGTGGCTATCACATGCAGATATTGGACTCTCTGCTTCGAATCACAGAGTTATCCACAGCCCGGTCATGTGAGCCCCATCCTGCAGTCTCTACTTTTGTCTGCCGGTGAATTTTGGACATCTCCATTTATGGCTTTATTGACTGTGATGAGCTGGAAAATGGCCTGATTCTGTTCTGTCTTCGGTGAATGACTATAAAACAATTCAAAACTTTTGCTGCAGATGACAGACAGCATTTCTCCACCTCCTCAGCAACTCATCCTTTTTGCGCTGTGCTTGGTTTAGTGTGCTTATGGCGTTTTGTAAAAAATCTTGCCTGGTGTTTGTCGCGGTTTGGACCACAATAGACAAACCAGGTCTGCATTACACTGCAAGTGTTGTGAATTTTGGAAAACAGATTATTGATTTTCAAATGTGAAAAAATACATTTCAGATTTGGCACTAACTCGTTTCTTTTAAATGGCATTTATCTCATTTTGGGAGCAAACCTTTTGGGACCTCATATTTATCTCTCAATTCTTTCCTGAAATTTTCCAAACCTAATAGTTTTTCTCCTTTCACAGGTTCCTCAGACATAGTTTGTGACCTGCTGGGAGCAAAGGGAAAGGACATCCTTTACATTGGTGATCACATATTTGGAGATATCCTAAAGTCTAAGAAGCGCCAAGGCTGGAGAACATTTCTTGTGATTCCTGAGCTGGCCCAAGAGCTGCACGTTTGGACTGATAAGAGCTGTGAGTCTGAGCAAGGGGCATTAGAGTTAGAACTTGTCAGATTTTTGTGTACTTATCGCTTCATATTATAATGTATTAAATACACATAAGCTTGTGAGGTGGGTATAAACATACAAGTCTGGCTAAGTGAGGTAATAGAGATGAAATGGTTAGATGAATACCATAAGCTCAGACAAAATTGATCAGAGTTTATTGGCTTGTAATCTGATCATGGCCGTCATGACCTGATTACTCCTCCTGAAACATATAGAATCAACCTTTACTCCATTAACTGTCATCTGTAAACATAGTTAGAAGCAAAATGTCGATCCACAAATTTCAAAGACTATATGAAGGCTGTTAAATCAATGGTTACAAATAAACTTGGAGCTCATTCAAATTCGTTCTTTTTGATGTGGAAAAACTTAAATATCCAATAAATCTGCAACTTTGACCTTTTTTACTTTCATTAAAAGCTAAAAATGACCCTACACTTTTACTAAAAGACGTTTAATAAATATTTAAATCAATAACTTTTGATCTATGAATTTGTCCTATGACACAGACCTATGCATGGCAAAGGAAAGCTTAAGTCAGACCCATTTGCAGCACAGGATCTCAGAACGAAATGAACGCTATGCTCTAAATGGTATACCGTATCCTCTTTTTTTTTCAGCGCTGTTTGAGGAACTCCAAAGTCTGGACATTTTCCTGGCAGAGCTCTACAAGTAGGCATCCCCAATGAACCCTTGCTCAGATGTTTGCCATACCCATCGGTGCTCACAGTCATGCACCCTCTGGAGAACCCTCTCTGCTGTCATTTGACATGCAGATAAAGGAGCTCACATTCTCTTCTAATTTAAGACTGGTGCCGCATGGCTTGTGTTACGTTTAACTTGTTCATTGCCATTCACGGCCCAAGTTTCTGTTTGCTTTTTTTCATGCTTTATTTGGTCCACAGGCATTTGGACAGTAGCAGTAATGAGAGACCTGATATCAGCTCACTTCAGAGGAGGATTAAGGTTCGTCTCCATAGGTTTTAAACACCTCACAATTTTCCGCATCTGATATCAGGAGTTTTGTTTTCGGGAACTGCCAGTCTTGTTTACTTCAGGCTCACATTCTTTGGGTGTGTGACGAACATTTTGCATTGAGCTGCTCAACCTTGTACGTCAAAGAAAAAAAGAACTAGAACATTTACAACTGTAATATGAGTCACAATATTTGTTTATGGCAAACAAACCATGGATATTGACCAGAGCTTAAGTAACTTTGAAGTTGTTATATAATATATCTAATAGTTTCATAAAGAGAAATTACTCTCTTTACTAACAATTATTCTATTTGTATTTTTTTTAACTGTTTTTGTTCAGCAACTATATTTAAGACGAAAATGAAATGGTAGAACAACTTTTATCGCATTTTATTGCCTGGGTTTCGAGGCAGCAGTCCTCCTTGTCCAAAGCACCATCACCACTGTCTAACATGGTGGTGGAATAATAATGCTTTGGGGTTTTTTCTGGGAAAAGGGCCAGAACTACACCAAATAAATGGGTTAATAAATCAAATCTTAGCCTGTAAATTGGGACATGTATGAGTTTTCTAATACGAGAACGACTCAAAAGACACAGCAAAGGCATGTTAAGGTCTTGAACTGGCTGAATCAGCTTCCAGAAGTTAAAGTTATATGTTCTCTTATGTTTTAAATCTTAAAATGATTAAAGGTTTAGGCATATCCATTTTGTATTTCAACAGGGGTTCATGTAGTTGTAGAACAATGACTTGAGAGATAAACATAAACAGTCAGGAAATCCAATAAGTACAGGAAGATCGTTTTAACACAAAGGCAAAATCTGTAACCAAACACTCACTAGCCTTTGCTTAGTTCTTGATTCACATTAGTGTACACTGATCCAAGGTCAGTTCTATGGTCAAATATTGGGCTCTGGGGCGGAATTGTCCATATATGGCCACTATTCCAATTCTTGTAGGTTTATTAGATTTTATTTTAAATCTCTGGAAGTCGTCTAGTTCAGTAAATTGTGCAAAAAACATTCTAATAAGCAGTATGTTGTTAACATCTAACAAAAAGTTATTTCCATAGCGATAAAAGTCTGTTTGTTGTTATGTCCGGTTGATAGCTTCGCGGAAACTCCATTTTGGCTCTTATCTGTAGCTCTGTGCTTGCATAACATCACCAAATATGGAAACGCTCCCCGTGCGTAAGAGCCGATCTCTCCACGCAGCGCGTCCTGTGATTCGTCTGGGATCCTGTCAGTCTCAAAATGGTGGATATCATTGGCTTCTACAGATTCAAAGCTTTTCAACCATGTATAGAGCTCCCGGATTGGACGGATGGTCGGGGGATAGGGACACGCGGAAGCTAGAACTTTGGGAATACTGTGAATGAAACGTTACGCAAAAGCGTGCTTCCACCCCCCTTTTACAGCATTTCTTTAGGAGTTTTTTTTGCTGAAATCATGTCCCGTAAGCAAGAAAAGAAGACTATGAACGTAGCGGAAGCTTTGGACAAGATTTTTTCCATATTTCAATTATTGTGCCAAATTGTGCCAAACTGTGCCAACATGGATTACGCCTGAACTTTGTTCAATCAAAACCTGTATAGAATATTAGTTTCTTGTAGTATGAACACCAAACTTGCTACAGATGTTCTTGACATGTAGTGGTTTAGACCTTGTAAAAGCTGAGAAATGCTTTAAAAAATAAAAGTATAGGATTTTCGGAAAATAGGCCTCAGGGGTTAAGAGGTGATATAAAGTGATATAAAATATGAAAACACCTCTAATGGGGAGTTTGCCTTTAAATCATCTGGAACCAGTAATACGTTTTCTAGGCTTCTGTTGGTTGAAAATTTCTTAAATGTTTCCCCTGGTGTTTGTGGAAGAACAATGTTTTTTTTTGTTTTCTTTTCAAACAAAAGAAGTGTAATTCAGGCTTTAAAATGTGCCTTTTCTAACTCACTGATCCCCTCAGAAAGTGACCCACGACATGGATATGTGCTATGGCATGATGGGAAGTCTGTTCCGCAGCGGCTCCCGTCAGACATTGTTTGCATCTCAGGTGATGCGTTACGCTGACCTGTACGCTGCCTCCTTCATCAACCTCCTGTACTACCCCTTCAGCTACCTGTTCAGAGCCGCCCACGTCCTGGTGAGCTCCACATTCACACAATTCCAGGAAAACAACCTGCTGATCTCTGGTTTACCTTCAGATGCCTCACGAGTCGACCGTGGAGCACACTCACGTAGACATCAACGACTTGGAGTCGCCCATGGCCACTCGCAACCGACACGCCATCGACTTCAGAGAGCGCGAGTGTAAGAGACACCAGCTGACCCGCTCCATCAGCGAGATCAATCCTCCACATCTCTTCCCTCAGACGCCACAGGAAATCACCCACTGCCACGATGAGGATGATGATGAGGAAGAAGAGGAGTGAACATGCAGCAGCTGACTAAGTCTTCCAGTATGATCGTTGCATTCAAACACAGCCATATATTTGTAAAAGTGAAAGACACGTGTGTATTGCCTCAGCGAAGCCTAAATTAACTTTTAGATTTCGTTTTTTCAATGGGCTTTACCCAAAAATGATGGGTAACAAAACTGTATAAACAGCATGAACTCACAAAACATGATGTAAATACTCGATAAAATTTTCAGACTCTCGTTAAGAGAAGAGCATGCTGGAAAACTATTTTCCATAGTACAACCTGTTAGACATGTGCCAGTATTCGCTAGTTAGGTTAATCGCTGTGAACTCTTGAAAATACTGTAATTATAGACATTTTAGAAGGTCTTCTCTTTTTCCATCAGACTACATAAATGTATGCTATGGAAGTCAATTTCCCTCAGGTTAATAAATGGCTAAAAGAGTCGAAAATTTTGAGATTAGAAGTTGACATTTTGGCAGCACGGTAGACGAAATTTTGAGATATAAAGTAAATATTTTTTGATCAAATGTTGACATTTTGAAATCGAAAGTTGAAATTTTGAGACATATTTTGAGATACAAGTCAAAATTGTGACTTGCCAGCCCTGCAGATGCGAACTCTAACATTGCACAATTTCATGCTGTTCAGCTAATAATGCAAGAATTTCATCATTAGTGTGATGGAAGGACTCTGTTCCTTTTCCCTCGAGACAAAGTTTTCTGAGATCTCAGGGTGACAAGGAAAGAGACACGACACGGGGAACATGCATCAACCTGTCAAATTTATTAGCAGTTTGTTCAGGGTTTTTATACATTTTAGATCAGTGGCTGTGAATGAAGCTCCACTTTTACAAGAGGGGGGGACATGGGACATCATGTGCTTATTGCCAAGAAATACTGACTTCAGCTTTCAGGAGCGGTGGGTGTGAGTGAGTGTTTCTGAACTCAGGTCAGCCTGACCTTGGGCCTGTACACTCTTGAATGCAATGGAAAGGGGTGTAATGAAGAGACTATGGGTTTTCTGTATCTGAAAGTCTGTATTTCTATCATAATTAGTAAAACCATGTTTTAAATATTGCTTTATCTCTTCATACCTCATCACGCTTGAGGTCAATGAAAAACTTATTATCCAGAATAAAAAAAAAGTTTAAGACTTTATTTCAATTTCAAAAGGTAATCTAAAAATTTTCACTTTCTATCTGAATTTTTTGACTTTTTTATCTCAAACTTCTGCATTTTTTTTTATTTAGCCATTAATATTATTTTTTAAAACATGTACAATCCCAAAGTCTGCAAAAGTTTGTTAAACTTGTTTTCAAGATAAAGACGTTGAATTAAAGGGAAGTATAGTTCTCATTTCCACATTGAATACCAAATGAGAAAAGGTAGAAAAACAGGATGTTTAACAGTAAACTGTTATTTCCTTTTGCCATTTAAGTTACTTCAAGAACTAAATGTGATTCGTATTTTAACAGCTACAATACAACATGGTTAAAAGTTCCACATTTAATGGTCTGTATAGTTATTTAATTCTAAATTGATGTCTGCTGCTAAGTTCATCTTGCTGTTTATAGATGCTAACCTAGCAAATATTAGCTGAGGCTAGTTATTCAGTGAAGCTGTGTGTTGTCATTATTTTTTTTTTTTACCTGTTTTACTACATTGTTGAATAATGTGGTAATACCTTGTACTGTAATAATAAATACCTGAATTAATTCCAGCATGACGACAAGATACCGGCACATGTCTGATCAACCACTATATCTCTCTTCCAAACTCATCTGATTTGAAAATGCATGAAACTTTAATGTGGGGTTTCAGTAAAGCTTGTGCTCCATATCCCATGCAATCAATCCTGGCAAAACGGTTCATTTTGAAAAAAAAAAGAAAAAAAAAAAAGCTCAAGACGAAGCAATATATGGGTAGCACTGGACCAAAAGCAAGTGCCGCCATCAACCTTACACTGTTTTACTGGATATTAGTGACTGGATTTGTTCCAGATCGCATGGAAATGGTGATCTGACTGAAATTATTGTTGTTGGGGTTTCAAGATGGAATGGATTATTTTTTTTTATCACTTTTTGGTTAAAACGGTTTTTAGTGTTCTTTTAGATTTTCACTGTCATTTCTGAGGGTAATTTATGGTGTGAGTCCTTTATTTTGTGCTGTTTTCTCATCTCTGTTAATTCTTCTGCATTATTGAGGCCATGGGATGAGGTTTTTATGTTTCAAGTTGTTTGTAAAATTGGCTGTGGTTTGTAAATCTTCATTAAAACTGGTTTGAGCTAAGTTGGATTAGATCCCACTGTGGTTTTAATGAACACATGAATCTAAAGTATGTTCATTTTCGATACTTCTTTTGTAATTTTGTTTTCAATAGGTTTTTTGTGACTGGTGTTTGCGAACATAACAAACTAATACGTTTTTTTGTCACACAGCGCCACCTTGTGGCCACTCACTAATAAAGCAGCAGTTTAGGAACAAAAAATGGTCTTTAAATGTTTCCTACAGTTGCACCTGAATGTTTTGAACAAATACCATTTCAAATGTTTTGAATAATAAATATTCAAAACCAATCCATTTTGATTGATTGGCTCTTGATAAGTAAACAATTTTAACCACTGGACTTTTTAAAGTTTGTAACTAAGTAGTTTACTTTAGGAAATCAATAAATAAATTGTGCTTAAAAAAAACAACAAACGCTCCTAGCTTTCAAGTACCCCTGCCTGCAGACAGAATAAGCCCCACCCATTTACTGAGCAGCCCCACGCACTGAACTGTGACATCACTACCATGCTAACAGGGTTATGGGGTGGTCACTCTATGGGAAAAAATTCCATTAACTTGAATGGGACCGTATGCCTATGGGATCCAATTCCAGATTCTGCTCCGATGGAAAGTTCAGCTGTGAGAGATATCGAGTCACGTGATGCGACTTGAGCCACCACATTGGCGAGGTCAGGTCTGTGAGCTTTTTGGACCAATATGAAGCAAATGTACATTTTCAGGATGTCTCTTTTGCTTTAAAGTGGATTAGTCATCCTGTTATAGTTTAGACGAGTTTTAAAGTGAATTGTGTATTTTTTTAAAGGTTTTGTGGGCGGGCTCATAATGCACTCAATCGCATGCAACTCAATTCTGCATTATGGTTAAGATTATGGTTGGGTTGACTGGGTATAAACAATGAGACAACAAACAGGGCTCCATGTTCAGTGGGTGGAGTTTAACCCGTATGCAGTCTGCAGACAGGGGCATCTAATGCCTTTTGAAGCTGTTAATTTCATGCAAATATTGCCGGTGATCAGCTTGTCAGGGATCTTCAAAATACAGCGGGCATCAAGGAGAAGAAGGGACTAGCCCTAGGTTAACCTGGCTTTGTTCCACGTGTGAGGACACATCTGTGGATGTAGTAGCATGTAGCTCCCTATGTGAATTCGAATTGCTAGTGTGGGTTTTTACACACATTTAAAGCATGTGCACTAGGCTAATAAAATGTTCTAAAACTATTACATTTATTTTATGGTGTTTAAATAAAAAAAAAAAAGCCTTAGCCATTTTGTCCCACAACACGCTCACACTAGAGGTAACTTACATTAGGCTCCTCCTGTTAAACAAGTGCATATAAGCATTATATAAAAACATTTGACTTGCCCCATCTAACAACGCTGACAAGACGACAATTAAAGATCCAGTTGTAAAATGCATTGATCACCTTATTAACAACACATCGCAAAAACAATCAACGTTAAAGATGTCAAACAATTTTATTACAGCAATGTCCATCTGCAATATATATATATGTATATTTATTTATTATATATATTTTGATATAATCTGCTTTATAGTATAGTACGCATAGAACTCTCATTTTTATAACTACATCATCTCTAAACACATTCAGTTCTGAAAATAGCAGCAGTGTATGACTGACTCAAACCACTTGTTAGAGCACCACATTTTAAAAGATGGTTCCTCTTTTCTAAGGCAGGCGATCCAACAGGAAAACATTGATCTGTGAGACATCACCAAACACTGAATCCAAATCCAAACGCAGCGAGAAACAGGATTATGCCGTGGATTTGAAAAACCAACAGGAATGCATCTCATGTTAACAAACAGCTATATTCTACCGCTCAGCCTCTTCTAATATGCTGCTAGAGGCTGTCAGATGTTTGATCCACCTGCTCATTATCCGGCGGCGATTGTCCCTGCATAGCTCTTGCACTATTGCACTAATTGATTGCTACATAAAACACTTGAGACGTGAAAGTCCTGAAATCCAACTGTGATGAAGAGAAAGAAAACATCAGCCAGAGAATCATTCCCCTTTATGTCATGAACATGACACTTTTTGTTTTCTGCATCCCAAAATAAATATCATTAAAAGTACCTGTTTAAATTGCATAAATGTTGGGTCTTTTTCGCTAAAAACCAGAGTTCACTACAGAAATAAAAAAAGAGTGTACTCTAGGCTTATCACTTGCACAGAATTTGCGAGGTCTACTCCTAATTGTCCTCGTTTAGCTCCAAACTACCAGCATTGCCCCTGCTGTTCTCTATAAGTATAAAAATCTGCAAGGCCACCACAAATGTGCATTCTGCATATATGACTTTCAAAATGTTTTCACAAATTTAAAGGAGACCTCAGATTAAGGAACGAGTTTTCAGGCAGTGTCTGCCTTATTGTTCTCATAATGTTAATTCATTGTTTGGAACCAGTGTTTTTGTGAAAAAGGCCTCTACACACCAATCGGAATTTTCGACCCGAATGTTCGTGTGACAAAGCTCCTTGTTTGAAAATTTTGGGCGCCAATGGTAGCTCACACATCTGAACGAACGAGTGGTCCCAGCGAAAAAGACTTTAGGATTGCCTTATCGGACTAGAGAATGCCCAATGAAAGCTGGCTTTTTTGATGACGTGAGTAGAGTAAAAGAAACCCACATTTTCAGTGACTTCACACAGGAAACAAACGAAACAGCGCGCCACAAATCCTTTTCAGCCACCAACATTATAAACCGCTCGACATCCTTGATTTTTTTTCTATGTATTCTTTGATTTAGCCTTCCGAAGATTCGTCCAAATCTCTATTTGGACTGGTGTGTAGAGGCCTTAAGGCAGCTAAAAACTAACCATTCTCATCACAAACCTCAGGATCCCGTCCACAAACCTTGACAGACTAATAGCTTGACCACGCCCTAGTTCTCATCTAACGCTTTCATTTTATTCACACAGATCTGTGCAGTCTATTACGTCTTAGTGTTTGTTGTTGGGCGTAAGGATGTGCTTAAACACTTCATATTTATACAATATTTTGATCATGACATGGAAACTTCGAACCTGACTGTATTATAAACTGTGTTCATCAGGTTTATTGTTATTATTATGTGACAAATCCTAACAATTTGTTCATTTTCTTTAACCCATTCATTTCGATGATGGTCACAAGGTTCTGCTGGTGCCCAACTCCACTCTTCATTGGGCAAAAAGGTTAGGCCACCTGTCCATTGCCGGGCAACAGTCACATTTATTCCTAAGGGGATTTACAGTATTCAATTAACCTGAAGCACATCTTTTGGCGTTTGAGGGGAAACCGAAGTACCGGGAATAAAACCATGCAAATGTTCCTTATTAATTTTTGTTTTGTTAATTCTGCTTAAACTTTACAATCTCACAAAGTCTGATAGATTTTTTGTTTTATCGGGTAACTCCAGGATCTATTAGTGAGGATGAACAAATGAATACAGGAAACGGCAGCCTTTTTTTTCCTCCCTCAATAAATCATTAAAATGTTAAAACATTTATTATATAAAACAATGCATTTTTATACGTATTTTATCATACTTAATTTTCGTATATTTAAAATAGTTCAATTGCAGTTCTGCTTTAGCAAGACAAGGTTAAATGTTACCATTTTGATAAAACAATATTTGTTTACAATTCTGTTTGTTGCCTAACACTGTTATTAAAAAAGCACTCGAGCACTAAACATTTTATATAGCCTCTCTATGTTAAATTTGTTCCCCCAGGTTTAATATTTAAAAAAAGAGAACTTATAAACATTATTGATTTGTTTTTATTCATATTAGTCATTGTAAATTAGGAAATATGAGGTGAAAGGACAAAACTTCATTAATTAACATAAGAAATTTAAAAAAAAGGTTGCTATTTTTGTTCTTGTTATCTCATAATAAAAATATTATGCAGGATTCTTTATTCTTTGTAAAGTTTGCCGACTAAAAATGTTTGCTTGATTCTATAGAAAAGATTTAGCTCTTTCATAGTTATACTTTTCAATCAGATACGATAAAGCTATGATATAAATAAAGGTGCGAATTACGTAAAAAAAAGTTGTTAATAAATAATGTAAATTAAATAATTACATACCAATAATATTAATAATAATAATTGCATATTAATTGTGCTAGAGAAAATCTATAATAAAATTAAATATTTATAAATAAAAAATGATAAGGGCGGCACTCCTGGAAGGAGTTTGCATGTTCTCCCTGTGCTCGCGTGGGTTTCCTCCGGTTTCCCCCACAATCCAAAAAAGATGTGATTAGATTAAACGACTAATTTAAATTCCCCTTAGGTGTGAATACGTGAGTGAATGTTGCCCTGCGATGGGTATACCCCCACCACTCGCACAACGTGCACTGGATATAGGCACCCATCAGACCCCTGTGACTCGAAAAGGGAATAAGTGGGTTGGAAAATGAATGAGCGTTAATAATGAACATGTTTTCTGGTTTCCATTGTTGTACTCGCTCCAGATTAAATGTATATTGAAATATGAAGCGCAGCATGAACCTAAAGATGAACAAAACAGGATCTACTCTCAACATCTCAATGGGAGGAGGTGGGATCAGCAGTAACTCAGTATCAATTAAAAACTTTAAATTGAGTAAAATATTAAGAAAATGCTTTTGTTGCACAAAACCATTGACAAGTTTAAACTTTAGGGTAAAATTGAAAGGCTGCACTTGCATACTGATCAGAAATAAGTTCTAATTCATAGAATTTTTAATAAAAAAAGTATGCAAATGGTTGCCGGATTAATTATTACTCCCAGTGAGAATCCCAAGTGTGCGTACAGTATACACTTCACATGCGGGTCACCCCTCTGGCTGTCACGAACAAACAAATCTCACCCTATTCTACCTGTATGTAGTAGGCACAACACTACATGCCTTAAGGAATATTCCCCATCAGTACCTACTCCGCCTACAGCGTGATTTGGAACACAGAGGCAAACTCCTCATAAATACTGTGAAACATCTGATGTCCCCTTTAAAGAAAGTGATTTGCAACCAAATCTCGTTTTTGAAAATATCTTAAGAGGTTCTCATACAACATGTGCAAGTGTAGTGAAGAAAAATCATTAAGACCAACATTAATAGCGTTTTGACGAAAAACAAAAATAAGATACAGAGTAAATATGGAATATGAAAGTTAAGTTACAAGTTCCTGAATTAGTCTTAAACCTCTCTCTACGAGGCCGCCAAACAAAGCTATCAACTATGTGAATAAAAGTAGTCTTGACATACAAAATCTTTCTTTCGAAATTAGGAACGACATGATTACAACAAAAACAATGTATCGTTAAAAAAGTGGTATGAAGTACATAAGATGGAATCAGTCGTAAGACTTATATTCACCTTAAAATAGGTGACTACCTCAGCACAATCAGGATTGACGTAAAAAAATCTGTCTCTCTCTAAATATATAGATGAAAAACGCCCTCATATGTAAACACATTAGGTTTCTTTGAACGTCTGGTCAGAAGAAATCACTGAAATTGTTGTTGGTGTTATTTGGCACAATTTCTGTCTGAGGCTACGGTTTTCTGATGACCTATTGTCCACTATTAGCCAAACGTCTTTGGTCATTAGGTCCCCTGAATCTGCTCTTCTGACAAATCATGTTTACTGAACTCTCTGTATGCACCTTCTGTTTCTTCTAATGCAGCATCGGCTCAGGCTTCCCAACTCGAGTGGATGATTTGGGAGATATCCATGTCCCTGGGCCTTCAAAGGCCTCTGCATAAAAGGCACCAAAATTTCTTTGTCCCCCTGTTCTCAGGTGTGGTCGAGGTGTGGTCACCTTGCTCCTTCCTGCAGTGTACTTCAAGTGTCTTTCATCGTTCGGGTGAGCGAGTGAGAATGATTTGGTGGTCCCTGACTGATCCGCTGCCTACAGGTGTTAAGGTCATTAGTGCATGCATTGTGGGAAATGCGGCCCTCCACCTTAAACGCTCCCCTCAGAAATCGAGCATAAGGAGAGGACACATTGGGTCAAAGTGAAGCTGCCCGGTGTACGAGAAAGCCTCTCCCTCACTACGAAAGGAGAGGTGATCGGAGCCAGCTCTCTCCACAGAAGTCGGTTAGATAGCCCCATCGTTGTGAGCATTGTGATTGGACTTGTGTGAGTTGGTGGTCAGCAGAGTTACCGACTCGTCCAGCTGTCCATCCTGATGCTCGGTGAAGGTCAGTTCGATCTTGGTGAACTCGCTGTCTGAAGATTGAGGTGTTTTGTCCATGCGTGAAGCCATCAGAGCATTCTGATACTGCTGCCGGGTCACCTGTGACAAGATGCAGACAGGAAATCCAGGTTTTTCTGGGACCTTTTTACATTTTGAATGGGAACTCTTTCAGAGGTTAATGGCCTCTACACACCGATCCAAAGTTTCATGTAACACGTGCCCCGAAAATTATGGGCGCCAACCAGAGCGCTCACAGCTGAAACAAAAGTTTTAGATTGCTATATAAGATCCATTTTGGCAAGGGCAACAGCCAATGAAAGCTGGCTCTTTTGATGACATGAGTAGTATCATCCCACATTTTCATAGCGACTTGTTTTTTAGAACATTTATTTAACCAATCCATGGCGCACTCACAGATCACATGAATGTAGGGTCAGAAACCATGTCTTCTGTATTTACAATTTTAAATCAGAAACCATGAAACCATGTCTTCTGTATTTACAATTTTAATGAATATGTATTCTGTATTTACAGTTTTAATGAATTTAGTTTTATTTGTAGGGGCACTGTGAAGACTACCAAAAGACAGCCACAAAAGGAACATCAAAAGAAATGAGAAATTCAGGTACTAGAAAAACGGTTCTGGATTTATAGTCTTTTGAGAAAAAAAGAAATTGGTTAAGAAAATGTTTTCAATTCTAATTATTAGAGACTCATTATGCTCTATTACAGTTTGAAACCGAGATAAACAGTTTTCCGGTAAACTCTTTCTTTGGGGGGGGGGGGGGACAACACCCTTTCCCCCAATTTAACTTTTATGGTTTCATAGGCATTTGGAACGAAACTCATAATTTCCCACATGCAGTGAAACTGTACAAGAGGATGACTCCAGTGATAAATTGGTCGTCTTAGACCTTGTACTTGTCTGATATACAATACATGAAAACAGTAAGCACAGTGAATACTTTCCATCCTGTGAGGCAAATTTTAAGAGTTTCTAGATTACAGAAGATTGATGCATCGGATGCAGGTTGGTCACTATGTGCAATATTTTTAATTTAACTCATGCTAATTACTACAGAGTTTAGTAGGAACTTTTCTACAACTTCTAGCAAGACTTACCACAAGGTTTAGAAGTGTGTTTATGGGGGATATATGATGATGGTCCCCACTATAATTTATCTCAATGGTGTTAAGTAGCATCATCCAGTAAACAGTTTTACCAAGAATTATCCATTCAGTGGCAATATACTTCATACCATTGTATTCGATGATTGGCAGTTCACTTGGTGATCAATAGCTTGCATTCTTGACCATTTCCACAAATCATATAACCTATATTTCACTTACCAAATATCACAGTGTTTGTCACCTGCATGACATGAAACTGAAATGTCTTATCCAAACAACCGATGATTTATAAAGAAAAATCATGAAAAAGTGCAAAGGTGCCCAAACATTTCCATACCACTGTACTTGGCCATACATAGCTCCTTCTCTGAAGCTACCTACATGCAACATTCTGGAGCAAATCTGTAGGCCACATGTAGACCACCATGCTGGTCTCCAGATTATGCACTGTGATTGTGGAATATGGAATATGTAGTTGTGAGGAAATGGATCCAGAAGGACTGGATTATATCTACACAATTGCAAACGCAGAATTCACCGAGTTGTTATCCCGCATAGATCATTAACTGAGTGTGTGTGCGTGCATGTATAAACTAAGGTAGGCATTCTTCCAAGTCCTGAATCTTTCCCCCTCACCAACATCTCTCATTCACTACCTTATTTTCTTTTAAAACCCTCCTGTCCTGATTTAATGAATGCACACTGGTAAAAATGGGAAAAATAACTAAGTAAATAAATGATTAAATAAATGTACGGAGGAGGAAACGTACCCTGAAAATAACACAACTGTCCAGCTCAAACAAAGCACCCACTCTCCAATTTGGTGGCTTTTAAACAGGACAGGACAAGGAAAAAAAAAAAAAAAAAAGAATTCACTGAGCTCCTGAGAGTGACCTCTTCTTTCACAAATGATGTCTGCACATCTAGCTGGCCGTAAAAATGATCAGAACAAATTAATTAAATTATTTGAAAGGGCAATAAATACAGTTAGTGTGGATTAACCTAATGGAGAAAAAGACTTCAATAATCCCCTTTTAGGCACAATATTTTCACAAAAGGCAATATTTTTCCACAGGAAAGGTAAACTATCTCAAAATCTTGAAAGAATTCAGTTTAGAAAAGAAAGAGGGGCATTCAAACCTTGATGTAGAGCAGGTCTGAGACTGCTCTGACCGAGTAGTCAGGCACGTAGACCTGCAGGAAGGAGTTTAGCTGGTTGTTGCTGCTGCCCAGGGTGGGAGTAACTGCCTCCATGCGCTCGCCCCTGTTCAGAGAGTCCGAGTGGTTAAGACCGAACGCTCGTGGAGGTGACTTGTTTTCTGTTGAGCAAAGGGGACATTTAGGTCAGTTTGGAGTGCTGCTGGTGCTGCTGTGATGTACACAAACACAGATTATTGTCTGACCCTCACTAAGTTTTCCTTTGGTTTTGGACACCCCTGTCCATTTTCATTGTTTGTATTTAGACACAAAAGTGTTTCATTTATAGACAATCCAAATTTTTGGCTGTAGTCATCACATGACTTGTGACTTGAATCTTTTTATGCTAGAGATGGAGTCAGGAGCTTTGGGACAATATCCAAGGGTCAGAAACCTTTGGATCTTTCATCACTCTAGACACAATACTGTAGCTTGGACAAGAAGAATTTTATTCATTGTTTTGTAAAATATTATGCAACGTGATGCAC
Organism: Danionella cerebrum; assembly: GCA_007224835.1. Classification (NCBI taxonomy): domain Eukaryota; kingdom Metazoa; phylum Chordata; class Actinopteri; order Cypriniformes; family Danionidae; genus Danionella; species Danionella cerebrum. The sequence goes on from SRMA01026330.1 coordinate 94,787, forward strand.
TGAAAAAGATACTATTCAAAGAAACATCAACCCAATCAATTTCTCTTATTGAGGACATTGATAATGGGTCTGGTATCCCAGCATGACAATGACCCTAACCACATGGTTGGGGTCTCAAGATATCCTGGAGTGACCCATCCTTCAGACCTTAATCGCATAGAAAGTAGGGGTGTAACGGTTCACGGTATGTATTGAACCGTTTCGGTACGGCCTGTTCAGTTTGGTACACTTGCGTACCGTTTAGGTATTTTTATTAAATAATATAAATTTATTATTAGCGTGATATTAAGCGCACCGGAACTATGTTCCTAGGCGAGTTTCCGCATGGACGCTATTGAGTGACGCACAGTAGAGCTGCACGCCACGAGTAGCAGAAAGAAAATGGCATCATGGCAACAGCGAAAGAGAAGCCAGAGCTTGAAGACCCTCCCACCTCACTACGGTCTCCTGTTTGGGAACACTTTGGCTTCTCTGTTAAAATACATAACGGGGATAGACGAGTGGATAAATTTAAAGTTGTATGCAGACATTGTTCCACGGAGATCGGGCAGGCAACACATCTAACATTTTCTACTGCTGGAGATATTGTCACTGCAACCAGATCTGTGCTCTCTTCAGAAAATGTGATAGGTTAATCTTTTTAGCCAAAAACTTAAAACTTGAATAGTTAGTTTTGTTGATATACAAGCTGAAGCTGTTGCTAGTGTTAAAAGTTTTCAGATCCTAACTAGTTGCAGTATTTAATTTTTTATTTAAAAAAATGTGTTTTTCTTTATAAAGAGTGCAATTTATTTAAAATATCACCCAAATGTGTCACTTTTATTTATTTTATGCAAGAATTCTATTGTGTATTGGCAGCTTTTCAAAATAAAGATTATGTAAGTTCTTATTGTTTTGTACCGAACCGAATGAACCGAACCGAACTCTCCAAGACACTGTACCGAACCGAATACGATTTTAGCGTACCGTTACACCCCTAATAGAAAGCCTTTGAACCGTTGTCACATCACCTTCAAATGACTTTTGAAAAACTATTCAAAAAGATAATTAATCAGTTTGTTTCGGACTTAATTGAGTACTGAACATCTGGTAAACAAATTTGCAGCAGATTGGAGGTGAAGGGTTTTTAATCAAAATAAGATTATGTTCTCTATGCTTCAAAGGCTGTCTGTAGGCAGCATTATTACAATCATGCACCGGGAAATGTATATAATCCCAGACTCAAAGTGTGCAGAGTCTCTAATTTACCAATTAAACAATACATTTAGTGAATATGGAGCAAAATGTAACACTAGTTTAAATTAGGTTAAAACGGACCAAAAAATTATTTAATAATTCAAACTACAGTTCTTTATAAGTTCTTTTGTTAACATGTTATATTTAGTATGAAATATGAAGTAAATGTCCTGGTAAACAATACCTAAAACGCCAACAGATGTATAAAATGTATTCGTCTTCAATATCCTGTTAATTTACTAAAGCTGGTTCTTAATTACGGTTTAAGTACAATTTAACAAACGGACTCTGAATGTAGCATATAATTCCACAAGTTTTGGATATGCTCTTAAAAAAAATTAATCTTGATTTATACAATAATGGAAAGTGCTGAATCATCTTGAAAGCAATCAGACTTTCAGAAGAAGCGAAAGGATGAGAGGAGTCTAGTACCTGGAGATCCTGCCAAAGATTCAGCCCTGCTCACCACAAAGGTTCGAGATAAGGAGAGAGGAACTGTAGAGCAACAGCACGGAAATAATAGAGAGGAGGACAAAAGCAGATGAAAAGAGGGATGAAATTACGATTCTTAAGAATCTACTAAGAACCAAAAGGTCACTGATTTGCATAATGTGATTAAAGGATCAGAGCATGCATGATCAATCCAAAAACACTTTTGAAAGAACAGAACATCAAGAATGATTTGGTAAAACACAGAGAAAACAACTAAAAATGGACCTCCAAAAACCAAACATGAGTAATGAGTGACAACAGACCATTAACACATCTAAAACAGAGGATTCTGGAAGTCTGAACTTAAACTTTTTAAATGTCTAATTTCACTTTTAATTACATCTTTTGTAATAGTACTTTAGAGAATCCTAAAATATCATCTATGAGTATCTAAGGAGATAGACCTGGTGAAGATGTTAAAGCCAGCACTCCATAATAAGAGAAGGCACCAGCTTCAAACTTCATCCCTTCCTTTCCAGCCTCGACCTCCACCTTCCCCTGTGGGCCAAGAAACATAGAGAAAGGTCTTAACCAGACTGTGCACAGAAGAATGTGTCCTAAAAGATTTAACATGGGGAACTTAACATCAAAAATACTTCTATGCAACATTTTATTACCTTTAATGCTCCTCACAAGTAGCCCAAAATCACTGGCGCACAGGAACTAACTCATAGCTTCAAATAACTGATAAAATGGCATATGATCTATCCAGGGCTAATTTACTCTGGCTATAAAACCTAACTGAGCTAGTCGAGCACCATTCCATTATTAAAAATCATTAAAAAAATTACACTGCTGGACACTAGAGCTTTTTCCTCATGGAGATCTTAGAAACTTTTAAACTGTATGTCATGGAGTAGCGGTTGTAGCATTTTTGTGTCTGTTATTTTAAATATTTTCTGAAAAAATGCTGCTTTATGCAAATCAGCATGTCTCTATGCCCCCAGGTAAATCAAAATTTAATATAATTGAAGAACACATGGAAAAGGAAGAACGTGTCCAAAATGATTAAACATGGGGAGCTTAAATGAAAAATAATCAATTTTTCTAAATTAATTTTTGTCTGTTCATTATATTTAAGAAACATTTACTACTATGTAATTTAGTTATTATATTGGGCAACTTTAAGATTTAATACAGGCTCAACATAGATGCTAACTTCATTCTGTGCGATGCTAACTTCATTCTGTGCTCAAAACTATTTAATAAAAAGTCTTTTAATAAAAGTTTGCCATTTAAGTCAGCTACTAGAACATTACATTCGTTCCAGGCAAAATCCTGTAATTCATTTCTTGCTCAAACAAGCAGCTATTAGGGTATGTTCTAGCCCTTCAAACTAAAACCTTCACACATTTGATGGATCTGTATTAAATATTACCCTGCTGTTGGTGGAAAGTGTTGATCATGGATCAGATGCTTTCTACTAGGGCTGGGTGATTTGCCTAAAGTCAAAATCTTGATTAATTTAACATTTTACCTTGATTACGAATAGCACATTTTTTTCTATTCATAGTTCTATTCAAAGTTTTGTACAGTAAATATGCCAACAGTAAGTGATTTTTTGTGTGTGTTTTTTGGAGGGTGTATTACTTGATATTAAAATAATTGAAGGAAATGGTACGGGGTCACATGACTACCACATGGTAGTGTTTTTAAAGGGAAAGTCATTAAAAAATTGACCTGGTAAAATTTTAACGTGTCTATTAATATCAGTCCTATTTTTTTTACACAGTCACAAGTAAGTCCATTCCATTTTATTCTATTATCAGTTGTTGAAAAAAAAGTCTTGCACATCTTGCAATCGGTCTAAAATCAACCACTGAGCAGTTCTCACAACTGTCTAAATTACTAAAGGGCCTTTTCACATACATTGATAAAATAAAATAAAATTGCAATTGTTATAATCATAAAAAACCATTTACTTGTCAATTTTTAAATCCCTGTAAAAAGGCAACCGCTTACAATAGATGTTCTCCATAATCGCGCTTCACACAATGTGAATTGCTTCTGTGCCACCGTGTGGCATAAAGACGGCTACATTTCACCAAAGCACCATCTAGTGTTCAGGAGAAGGTCTGTGCGCTCATTTTTAAACGCAAGAGAAAAACGCGGAGAGCTGACGACGCAGCTGCTAAAGTGCATTGCAGCAAATGCATAGGTGTGTAAAGCTACAGCACGATAGCGTACAATCAATGCACTCTGACTAATCAGAGAATCAAATTCACATCTGTGCTTAGGATTAAGTTTTCAAAACACTGGAGGACACTGTTTGAAAAAGCTTGGTGTTCCTAACTGTGCAGTGCCTAATGAGACCCCACTCTGGTATTGCGGCTAGATGCTACTCATGTGTCCTTCAAGGAAAGATGTGGTTGAAACTGAAATGTAGAGACCACTTCAGTTACAGGACATTCACTCAACCCTGATGAATCTCTGGTGTATTTAAGTCACATCTTTTATTTTTTCACGTAATTAGATGAATGTTGAGACTAAGTGCTCCAGAAGGTGTGGGTCCCATTGTGTGATATTGACAGTTAATTCACATGCTTCTGTTGCCACGCCTTTTAAATTGTGTTTGCATGTAATATTGACTCTGATAGTGGTGGTAGTGCTAAACAAAACAAAAAAAAAATGCCCCTACTGAAGACTGAGATTGGCTCCCTACCTGCAGGATGAGGATGAAGTAGTCCACAGGCTTGTTACGGTGAAAGAGGTAGTGCTCTGTCATTTTTTTGTCCTTGTCATCATATTTGAGCTCCTGGATTACATTTGGATGCTTAAGCAAACGCAGGAGGATCTTCTCTGACATCTGACAGGCACTAAATGACTCCACCTCTGGGAGTTAACAGAAAATAACAGAGTTAATGAATCATTTTCTGATTTTATACTAATGAATGTAGACATGGGGACATCAGTACCAGTGGCCAGGTATCGCAGTGTGGCCAGAAGAAGTTGTGGAGATATTTTAACCCTCAACTCATTATCTGTAGGCTTGAAAGCAGAGAAATCCTGCTTCTTCTCTCTGTGAGCAATCTTCTTCTTTGTCTTGTTGTCAGCTTGCATTGGGAGCACAAATGGATACACTTTGAGTTTGTCAATAGAAAGCACAATAAAGGACAAGGAAACACTTTGCTAACTTTTGCCAAGTTCAAAGATAACAGATTTCATTACATCTTTTAGGGGCCAATTGTAGTCATTGGCGTTCTCCTTATTCTTTTCCTCTTGCCTTGGCGCCTCTAAGAAGCGCTTGCAGGAAAGTTATGAAATTTGGCACACCAAAACAACTAGGTCTAGGTCAAATGACCCAATTTGGACTCTGTAACCCAAACATTTTGAATTATTTAAAAAAAAAAACTTTACCTTTACTAACTTGTTCTAAACCGTTCCAATTTTCATCAAATTTGTTTTACATCATCTTCTGACCACGTTATTAACCCTTAGAAGCCTGGAGTCTTTTTGAGCAAAATTAACATTTTTTGTGGCAAAGCTTGATATAATTTTTTAATACAACCCCAGCTTTTATTTTAAACAAATATGTTTTTTTCATTACATTGCACAATAATTCCACAAAGTACATTTTGGCTTTTTTTTGTTTGTTTTATAACAAAACTCAAAAGTGTTGAGACTAAATAACAAAATAAATGTTAAAAAAATATTTTTTAGCATGATGTAAGTACTCAAGACAGATTCTCCTGAAATTCATTATACAAATTAGGGGTGTAACGGTTCACGGTATGTATTGAACCGTTTCTGTACGGCCTGTTCGGTTCGGGACACTTGCGTACCGTTTCGGTATTCGGTATTTTTATTAAATGATATAAATGCATTATTGGCATATTAAGCGCAGCGGAACAATGTTCCTAGGCGAGTTTCCGCACAGACGCTATTGACTGACGAGCGCGAGTAGGAAAATGGAATCATATCAAAAGTGAAAGAGAAGCCAGAGCTTGAAGATCCTCTCACTTCACTACGGTCTCTTGTTTGAGAACACTTTCGATTCTCTGTTAAAAGACATAACGGGGATAGACGAGTGGATAAATTTAAAGTTGTATGCCGACATTGTTCCACGGAGATAGTTTCCGCACGGACGCTATTGAGTGACGTGCACGAGCGCGAGAAGGAAAATTACATGGCAAAAGCGAAAGGGAAGGCAGAGCTTGAAGACCCTCTCAACTCACTACGGTCTCGTGTTTGAGAACACTTTGACTTCTCTGTTAAAATACATAACGGGGATAGACGAGTGGATAAATTTAAAGTTGTATGCCGACATTGTTCCACGGAGATCGGGCAGGCAACACATCTAACATTTTCTACTGCTGGAGGTAGTCACTGCAACCAGATCTGTGCTCTCTTCAGAAAATGTGGATAGGTAATCTATCCTAACTAGTTGCAGTATTTCATTTTTTATTCAAAAAAATGTGTTTTTCTTAATAAAGAGTGCAATTTATTTAAAATATCACCCAAATGCGTCACTTTTATTTATTTTATGCAAGAATTCTACTGTGTATTGGCAGCTTTTCAAAATAAAGATTATGTAAGTTCTTATTGTTTTGTACCGAAAATTAACCGAATCGAACTCTCCAAGACACTGTACCGAACCGAATACGATTTTAGCGTACCGTTACACCCCTAATACAAATAAAACTTAAGTTCCTAAAATTATAAAACTGGTATCCATACATGTTGGGACACCTCTAAACTTTTTGAGGTTAATTAAAAAGCAGCATCTTGTAACCAGTATAGATCACATTTTTAAAATGGTTAACTTTTGAAAGCTTTAACCTTAGAGGCTTCTACACACTGATCAGAATTTTCAGTCCGAAGTTTGGTGCGAATACGCGCCTCGATCAAAACGCTGGCACCAATGGGATCCATCTGACCGAACAAGTGATGCCATCAAACAAATTTTGCACTATCATTTCAGATCTGTTTTTTGCAAATAGAACAATCAATTAAATCTGGCGGTAGGACGTAAAAAGAGTCTTCATCCCAAATTTTCGACTTTGTACAAGAAAAGAAATAGTGCCTCTCGTTTCTCTGCATTTTTGTATTTTAAACAGCTTCCTGTGATCAGCCACCAACAGTACAAACCGCTGGGCATCCATGATTTTATCAATGTAATCTTAGATTTATTTTTTGTTGTCTTCTTCTTCATTCCTGCTTCCCCGCAGGGTGCACAAGTTAGGATATTTCTTGTAGTTATATTTATAAACACATTCACATCGATGCTTATCATTTTCCATTTCCGTTATATTTTTCACCAAATAATTTACCTGCAATCAAAACTGTTTATATTTTTGACCTTCTACATGGCTTAAAATAAACAAAATAGATCACAGATAGATGGTTTGAAAGACAATAACGAAAACAAAAATATTAAAACTAAAAAGTGATGCAGTAAAGCAGTTTTGTCATACTTACTGTACAAATCTGTCTCATCAAGAATCTCAGATTTGATGATCTCCTCAATGACGTCCTCTAATGTGACTATACCCAAAACCTCATAGAAGGGGTCTCCCTCTCCTTCATTGTTGACTCTTTGGACAATGGCAAGATGGGATTTACCTGCAGGGAATACAAACCGTTAAGGCCATGACAATATGTGATCACTCTCTTTGGAGCAAGTTGAACATGGTGGTCTGCAGGAACCTCAGAAAATCATAAACCTCCAAAACCCTGAAAATCTCAGTTCTGTTGCTTTATGATTTAAAACGTCACACATGTCCACAGGAGTTTATGAGATTTGATGGTTATTCAAGGAAGCAGATCTTAAGAGTCGGTCAGACAATGATCCATCACCGTTTTCTTAGCAAAGCTCTCATGGTTCCACATCTGTTTTCCCAGGACCTCCTCTATAAGCTGCTTAAAAATTCCTGTCCAGCACTGTCAACCAAAATGTTCAAGAAAATTCTTTTCCTGTTTCTCAGCTAGTGATCATTTAAAAGGAATTTTCCAGAGCATGTGCTAATATTAGATTCGAAATTAAGTTTCCACTCCACTTGAGCGATGCCCTCACCGGTGTGACTATGCAAAAATCCCATATGTTGGGGAAATGTATTAAACTTTCTTTTAACTAATTATAATACTATAAAAATGCCTCTCAATAAAGGAAAGTCAATGAGTACCAGACCATGTTCTTAGTTAAAGGAAATCAGTGAGCATCAATACTTGCCTGAGGGAATTATAGGCTTGTTTCCATTTAAAACTAACTGTGCTTTTAAAACAGCAAGAAACGACAACTGTTTAGCAAACAATAACTGTTGAACAGCCCCTCTCTGTTACTTACAGCTTGATCTAAAACCACCCACATCTCTCACCCTGCTCTGGCTCAACTTAGATGTTTAGACAGTTACTCTTCAACATATGAACCAAATCACACACAATAAATGATCTTTCATCACTTCAGTCCTGTCAAGAGCCAACTGAAAATACAATCGGGTGCTACAACCAGAGAATCCAGAGATAAATAGACATTGTTCAGTAGAAAACCCCACACACGAATAGAAGCGTTTGTTGTTATTTTTTACAAAGAACTATGAGATTGCAGCAGGGACGTCCTAGGTGCACAAACAAACTAAATATTTATCAAAGAAAATCACATGAAATAATCAAGTATTTATTCATCCCGGTTAAAGTGTGTGGTCAGTTCATATTTACAACTGACATGACTACACATGACTGAACATTTGCACTCGATCAAAATCCCCTTAAGTTCTGTGATCGATCTCAAACAAATTGTGGTATTATATTTTTTCAAGGTTTACAATGATTTGTAAAATAAATGTACATCTAAATTAACTATAAACTACAAACAAACTCATGGTCATGTGACATTCATTCATCATCTTACATGCCTTACGATCTTTAATTGTTCAAATCTACAAAAAGTAAAAGAAAAGGCATTTATATGAAATTAAATCTTGGAACCTAAAATTATAAACGTTTTATTCTTTTGAAGAAGCCAGAATTACAAGTTTTTATTTATAAAATATAATTTATAAAAACATCTGTATTAAACAGAACCCTTACATTTGTTAGTAATTGCTTAATATCTATTTGACCAGAGATGGCATGCAGAGTTGCGTTGAATTTTTCAGTTCTCTGTTGGCAAATTTTCCAGTCTTAAAAATATTTGGGATCAAAGCATCCACTAGATTAAACTAATACAAAAATATTAACCTTTTCATCAATTTTGTAAAACAAGGAAGATCGGTAAATACTTTGGCTTCGATGCATTGTTTGTGAAGCATCATTTACTGTTCATGGCTGTAATAGTCCCATTGACTCCCATTATAACACCACCACAAAGCCATGGCACATTGATGTTTTTCCCATTGGGAAGAGGTAAATGTTATGATTTTAAATTACCAAAAATATATGCAGGAAGAAAAAAAAAGTAGATTAACCACAATAGACGAAGACTCACTGTTGTAGGATTCAATAGCAAGTCTCTCAAGAGTCATTACTGGGATCCTGTGGTTGTCACAAACATGCCATTCTAATAATTGCTTGTTTTTTGTAGGCATTGAGGATTTATGGAAACTAGCTATGAATATGATCGATTTTATTTTTCTGTGGGTCCCTTGGGTTAAAAAACCTGGATAAACTAGAAACTACAAATACAATTTGTTCTCAGCTTTTCAACTTCAGTGCAAGGATTAAATGTCTATTGAATTTATTGCTGTTTTCTTGTGAATCCTACAGTTCACAGGACACTGGAACATGACCTTTCTGGTGTGTGAGAATAAGTTGCTTCCTTTTTCTTCTTGAGACATGGCAGTCCATCATAATAACGTTATAACAAGATATATTAAGATGCAAGACTGGCTCGACCTGGGCAGATATGGACTTAAGTCAACCCACAGAGACACGTTTTCACATTCCCAACTTATTTATGGAATTAGGTTTTTCCTTCAATACTTTCCATAATGGAATTTCCCTATAAATAGTTGATGAGATGGTGGGTGGCACATCTCAGATTGAACACACCACTGTTCAACCAACGTAGTTTTTAGGTTAGTTACAGATAAAACAAACAAAACCAAATATTTAGAATAGGTCACATAAGATTAATATCTATGTGAAATAGGGCTGTGCAATTAATTGGCTGAACAGATCTCAAATCTGCAAAACTCAACATTTTAACACTGCGGTACAATCGGTTTCTGTTGGGGTCCCTTTTTCTGCTTGTTGTATCCTTTAAATGTCATTTTTAAACAGTGGCTCAAATTAAACACAGTATTATTTGTACTGCTCATAAAAGTTTGTTTATAGCCAGATTCTTGGCATTGAGTGTTTCCTAGTTCAATTT
>SRMA01026331.1:8830-37052 GCA_007224835.1 Danionella cerebrum
TAGAGCTGGAGGTTTGGACGGTGAAACTGAAACACTGTTCAGTGTAGAGCTGGAGGTTTGGACGGTGGAAACACTTTTCTAATGGCGAAAGCCGGTTACTGGTCAGTTTTGTGAATATTCTGAAGGAAATAAATGAGTTCTGTGGGAATGGTAAAAGAAGGGCGATGGTTTTAGTGTGAAGTTCTGAGCAAGCGCCGGAGGTTAAACAGAGATGAGAGCAACAGCATCATCTCCATCAAGGATTCTTCAATATTTAGGTTCAGTATAATGGATATTTTTTCATTCACTGATCACATTTTAAATCTATTCTGATAACATCTCACAGCGGTCTCTGCGAGTTATTCACACTTGTGTTTTGGGATGAAAGTAAAAAACAATCTGATGGTTGTTTGGTTAGAAATGTTCGAACCTAATGATACTTGAGAACGAACAAACAAGATACAGAAGCCAGAAATATTTTCGGTTTGAGTCGCAACAAACTCTTGCATCGGATCGAGATTTGTTTCAGATTAGGATTAATCGGATGATCTGTGGAGGAGCAACAGTGTTTTCTCCGCATCTGAACAGAGCAAATAGTATCTGACAGGAGATGAACTCACTAATAAAACAAATGTAATTCTGTTTCAGAGAGTGCAGTGGAAACGTGTTTAAAGCGAGTGTGTCCGCGGCGTCTGTGCAGATGGAGTCAGTAAATGAGGAGAAAGACCGGGGAGGAGGCACTCACTCTGCGGAGTCTCGACGGTGTTTCCTCCGGAGCTTGGACAGCCTCCCGCCGGACGCGTGGAGCGGAGGAGCCGCCTCTGATGCTCCCCGATGCGGCTCAGCTGTTCGGTCGCCCCGCTGCAGCCCGATCATCATCATCTGGCGCCGGCTCGGGGCTGTCCGTGCCTCTGCTCGATGTTCTGCACCGGCGGAAACTTTTTACAGCTCCGAACTTTCTCCGCGGTCACGTGTCTCGCGGCATCCGTCTACGTGGGCGCCGCGTCTGGGCAGAGCCATATGCCCACAGAAGCTACTCCCTGTCCATCATCAACCTTCATCTGTTCATTTTCCATTCATCCATCCATTAGGTCACCTACTGTCCATCTGTCCACCACCTACTGACCTACTGTTATCGCAGCCAATCTCAAAGTAAGCGTCAGAAACAAACCCACGCGCACACACGCTCACAGAAAGAGAGAGAGAGAGAGAGAGAGAGAGAGAGAGAGAGAGAGAGAGAGAGAGATGGGGAGAGGTGAAGAGATAGAGAGTGGTGGAGAGAGAAAGGGCAGGACTCTGAGCTTCAGGATTCATCCACCAGAGGGACCCCGAGAAGCAGAAAAGCAAAGGGCGTTCAGTAGAAACGCGGGGAAAAGATGAAAGAAAAGTAAAAAACGAATGATTTCTTTCTGGGTTCCTGTAACTTCGAGGACGTCAGTGGATCATTGATCTAAGCACAAGATGAAAATGGGCTTCAGAAAATAAATCCCTGAAAAGAGAAAGCCCTGAAGTCATTGTGTCCGATGTTGCTGAATGAGTCAGAACCGAACCGCCGCCATCAGTTTATCTGGGAATCAATTGTAGAAAACATTAGTATATTTTTCAGGGCTAAAGTGGAACAACTTGAAGCATATTGAAGCCTATGGCTTTTGATGTACTAACATGTGCTAAATTACAGTTCACTTTGTATTATTAGAAAATAAATATTATGTTTAATTATACTGTTGGGTTTTTTCAACCCAGCGCTCTGAACTGATGTGATACTTTGCAGCTAACAGCGAATAAACTTTATCATTTCTTTGCTCTTTCACTCTATCCTCTGCACAGACTGCAAATGTATTTCAGTATTTTACTATTTTTCTTTAAAAATCTGCTTTAATTGTGTGTTACAGTGTTTTTAGCAAACAATTAAAATAAATAAAAAGTATGTGAATAGAAAACAAATATCGTAAAGATATATAAGGTAAATAGTTTAAAGTAAATATATAATGTGTAATATAGTACAATTATTTCAATGTGTGTTAAATAATGAGTACTGAACAGCGTTTCAGTTTCACCGTCCTGATTTATCACATATTCAGCAAACAATAGCTCAGAGGAGTAGGACGTGAGATGTTCTGCTGAATATGATTTGCATACAGGCATACACCAATCATCATCCCCAGCATAAGGTTCGTTTGTTCTTGTGGAGCGTATCGATGCAAATCTGTGGTTGTACCCGGAGAAGGGAAAAAAAGTTTTACAGCAACACAATCACTTTCCCATCTGGGCAATGATTAATCAAAACAGTTCCCCTTCTTCTTAATCAATGGGAACACACAGAGCCTCACTGAAAATTAATTAACATTAAGATACTGAAGCTGTAATTCGTGGACTGACCACTAGTGGCTGATCTCAGAGACTCCTTTTAGCCCCTCCCTCTTTTCAGATCAGAATATTCTTCGTAATGCTAGCGAGCGCTGTGAGGATTTCTTCACTCGGTCTTGTGTCTCCTGCTGTAGATCTGATGAGTTTATCTGATGATCTTTATTTCCATGTCGTTCATCAGGCTACGGCTAAGGGTCTACACAGATGTTTGCCGCCTCAAAGTGAAGGTTCCTGCGCGCCTGAACCATGAGGGACTTTTCTCTGGTTCGATGTGGATACAGTGTCTCAGTGCCACTGGGAGGTGCTGAGGAGACAACAGAGGCTCGTGTTCTGTGCTGCAGAAGACCGCAGAGAACCTATTTTATGTGTATTTTGGAATATCGTATAAAAACCCCTGGATGGAAACGGCAAGATGCAGATAAAAAGTGCATAATTCAGCAGGATATACTTTTTATTCGATAAGAAAAATGTGCATAAACTTCGATGGAAACAATTTACCGAATAAATCCCAATGCAACATGTTTTTCTGTTGTAACTGGGGCACAATGGGGCGGCACTAATGAACGAACCCATGCACGACGTCTGAAATTCATTTGGACAGTTTTGCTTTCTCCAGGGGAATAAAACACCTGGTGTGGTGTTTTCTCCTCTGGAATGGAGCATTGAATGCATGTAAATATTTATTAGTTGTGGTTCCCACGAGTCAGTTTACATTAGTTGTGTCAGGACAAGACGGCGTTGGACTCAAAGAGGGAGTGGAAATGAATTCGGAAAGGGGGAGGGGGAAAGGTTCAGGAGTGAATAAGAAAATAGGAAGAATACCTCCCTGAACATACCATATAAGCCCATGTTACAGTTCTTTTTATACCATTTGCAGTTTTTACACAACACACATAAATACAGAGCATCTACCTAGAGAAACCATGTCCGTTTGTTATCGTTCATGCAGAACAGTTCTTGCAGTTTGTATATCCCTGCACGCACACACACATGTTCAGATTTACATACACACACAGCCAGTGGTTTATGTGGGGGTCATAATGGTGTTTTTATCATACAAGTCTGTTACATGGGAAGATAAATACAAAACATACCAAAGATCATAAACTGCGAGCTGGACGAACCACACACATCGACCCAATCCGACCCGCAGACAGCAAGGAGGCCAGGAGACCAGACGGCCGCCCACCCACTCCCCATCATCTGCTCCCAGTTGGGGTGTAGTGTATGTGTTTGTGTACATGTTGAGGAGGTAAGTTGCTTTAAAAATGGGGAGAGATATCCTGGATCACCTCCGCTGGCTAACGGATGATGTCCAGTCTCTACGTGTCTAGTATGTAATCATGCATCTTTTATTAGCATCTTTCGATGGAAACGTGGCTTTTGTCTCCTCAGGAGTGGAGCACGGGGAGATCCTTAGAATGTCTGTCAGTGAACGCTTCGTCGAGGATGCTTCTGTAAATGCTTGACTGTTTGAGGTAATCACGAGAGCATGATGAGTTGAGCGCCACCAAGCTGTGGATTTATGATCTTGGCACGGAAACAAAGAACTATGCTCGTTGATTGTTTGCAGCACATCATCTTTGTGAAAAAACTTGGAAGAGACAAACTTTGCCTCGTGTAAAAGAGAAGCTCTGCGCAGATGTTTCATCGAGTTCTGACCATCAGTGGGGTTCTTCCTGCCCTTCTGAGGTTTCACAGTTTCACATTCTCTAGAGATTGCTTTAAAACCCGTGAGCCAGCAGAGAGACTCTAATCACCCACAGCATCGGTTCCTGCATTGGCTGAGGGTACAGGGGAGCAGAGAGCGACCGTCGCTGGAGGAAACTCGTGGTGTTTGCATTTTGACTCCTGGACCTGCAGCTGGTCCTCAGCTCCTAGTGACAGAGTGACGGGAGTCGAGAGGCCGGATATGAAGCAGCGTTTTTAGAATCATCGAGAAGAATCACATCACAGACTTTAGAGATGGATGGATGGATCTCACAGGATCACTGTCTGGAACTGCATTTCAGTATCTGGTGAAATCTTGACTTCCTCCATAAGCAGCAGCTACTGTCACCCGGAGAGGCTCCCCGCGCTGTTCTTCTGGCAGCGAGAGGTGAAGCTTGGTTTGGTGTTGCTGTGAGAGGAAGGGTTTGCACCACTGAAGCTCTGCTCTTTACTTTTGTTAACTGTGTTGATGCAGAAGAGCTTGTGGTCGTAGCGACAACGATCTCAGGACTTCAGTTAGAACTTTTCTTCTCTGTGCAGCATCTTCGACACGATGCTACCAATGTTTGAGGGAGAAGACTCATGTTTTTCGTCATCACAGAACAGCTCTGAGTCGACTCTTTGTCAAGCAGTAACTAGAAACTCAACTGCTGCTTAGATTCACCCGAGATGCTGTTCTTTATCCCAAGCAGAGCAGGGTCTGGATTCCACAGGTGGGTCATTGCTTCTGTCTTCGATGTGCGCGGTCGCCGTGGGACCAGAAAGGGCAGAGAGGGGCGTGGCTTCCGTGCCATGGCAACCGAGCCTCTGCGTTGTACAGCACTTTCCTGAAGTTGTGCTGCTGTACTGGAGAAGCACACCCCGCACTCCGCGAGCGCAATCACGGAGCCGCCACATCCTCCGCGTTAGAGGAAGCGCGAGCGGCGGCGGGAGGATGGAGCTCCTCTGCGGCCCCGAGCGGCCCTTCTGGGTGAGTCTCGCACCGGAACCGACCCGGCCCGTCCGGGGTCTCTCCGCGCTCCTGAGTCGCGCAGCGTAGCGTTTCCTCGAATCAGGCGAAAGGCGTCCGAGAAGAGCCGAAACAGCGCGCAGAGCGTCGGGCAGCAGCTGCCAGGCGTCCTCTCCGGAGCCAGGGATCGAGCTCGAAACACGGTCAGAGCGAACTCCGTGCCGCGGGGGATCCGTTCAGATTTACAGGAACAGATTCGCAGCGCTACTCACTTTTTCTTTCCCTTTAACGCAGTCATAAGCCACGGCAGAAGTCCGAAAACACAACTTACTCGCTTCCCTTTCAGGAGAGAATCGTTCCGGAAACGCGCCGCTCCGAATCGAACTCGGATGCGCTTTACTCCGAAATCGGTTTCAAACCTTCTTTAAAACCCGGAGAGGAAGTCTGGAATTCGAAGTAATGTTAGTGTCTGGATCGAATAGATGGATTGTTCAGATGATTGTTTTTGTAGTTTGATAATCCAGAACTGTGAGTGACGTCATCACTAACTATAAGCATAGCTCGATGATTATTGATGCTTCTTTCAGATCTTTTACTGATCAAGTTTTCATGTAATGTTGCATCTGTGCTTTTACACTTCTGTTATCACAGCTAGTGCATTCTGGTGATGTTCTCGTGCTCCTCCCTCCTCTCCTGGACTCACTGCAGATGTTTCAGGACCTGCTGTGGAGCTCAGAGGAGCTGTGGTTCAGAGGAGCGGGGAGGTGTAACGCTCCGTGTTCTGTTTCTGTTTCCAGTGTTTATCAGAGTCGTATTGTGAGGAACATTTCTTTCAAGAGCTTTTCTGATTTTAAAACGTTTGAGTATTCCCGAATCGGAATGGAACACGGAGTGTGTGAGGAAAGTGCATCGGTATATAGTGATGTGGTCTGGCTGCAGGTTCCGAGAGCACAAACACTAGTGCTGCCCTCTAGAGGCAGGATCCTGTTACGCTCTTTAAGAGAAACGACTCCGGTCGTCAAAGGTTCACTGATATCAGTTTATCGTGTAATTCACAGAAGTCAATGATCATCGAGAGGATCTACGTGTCGTTTCAGTCTAAAGTTCTGGATTTTCAGCTCCTAGGAGAGTTCGAAGGCTCTGTCCTTTATCGTCCAGTTCTAAGTTCTTCTACCTTGATTGTAGATTATTTCGTTTCCGTCTTCAAACATGAAGGAAGTGTGTGTTTGAAGCTCTGCTGCTTCTCACAGCATCTGCAGGAGCGCTAGCAGCACACAAGCTCAGAATGTTCCGCTCCAGTGAGTAAATAACTCCTCTCCTGCAGAACAGATACCTCCAGCGTCTCAACGTGCTTCCTCCAGCTCAGAAACAGTTGTTTCCTGTTAGCTACAGGAGGAACTGAGATGAACGTGATCATGACGAGTCACTGATGCTCCCCAGCACACACTTCTCTTTTGTTCAGAAGCGTCACCATCGGCTCTGAGCCGAAGCATGTGATGTGGAGGACTGAACTCGCAGATCTTTGAAAACATTGAGAGTCATCTGCATTTGTGAGCAATGATGATGAAATCTGACCTATTCAACCATCTGATGTTTGAAAACAGTGAAGACGTCCCCTCCCCTCCCCTCCCTGCAACCTCCCTGTAGAGCTGCAGAGCAGCAGAGATAGAGAGCGCTTCAATTCCGGGCTGTGATCAAGAACGAGAGCTCAGAACATCAGCTCGTCTCAGAGCAGAGAGCATGTGAGATGTTTGAGGAGCATCCAGAGCAGCCAGAGAGAGCATCCGTGGAGCCAGAGCGGGTCGTTCGAGGTCAGGCGTCTCCTGAGGCAAGTGTGCGAGGCTTGTTTACTGGAGGTAATGCCTTTGCGTGTGCTTGGCCTAGTTAGTGTCAGAGACGGAGCACACGCTGATGGGGTTTATCCCCGGGTCGTCTGAGGCCAGCGCCGTCAGTGGGTCAGTGTTACAGACTCATGCGGAGCAGAAGAACAGCTCGCTCTCCGATGCTCTCTCAGAGCGTCAGGTCACAGCAGGACACACTTTCAGCTGGAAAAGGGATTTTCAGCAGAAATCAAGTGCATTTACTTCAGAAGACTTCTGTGCTGCCAGCTTTGCTTCATGGGGAGAAAGAAATAACATTGTGTTCAGTGTTTCAGTTTCACTGTCCAAACCTCTGGCTCTACACTGAATAGTGTTTCAGTTTCACCGTCCAAACCTCCAGCTCTACACTGAACAGTGTTTCAGTTTCACCGTCCAAACCTCCAGCTCTACACTGAACAGTGTTTCAGTTTCACCGTCCAAACCTCCAGCTCTACACTGAACAGTGTTTCAGTTTCACCGTCCAAACTTCTAGCTCTATACTGAACAGTGTTTCAGTTTCACCGTCCAAACTTCTAGCTCTATACTGAACAGTGTTTCAGTTTTACAGTCCAAACCTCCAGCTCTATACTGAACAGTGTTTCAGTTTCACCGTCCAAACCTCCAGCTCTATACTGAACAGTGTTTCAGTTTCTACGTCCAAACTTCTAGCTCTATACTGAACAGTGTTTCAGTTTTACAGTCCAAACCTCCAGCTCTATACTGAACAGTGTTTCAGTTTCACGGTCCAAACCTCCAGCTCTATACTGAACAGTGTTTCAGTTTCACCGTCCAAACCTCCAGCTCTATACTGAACAGTGTTTCCGTTTCACCGTCCAAACCTCCAGCTCTATACTGAACAGTGTTTCAGTTTCACCGTCCAAACCTCCAGTTCTATACTGAACAGTGTTTCAGTTTCACCGTCCAAACCTCCAGCTCTATACTGAACAGTGTTTCAGTTTCACCGTCCAAACCTCCAACTCTTTATCGAACAGTGTTTCAGTTTCACCGTCCAAATCTCCAGCTCTATACTGAACAGTGTTTCAGTTTCACCGTCCAAACCTCCAGCTCTATACTGAACAGTGTTTCAGTTTCACCGTCCAAACCTCCAGCTCTATACTGAACAGTGTTTCAGTTTCACCGTCCAAACCTCCAGCTCTACACTGAACAGTGTTTCAGTTTCACCGTCCAAACCTCCAGCTCTACACTGAACAGTGTTTCAGTTTCACCGTCCAAACTTCCAGCTCTACTGTGAACAGCGTTTCAGTTTCACTGTCCAAACCTCCAGCTCTGTGAGCAGTATTTCAGTTTCACCTTCCAAACCTCCAGCTCTACACTTAACAGTGTTTCAGTTTCACCGTCTAAACCTCTGGCTCTATTGTGAGCAGTGTTTCAGTTTCTCCGTCCATTACAACCGATTGTAACCCCCTTGTTCTTCACGATGTGCTCAGGAAGGAAGT
This sequence comes from Danionella cerebrum, assembly GCA_007224835.1. Lineage (NCBI taxonomy): Eukaryota > Metazoa > Chordata > Actinopteri > Cypriniformes > Danionidae > Danionella > Danionella cerebrum. Next base: position 17,152 of record SRMA01026331.1, read on the forward strand.
GAGACTGGTTTTGTCAGAAGGGCAGCAGGTTGGGACTGGGATCTGCTGGTTCTGCTGGTGATTGTGTAAGGAGCTGTGTGTGGAATTCCTGTTTTGTTCAGCTGCGCCTCTGGTTTCCTCTGGAAAGTCAGACCCAAACACCGGAGTGGTGGAGAGCTGGGTTCTGAACATGCTTCAGTCTGGTGCTGCTTGAGAACTGAAGCTCTGCTAAAGGTTTGTGTGATTCTAAACCATAGAATGACAGTAAAACAGAAACAACTGATGCTGCTCCTAGGGAGTGCAGCATCAGAAGCTGAGAGGGATCCAGGTCGTTCTTCTCGTGGTCGTTCTTCAGCATCACGCTATGGAGCTCATCACACAGAACGCTGCTCTTCCCTTGTGTTTTTTCATACTTCTTTTATCTCCAGATCCGCGTGTTTGTGTGATGCTGTAGAATTTAGTGATAGCTGCATCTTTTCCGTTGTTGGAGCTGTGATCTGGGAAATGCCTGCAGAGTACTTTATTATGCAGGAGTTGAGAGCAGCACCGCGGCGTAGCAGTCTGAGATCAGATCAGGAAATACCTGGCAACCCTGTGTTAGAGAGGGTTTTATTTCACAGTTAATTCCTTCATCTAACAGAAACTGAGCGCGAGCAGTTGTGAGGGAGAATGTCGCTCACCCGCTGCTCTCCGTAGGTCAAGCCATTAGCGTTGCCCCGGAGGAGATCGGAGGCCGGACGTTGATCCCCCACTGAATTTGATTTAGAGGATCGTGATCCGATTAACTCAAAGCTAAATGAATGTTTCTGGCTCTCAGACGATCGAAACCTCTTTAGATTGTTACGGTAATCAATCAGAACATTGGGGTTAGAACGTTTCTTCTGAAAGAGGAAGGATTTTAAATGAAACATGAAAAATATTACAGAAAACAAGTAAGGCTCAAAGGGATCTAAACAAAAATCAATATGAAATTGAACACTAGAATATTTTCATGAGTTTAATTTCTAAGATTTTATCTACTGCACTGTGTGCAAGCAAAAAAAGAAGAAATATTTCTGGAGAAGTGTATGTTAATATTTGCATCAACGACTGCAAACCTCCGGCTCTTCTCGGGAGCCTGCCTGGAAGTGAGTGAGCTGTAGTTCTTGGAACGGCCACCAGAGGCAGCCATCAGCAGGAGCAGATCTCAGACGCCTGATGTAAGACCAGCAGAGGAACAGGCTCTGGGAGGATTGGGAATATTCCTTTGTTTATGGGTCATTAAACGTTGGCAGTGTTTTGAATGACAGCCGCGCCTCTCACTGAGTCTTAGGCTTCAGCTCCGCCCACAAATCTTTACGTTTAGATTTACTCTAGGAGAGGAAATCATATCTGGCTGCGACCAGATTTCTTTTTTTTTCGTTCTTCTGCAGCTGTCTCCAGCTTCCTCTTGAACCCTCAGAGAACATGGAGCCATGGCGACTGGTTCTACTCCACTCAAACTATGGCTCTGTGCTTTTGTCCAAATTGAGGTTCAGAAGGCAGACAAGGAACATTCCTTCCCTCTTGTACTGCAGCGGATCCTCCTCCGCTCTCAGGTTACACTCCTCTGAGGAGAAAGCTCAGATTTCAGGATTTCATTTGTAAACATCATGTGACGTTAAACCTAAGATTTAAAGAGACGCTCCCTGTAAGAGCTTGTGCTCGAAAGATCTCCTCAGGGTAGGAGAACACAGTTCTGGCCACCGCTTCCAGTCTTTATCTGTTAAAGTGAGCAAAGAGAGATGACAGCCACTCCTCAGAGAGAAGGAGGAGTCTGAACCATCACAATACTAAAAAATACAGTAAATCCCTCCCTCCCCACTCTCTCTTGTTCCTTCCTCCTTCCTCTTCACTTTCTCTTTGTGTTTATAAACTAAAGCCACAAGCATCCCAAACATTTCCTGTGGATCAGATAAACCCACAGCAGCTGGAGGAAGCTCTGCAGCAGCTGGAAAGGTTCCAGTAAGGCCACGTTCTGCTGATCATAGACAGCCTGGATCTTTCTGAACAGCAGATCTGAAGCTAACTGTGGCCAACTCCTGGATAGAATGAGCAGAATGTGGGTGGAACCGAACACTGGTCTCTCGGACCCTGCCTCAATAGGCAGGTGGTGGTAGGTTCCAGAGGTGCCAGGAGACTCTGGAGGAGATCCGCTTCTCCTCCGCACCCTCCTGTTTCAAATGGAGTCTCTCCTAGTGAGGAGTTCCCAGCCTGAGGCTTTGGTAGTACTCCGAGGGACACCTGTAGGCTAGTTCTGTTTGACAGTCGGGACACATGTGCCTGAGCTGTGGTTGCTCTCGCAGCGCTCAGCCGCATTCAGACCAGACCAAGATGATCCCACTTGAAGATCTGTGCTCTGCGTGTTTGAACGGAGAGTTTAGATGCACCTATTCGATCAGGGAGCAGCTGATGATCCATGCGTCGCACACACTCACGCAGCAGAAGCAGCTGTGTTTACCTTCCTGCGCTGCTGGGAAACAGCTTCTGTCGATTCGTTCTCGAGTGATTCATTAACATCTTCTGTTTGCCCTCACACAACATCTGCTGTTCTCTGCAGTGAAGCTACCACTGTTTGCTCCAGTCTCGGCCGAATCATTAATCTGAAGCCTCCAGCTGCAGCATTTGCTCAAGACTGGAAAATTGCATCTCTATGTTAGAATATTCCTATTCTAGATTAGATTTTTTTTTATTGCTGCAGCTCTCCTAAGTATTTAAAATCTGAATCAAATTACCGGTATTAAGGATGTAGATTGTTTATTTGCCTCCAGATCTAGAATAGATTTATTCGGCTCTGGACTTCATCATTCCAGTTCCAGATTAGATTTACTCAGCTCTAGACTACATTTTCCAGTTTAGAATACATTTATTAGGCTTTAGGCTAGATCACATTAGTTTTAGAATAGATTTTTGGGGAGTCTAGATTAGATTATTCCAGTTCTAGAATAGATTTATTCCAGCTCTAGAGATCAGATACATTTTTATCCCTGATAATAGCCCTGTCTAAACATCTGTTTTGTGCAGGAGTCGAACCTGACATTGAACACAGATTCTCCGGATCTCCCCGAGTGTTTCCAGATGTCAATTCTGCCCTGGGTTCCATGCATTTACCTTTGGCTCTCAGCCCCATTCTACATCCTCTACCTGCGGAGGAGCAGCAGAGGGTACATCATGATGTCCATACTCAACAGAGCCAAGACCGTGAGAAGCTCTCTGTGAATGCTGTGGAACCCATGTTCTGAAACTGATCTTTGAGCTTGTTCAGATGCTTAATGCCGCACACATTCTTTTATCAGGTTCTGGGTCTGGTTCTTTGGCTCGTGTGCTGGACCGACCTGTTCTCTGCATTCCACGAGATCAACCAGGGCTCTCATAAACCACCCATTTACTTTGTTACTCCGTTGATCCTCGGCATGACCATGGTGAGCCTCTGCAAGCGCTGATTATCAGTAACGGCCTTTATCTGACTGTATAGATGGGGGGGGGGGGGTGATGAAGCTGAAACACCACGACCCCATAGAAAGCCAGGAGGTTTTCTATCTGATAACAGTCGTTTCCCTACCCTACTGAGGAGAAAACTGTGTTTGTTCTGCTTCTGATCTCTCTGGTGCAGCTCTTGGCCACGTTCCTGATCCAGTTTGAGCGTCTGAAAGGCATTCAGTCTTCGGGTCTGCTCTTCATATTCTGGATGATCTCAGTCGTGTTTGCCATCGTGCCCTTCCGCTCCAAAATCATGCAGGCCAAGCAGGTCAGTCAGAATGCCGTGTGAGCATGAGCACGGTGTGATGTTATCAAAGTTCCCTTTACACAACGTTCTTCCATGACAAGCAGAAACTTTCCGTTTTGGTTGATTCCTAAATGACAGATAACCGTAATTTAATGTAGTTGAGTGAAGAGTAAAATATTTGACTGAAATGTAGTAAAGTTAAAGTAGAAAGTCTCCTCAAATTAAAATACTTGAGTAAAGTGCAGATACTTGAAAAAGCTACTTTTACATTTACTGCGTTACTGCCCACCACTGCGTTTAGGAGTGTGACGCTGGCTTTTCTCTGCTTCCAGATGGAGGTGACGGACAAGCTGAGGTTCAGCACCTTCTACCTGTACTTCAGCCTCACTCTGATCCAGCTCCTGCTGTCCTGCTTTAACGAGAAGCCTCCGCTCTTTTCCAGCACCAGCACGGATCCGGTGAGAGCCCAAACCCATCCTTCTTAGACTCTCTGATGGCCCTCAGGCCTGCTCTCCTTTCTGTATCGTGCTGGAAACAGGATTTAGTCTCCTGAGGTCCTCAGATGGTGACTGTTTCTGGGCTAAATTTGGAAAAGGAGATCTATGTAAACATCTGACATTATGATTTAGATGTGGTAGAACACCTTCAGAACCTGTAGAGATGGTGCCCGTAACATAGCACCTGAACAGTCAGATACACAAGAAGCAGTGTTCCAGAACTTGCTGTCTTTCCTCGTGCACCCTCCAGAGACCATGAGAGCATGCTTCAAGTTGTGGGACGGTGTAGGACACTCTGCTTATAATCCGACCAATCTTCTGTTTCTTCAGAACGCGTGTCCAGAATCCACTGCCGGCTTCCTCTCGAAAATGACCTTCTGGTGGTTCACAAGGTGAGGATTCTCTTTCCTCACATTTCCTCATATCTGAACCATTTCCTATTTTCTGCAACACGTGAACGTGTCTCCTCCTCCTCAGGTTCTGCTTCTCCTCTGTTTGATCATCCTGGTGTCACTCTTTGAAGATATCAAATGCGCTCAGCAGTGCAACTCTTGATTCTGATTGGCTGGAGCTGGTTTACCTTTTTACGCTGCTTGTGTTTTTGTTGTTTGCAGCATGGCTATCAAAGGATATAAGTCTCCTCTGGAGAGCAAGGACTTGTGGTCGTTGAACAAGAGGGACAAGTCGGCACTGGTGGTTCCAGATCTGCTCAGACACTGGGAGATGGAGAAGACCCGAGCAAAGAGGTACCATCTGTTCTCAGTCATTCTGCTCTTGATTGAATATTGACAAGCAAAGTGAAGTTTTCATCGGGAGATTTGAAATCTGATCTCCTCCACGGAGTGCTGGTGATTCAGAAGCTGCTCCTCATCACTCTAGGTTTGTTTCCTGTGTTCACACAGAAACTATGTGAAGATTCTGCTCTTGGAAAATAAAAAATTCTCGTGTGAACACATGAACAAACCTTGAGGAGCACAGCAGCATTCCCTGGATGAGAACAGTCCTGTGCTCCCGACGGCTGTAGGTTGGTGTGGCCTGATATGAAGCTGGTTTGTGATTGTTACGTGTCCGAGCTGGTCTGAGTCAGACCTTCATCTGTGCGTGTTCCACAGCAGAGATCGGACTGTGAAGGATCAGGCGGCATTTACGAAAACGATGCCAAATGCGGCGTCAAACCATGTGGGTGGAGCTACTGTGGAGGAGGAGCTTCTGCTGACCAATCACACAGAGGCTCAGAGACCATCCTTCCTGAGAGCCCTGATCATAGCCTATGGGCCCTACTTTCTGATTGGTTCTGCATTCAAAATGCTCCAGGACATCATCACCTTCATCAACCCCCAGCTGCTCAGGTCTTGCTCGCACTTCCTGTTTAAACCCCTCTGCTATTAGTGTCCTTGGTGTTCAGTAAACTGATGGTGGACGGAGAAACAGAAACACTGTTCAGTGAAGAAGAGCTGAAGGTTCTTGTGTTACTTTCATAGATTTGTGTTTTATGAGCCATTGTTTGCTCGTTACAGGAAGAACATGAGATTACCCAGAATGCAGTGTAAATTGATCTGTTATTTCCACAGAATGCTTTCTATGAGGTTTTCGTGGAGTCGCGGTTAAGTTTGTCCTCCGAAGCTCCTGCTTTACAATGCAAACTGATGCAAATATGTTTATCTTTTATTCCTTTCCGTTTCGAGGGATGCAGGTGTCAGTTAATGAGTGACTGATACGATCTGCATTAAGATGATCATGAGCTGGAGAAACAAAGCTGCTTCACTGGTACAGAAATTGCTCTTGGTTGAAAGTTTGTGTTGGTTCCACGTGAGCAGAACTGTTTCATGTTTAGATTATTCGTTAAATCTTGTGCAAGTAAATCCAGAAGCTTTACACGCTGTGATCTGAACTGGTTTTCGATTGGTGCGGATGCGCTGTTCTGTCGATGAGATGTTGGTGTTTCTGCAGGATGCTGATCGTGTTCACCGGGACGGCTGGGGCACCCTCCTGGTGGGGTCTCACTCTCGCCTTCCTGATGTTCAGCTCCTCCATCCTACAGACGCTCATCCTGCACCAGCACTTCCAGTACTGTTTCATCACCGGCATGAGGCTCCGCTCAGGCATCGTTGGCGCCATCTACAGGAAGGTACTGGAACACAATGAAACGTCTTCTTTTGTTTGAGGAGAGGGCTGCAGCTTCATGCGGAGGTGTTCCAGGAAGAGCAGCTGCTTCTCGAGCCTTTATCTCGAGATCTGCGTTTCTCGGAGGAACCAGATGTAGTGCTGGTCTTTCCTGGAGTGAAGCTGAAGAATGAAGTTGTGTGCTTGAGGTGTGGTCGTGACGGCACACACATCGCTGCTCTTTCACCCAAAGCTTCAGCAAACAGAATCGGCTGCCAGAACCTCTGCAAACATGACCATCCTCAGCAGAACAATAGAGCGGTTTAGAGAGCAAGAGCAAGCCTGAGGAAGTGCAGTCCCACTTCTAGAGAATGGAAAGCTCCTTCAGCCATGATCGAGACAGAGCCTGAGGAACGTCTAGCAAAGTTCTTGGAAAAAAGAACCTGATGATGAGGAAAGTGTAACACCAGGAGTCTCCGGGAGCAGAGGAGGAGCAGAGCTAGTGGTCTGAGGAACTGCAGCTAGTCTTTTCCAGATTTGGGAATTTTTGGGTCTTTTCCAGATTATTATTTTTTTACCCCTCTCCCCCCTTTTTTCTCCCACTCACTCTTGCTTCCTCCCCTCTCTTTCTCACCACCCCCTTCACTCCCCCCCCCTCTCTGTCCACACATACGCGGTTATTTTGAAAACAGCGCATCAGTTTTTGCTCACACAGTGCTAAATAATCATTTTATAAATGACATGAATTGCCTGCCACCGGTTGGTTCTGTAGAGTCATTACAGCGTTTAAGGAGTTTTTGAGTGTCTGTGTGCCCTTAACTCTTGTTTGCCCTCTCGCTTACTCCCCTCTTTCTCCCTACTTGTTAATCCCTTCTATTTTATTGTCTCCTTCTCTTTACCCCTCTCTCTCTCTCACTATCCTCCTTTCCCTTCTCCCTCCTCTCTTTTGAAACCTTTCAATTCCCTCCTCTCCACCACTCCCTCTCTGTTTCACTGTCTCCCTTTCTCTCTTGCGCTCTTCAAAATAGCAAAGTCTATCTCTGTTAGAGACTGAGATTAACATGCGTCTGGATTCTCTACCAACAGCCTTTTTCTAAACGGTTCTTAATAGTCTAGAAAAGGAGCTCTTAGAAATTATAAGCACCTCCTAAAATCTCTAAAAACTGCAGTGGTGAAGCCACTATTGAAAAGACAAACTTAGACCATACTGTTCCGAGGAACCACAGGCCCATTTCAAATCTCCCTTTCACTGGTAAAATTTCTGACCCTAAATGAACCCTTGGATTGTTACCAGTCAGGTTTCAGAATTCAAAATTTAAAGTCAAGATGTCCTAAAAAAATGACGTTTATAAAGTGGAATCCTCTATAAGGCAAGTTTGAGGAGAAATCCTGTGTGAACCAAGTGTCTGTGTCTCCTTGCTTCAGGCTCTGGTGATCACCAACGAGGCCAAGCGTTCCTCCACGGTGGGTGAGGTGGTGAATCTGATGTCTGTGGATGCTCAGCGCTTCATGGATCTCACCACCTTTCTCAACATGCTGTGGTCAGCACCGCTGCAGATCTTCCTCGCGCTCTTCTTCCTCTGGCAGGTGAGGACAGACTCCACCCAGATGCTGTTGGTTCGCAGCTTCATGAACAGCTCAAGCTGAACTCTCTCTTTCCCCTCTGACAGAATCTGGGTCCTTCGGTTCTGGCTGGCGTGGCTGTGATGGTTCTGTTCATCCCGTTCAATGCTTTCATTGCCATGAAGACCAGGACGTACCAGGTGAGATCATTCAGCGTGTCACCTTCTGAAAGCTTGTATCCGCTGAGAAGGGCACCATCGAGGACTGGTTGATTTATGCGAGGCAGGTGGAGCAGATGAAGCAGCAGGACGAGCGGCTGCGGCTGATGAGCGAGGTCTTGAACGGCATCAAAGTGCTGAAGCTCTACGCCTGGGAGCCCTCGTTCCAGCAGAAGATCCTGGAGATCCGACAGAGAGAGCTGAGCATCCTGAGACGAACTGCTGTGCTCAGTGCCCTCTCCACCATGGCCTGGACCAGCGCCCCCTTCCTGGTGAGAACTCTCCTGAAGGTTCCCTCAGTGATGCTATCTGAATGAGGCGTGGCCCTGGACTGGACCTGGTCCTGTGTAGCTTCTTACAGAGACCGGCATCGCTGAGGCTAGTTCGGTATTCTCCGGCAGACACGTGTGCTAAAAGGAATGGAGCATTGTGGTTCGCCGTCCGTCTTCTACAAAAGTGTAACATTGTAATTGTGAAAGTGTTCATGAGTCATTCTCTTCATGACCTCGTTGCGTTTCAAGGCGACTCAGAGATTGATGTTGATGAAACGATTGTTAAACGATTGATTCGATTGATGCAGTGGACTCTGGAGCTGAACACACTCTTGATCTCGTTCTTCTCAGGTGGCTCTGAGCACGTTTGCAGTCTACGTCAGTGTGGATGAGAAGAATGTTCTGGATGCAGAGAAGGCCTTTGTCTCACTGTCGCTCTTCAACATCCTGAGGTTCCCTCTGAACATGCTTCCGCAGGTCATCAGCAGCATGGTGCAGGTCAGAACCACCTCCTGGATGAGCCTCTAGAGATCTTCAGCTGGTTCCTCAGTAAGGTGTTTCCTTCTACAGGCTAGCGTGTCTCTGAAGCGCATCCAGGATTTCCTGAGCCATGATGAACTGGATCCGGAGAGCGTCGACAGAACCAGCGCCGCCTCAGGTGATGAAGCCCTGAGAGCAGAGAGAAGAACAGCGCTGTGTTTACGCGTTGTCCTCACAGTGTATGTCTCTCTTTCAGAGCTCGCTGTTTCTGTGCTAAATGGGAAGTTCTCCTGGGCTAAAAACAACCAGGTCACTCTGGAGAAGTACGAGAGGTTCTCTCACATTTAGAAGATTTGTGCTCATGTTTACAGAACATTTAACCGCACTGTGTTTGTGGCTCAGCATCAACGTGCTGGTTCCTCAGGGTTCTCTTCTGGCTGTGGTGGGTCCTGTCGGTTGTGGAAAGACCTCCCTGATCTCAGCGCTGCTGGGGGAAATGGAGAAGCTGGAGGGACATGTCTCCATAAGGGTCAGTGGCTGACACGTCTGTAAAACTGTCATGTGACCGATCCTCTCTGATGTTCTACTATGAGCTTCTTAAGAACTCGGGTCTCCTTGGGTTTCGTTTAAGGAAATCTATTTCAAGGAGATCAGACACGGACGACCATCTTGAAGGGATGTTGTGCTGATACGCTTCTCCTCCTCCTCTCCTCTCTTCCTCTCTCTGCCAGGGCTCGGTGGCGTACGTCCCGCAGCAGGCCTGGATCCAGAACGCCTCTCTGAGGGAGAACATCCTCTTCGGCCGAGAGTTTGAGGAGCAGAAGTACCGGGCTGTGCTGGAAGCCTGCGCTCTCACCCCTGACCTCGAGACCCTCCCCGGTGGAGACCAGACAGAGATTGGAGAGAAGGTGGATGTTTCTTTATTAATACCCCTGGATCTGTTAGTGGGTTCTGCTCCAACTGCCTGTGGGTTCACGGAGGAAGAGTTCTGTAGAGATCCCGGATTCAATCCAGGAGTCTTTTTGTAACTGTAGAAGGTCCTTAGGAATGCTGGTGCTTGTGTGCAGGGCATCAATCTGTCGGGGGGTCAGCGGCAGCGGGTGAGTCTGGCCAGGGCTCTGTACAGCGAGGCTGAGGTGTACCTGATGGACGACCCTCTCTCTGCTGTCGACGCTCATGTGGCAAAGCACATCTTCGAGCAGGTCATTGGGCCAGAGGGAGCACTCCGGAACAAGGTGCGGCAGCGCAAACTCTCATCATCTCACACGCCGGAGCCTCAGTCTTAACCTGTGCCGTGTCTGCAGACGCGTGTGCTGGTGACCCACGGCCTGAGCTTCCTGCCACAGGTGGACAACGTGCTGGTCCTGATGGATGGCCGGGTCTCAGAGATGGGCTCTTACCAGCAGCTCCTGCAGCAGAACGGAGCATTTGCAGAGTTCCTCAGAAACCATGCCCTGGAGGAAAACAGTGGCGACGAGGAGGATCTGCTCAGCGGTGAGGAGCATCATACGTTTTGTTTGAGTCCCGAAGCCGTGAAAGTAGTTCCGGCAGATGTTGGTGATTCTTGATGTTTGTCTCATCAGTTTCGTTTGAGGAGGAGGAGGACGTGGAGGAGTTTCCAGAGGATGCTCTCAGTAATCACACTGATATGGTCGACAACGAGCCGGTCGTCAACGAAGCCCGCCGGCAATTCATCAGGTACACTCATGCCGTCATGATGATTAGTCGATAGGTGCACGACAGCTGTCCATCTCTTCAGCAGAACCCTAGCAAGTTAGCGTCTTATGCATCTGCTCATCTTTAGGGTTTCCACGAGGTCATTACCAGGGGTCGCCTCGTAGTCAAAGCGTCCGGGCACAGATACCCGTGCCCCCCAGTGTGGAAATCTATTTAGCTAAAGTTTCACACGGTTCGTTATCGGATGCTAGACCGAATCCTGATTATTCCTCCTGACCCAGATCTTTCCTCCGGCATCTCTTCACTCTTTCTGAGCACTTTCTACCCGTTTGTGCTGCAGGCAGATTAGCATCTTGTCGAACGATCTGGAGAACCCAAAGAAGATGTCACGCCGTCGTCGATGCAGCGAAAAGAAGCACGCCGAGACGGCGAGTGAGAAGAAGACGGAGCCAAAGATGGAGAAGCTGATCCAGGCAGAGGCCACCGAGACAGGAAGAGTGAGAGACGTGCATGCACACAGAACCCTCGCTCATGCGTCCGCCGTGTTCTATCTGTACTCAGGAACCTAGCTTGAGTGGGAGGAGAGGAACACGCATCCAAACATCTCCAGGGTGTGGCGCCCTCGCTCTCTCTCAGAGCCCGTGTTCTCGTTGTGTGCAGGTGAAGCTGAGTGTGTACTGGGGGTACGTGAGCGCGGTGGGGCCGGTGCTCGCGCTCTTCATCTGCTTCCTGTACGGCTGCCAGAGCTCCGCTGCCATCGGAGCAAACGTCTGGCTGAGCGAGTGGACCAACGACGCCCGCAACCTCTCCAGCAGCCAGCCCTACAGCCTGCAGCAGCGGCTGGGGGTGTACGCGGCGCTCGGCATCTCACAGGGTACGGCCTCTCAGACACAGCTTTCGATAGTTTGAGGGCGTTGCAGCTGGTCTCAACTGGTTACAGCTGGATTCGGTAATGAGCCTTGAGGTCACATGCTCCTCCTTACCTCTGGCTTTTTGTTTTCGTCAGGCCTCCTGGTGATGCTCTCCTCCTTCACCATGGCTCTAGGGAAGATCCAAGCGGCCAGGAAGCTCCATCTGGCTCTGCTGGAGAACCAGATTCGTGCTCCTCAGTGGTTTTTCGACACCACTCCTGTGGGACGCATCCTCAACCGCTTCTCGAAGGACGTGTTTGTGATCGATGAGATGCTGCCTTCGACCCTTCTCATGTTCCTCGGCACCTTCTTCGCCTCGTTCTCCACGCTCATCGTTATCGTCTGTAGCACCCCGGCCTTCGCTCTGCTCATCGTGCCCCTGGCTCTCCTGTACTTCTTTGTTCAGGTACCGAGAGCTTCTTTTGGAGCTCAAAGCTATTGAGTTCTTTTAAAAATGTGATGTAAAAAAAAGCTTCTCTTCACATGGAGAACAGTTTTTGAGGCAGCATCCCCGAAGCTCATCTGATCACATCCCTCTGTCTGACTGAAGCCTTGTGTTCATGTGCTTCCTGTTTCTCCACTTCCTGTTCTGACTTCTGCATTCAGTCGCAGTGTTCATGAGCATGCGCCGTTCATCTCTTGAAAGGCTGTAAGGCTGGTCCATGGGTTTCAACCCTGGATGAAGATTTAAGCAGTGTTCTGAGCTTCCAAGAACTTTATTATTGAATATAACTCTCATCTGACTCCATATTTTTATAAGAAGGTTATTGTTTACTTTTATCATTAGCATTGATTAAAGCTTGTTATCTATAACCCTTTAAACCTTTGTTTCATAATCATCAAACACTAAGTTACACAGGAAAAGGTCAAACGGCAGCAGAGGCTACATGATCTGAAAAGGCTCTAAGTGCTCCAGATCACGGGCATATTCATAGACAAACAGATGCGAGCTCCTCTTGCTTTCTTCCTAAAGTACTATTCCGATCCAAGTCCTCTCCCACGGGAGGGTCTAGTTGAAATGTAAATCAGACAGCATGTTCGAGAGACCACGTGACCATATATGGTGTTTCTCAGAGACAAAGGATGGGTGGGTGGTTGGGTAAATGGGTGGATGGTGAATTGAGGGGTGGATGGGTGGGTGTATGGATGAATGGATGGAATGAGGCGGCGCCTTTTACTCTGACCTGGCAGAAACCAGTGGAACTTAGGTCCATCCATCTACTGTCTGGAGCAGTCTGGATCCACAGAAGATTGAGGGAGGTTGCTGCAAACATCTTGGAAAACTAATCCCAGAAGTTCCTTCAAAAATTGTGACCAGGTGCAGCTAGAACATCTGCTGCTGTTTGAAGGGTTTCATTTGCACCAATTTTCCTCGACCTGCCAAAACTTTCACACAGTTCTGTTTGATTTTTTTTCATGAATTCATTCGTTCATTTTCCAACCCATTTATTCCCTTTCAGGGTCACAGGGTTCTCCATCGCACATTGGGCGAGAGACGGGGGTACACCCTGGACAGGTCGCCAGTCCATCGCAGATTTTTTCTTTCAACAAATTATTAATTTTCATCTGTTGTTTGTATGTAATACGTTATTTTATCAGCGACCACATGTTTCATTAGTTCATTTACTCTTATTTCTTCTTGATGTTCTCAGGAGGTTCTACCTGAAGCCATTATAGGGTTAGCTGTGGTTCTGACGGATCTCTTCTCTCCGACAGAGGTTCTACGTAGCCACGTCTCGCCAGCTCAAGCGCCTGGAGTCGGTCAGTCGCTCGCCGATCTTCTCTCACTTCTCTGAGAGCCTCTCGGGCTGCAGCGTGATCCGGGCGTTCGGGCGGAACCAGGCCTTCATCAGCATGAGTGATGCCAAGGTGGATGAGAACCAGAAGAGCTACTACCCCGGCATCATCTCCAACAGGTGTGCTGCGATCCTCCTACAGCTGAGCTTCTGATGATCCGGGGCAGGAGCAGGGCTCCGCCTCAAGCTGCAGAGGGTTCCTGCTCCTGTTCCTGAAGATGATCTGTGCTCAGACGTTAGCTCATGCTCTGGATGCTCACCACCAGGTGGCTGGGGGTTCGGATCGAGTTCATCGGGAACTGCATCGTGCTGTTCGCCGCTCTGTTCGCCGTCACTGGGAAGGACAGCCTCAGCCCGGGGCTGGTGGGGCTCTCCGTGTCGTACGCTCTGCAGGTACCAGAGCTCCCGAGGCTGAGGGGGGAATGCTCGATGTGGAGCAGGTTCTGGATGATCTGTGTGTGCTGCAGGTGACCATGTCTCTGAACTGGATGGTGAGGATGACCTCGGACCTGGAGAGCAACATCGTGGCAGTGGAGAGGGTCAAGGAGTACTCGGAGACGCCCACTGAGGTGCCTCCGCTTCAGCGTTGGGTCGTTTAGCACACTGTCATACTTGTTGTGATAAATGATGCACTTTATTTTTTTTATTTTACGATTTATCAATACATCGTTATTATTCCGTTGACTGTTGATTTTTATTATTCGTTTTTCAACATTCATTTTCCCGCCCCACTTATTATTCCCTTTCTGAGTCATGGGGGTCTGCTGGTGCCAGTCCATCGATTTAATTTTTCGACGTGTTTTTGTATTTTGTTTTAGAATTATTTGACATTTTTTTATTTCTATTTTTTCAAACATTCATCACTTGTTTCTATGCTGTGAGGAGCAGCTGATCCTGCAGGTGGCGACAGAGAGCCTAGTGCTGCAGACGCTCCTCATCTCTCTGCTCCGTCTGCAGGAAGAACGCTCCCTCACTCGTTACTCCTGGTGTCTCCGCAGGCGGCGTGGGAGGTGTCGGAGCGGCGTCCCGAGGAGGACTGGCCGACCCAGGGGCAGCTGGAGTTCAGGAATTACAGCGTCAGGTACAGAGAGGGGCTTGATCTGGTTCTCCGGAACATCTCTCTGAGGATCAGCGGAGGAGAGAAGGTGGGTCGTTCAGGCAGAAGGTGCACAGCAGAAGATGCGGATGAAGGTTCTCCTGTGCTTGTCTGCTGTTCAGGTCGGGATCGTGGGCCGGACGGGCGCTGGGAAGTCCTCCATGACTCTGAGTCTGTTTCGACTTCTGGAGGCGGCAGAGGGGGAGATCATCATCGATGGTGTGAAGATCTCTGAGATCGGCCTCCATGACCTCCGAGGAAGACTCACCATCATCCCTCAGGTGGGTTTTCTTGCCCCAGGCTTCCCTGGTTCTTCTCAAGCCTGTCTCTGCTCAACCACAGCAAGCGCTGGGCACCAGAGCTTCTCCAACTACCAATGTTTGTCCAGGAGCCCGTCCTGTTCTCAGGAACTCTGAGGATGAATCTTGACCCCTTCGAGAAGCACACTGATGAAGAAGTATGGAGAGTCCTGGAGCTCTCACATCTGAAGAAGTTCATCAGCAACCAGCCGGCCAAGCTAGAGATGGAGTGCTCAGAGGGAGGAGAGAACCTCAGGTGAGGAGCACAGCACACGGAATGTTTCTGTGTTGTAGTTTTGATGGTGACCTCTGCTCCTGGACAGTGTGGGTCAGAGGCAGCTGGTGTGCTTGGCCCGGGCTCTGCTGAGAAACACTCGGATCCTGGTTCTGGATGAGGCCACGGCGGCGGTGGACCTGGAGACAGATGATCTGATCCAGAGCACCATACACACTCACTTCAGAGACTGCACCGTCCTCACCATCGCTCACAGACTGCACACCATCATGGACTACACCAGGTAGTTCTCCAACATCTGCTTGTTCTTCTTCAAAACCAGGTGTTACTTAGGCTGAAGGCTCCTGGCTCCAAATGTGTTTCAGAGTACTGGTTCTTGACCGGGGTCAAGTCGCCGAGTTTGACTCGCCCTCGCGCCTCATCAGCCAGAGAGGGATCTTCTATAGCATGGTGAAGGACGCTGGGCTGCTGTGAAGAACTCGATAGAGATGGGCATCACTGCCGCCAGAAAGAGTTCAGGAAGCACAGGGCAGCTGTTCTTCTGATCTTCAGGACAAGTTTGATCTACTCCTCCAGAAGAAGAACCTACTGAAGCCTGAGTGTAGCATTGAGCAGCTCCTCGGATCTAGAGCACTTGAGGGACATCAGAACCATCTCACAATAAAACAATGTGCTCCTTATTTGTGCTGCAGGAAAATGTTAATGAGAGAAAACGGCGAACTAAAGAATTCTCGTCTTAATTCAAACGCTTGTAATTAAAGGCTGCTCAAACACCAATCAGGAACCAGTCAAGGAACTCAGACTCAAGAGAACCTGGAGAAGTGCCTTCAAAGACCCTGCCCCCATCTGTCTCTCTTTCTCTCTATCTCTCTGTTTCTCTCTCTCAGACAAACATCTATTTTTGTACTGCAATATTTTCCTTTTATTACGGTAATCTCTCGTTGTTTGATAGGGAAAAATATCTGATGATTAAACTTTTTTAAACCTGTCAATCTTCTCATGGCATTTATTTTTAAACACTGAATTCTGTTTCTATGTGTATTTCACCGTCCAGACCTCCGGCTCTACACTGAACGGTGTTTCAGTTTCACCGTCCAAACCTCCGGCTCTACACTGAACGGTGTTTCAGTTTCACCGTCCAAACCTCCGTCTCTACACTGAACGGTGTTTCAGTTTCACCGTCCAAACCTCTAGCTCTACAGTGAACGGTGTTTCAGTTTCACTGTCCAAACCTCAGGCTCTACACTGAACGGTGTTTCAGTTTCACCGTCCAAACCTCTGGCTCTACAGTGAACAGCGTTTCAGTTTCACCGTCCAAACCTCCGGCTCTACACTGAACGGTGTTTCAGTTTCACCGTCCAAACCTCCAGCTCTGCGCTGAACAGCGTTTCAGTTTCACTGTCCAAACCTCCAGCTCTGCGCTGAACAGTGTTTCAGTTTCATTGTCCAAACCTCTGGCTCTACAGTGAACAGCGTTTCAGTTTCAACGTCCAAACCTCTGGGTGGTTGAAGATTTATTTATTTATTTATTTCTTATAATAGAAAAGCCTTTAGTAAGAATAATAATATTCATTCATTTTTCAAGCCCCTTATTCTTTTTTGGGGTCACGGGGGACTGCCGGTGCCTATCATTGGGGGAGAGGCGGGGGTACACCCTACTACACAGTAAAATCCTAAGAGTTAAATTAACTCTACTCAGAGTGTATTTGGTCCCACTCTATATAGAGTTAAACCAACTCTGAAGGAGAGTTATTTAAATAAGTCTATTTGAACTAAACAGTCTATTTTTGTCTGTTTTTACTCTTTCTGGAGTGGACTTGGTCCCTCTCTGAATAGTTAATATTTAGTTTGCATTTCCATGCAGATTTGGAAAAACATAAAGAAAATAGATTATTAATTTACTCTTTCTCAGAGTCGGTTTAACTCTATATAGAGTGGGACCAAATATACTCAGAGTAGAGTTAATTTAACTCTTAGGATTTTACTGTGTACTACTACTACTAAACGATTCAGTTTGATTCCAGATCGCTCGATCCGCATCTTTACGTCACATCCGAAAACAAACGTGTGTTGAGTGTAAGGAATCTTCAGGAGTTACATAAAGCCTAAATTTCATGTTTAAAATAATCTGCTTCCGGAATGAAAGAGTAATGTGAACAGGGGTTCTTGTTAGATTGAGTGTGTTCTCCAGCTGACGCGAGCCTTCCTGGTGCCCCTGGGCGAGCAGCTCAGATCAGCAGAGAGGTGCAGGGTTTGAGGACCACAGCCTTTAGTTGCAGAGCAAGAGCTTCAGGAAGCGGTGAATCGTTCCAGATAGCAATCGCTCTGCCGATTGACACGAGCGCACCGATGTAATTATCAGACACGCCGAGTCTCGAAACGGCTCCTGAGGCACAAGCAATCAGATCTGAACATCTCCATCTCTAAACATCCCGAGGCTCCATGGGAGGGATGTTTATTATTCAGACAAGATGCTTCACGCTCGCAGCTGCATCGTTTACCTGCGCCGAGCGCTGGCGGACAGATCGAGCGGCTAATGATGCGATAACAGTTTCTTCTTCAGGAAAGCAGATCTTGGTTAGAGGCTGTTCAGGCGAGTCGAGACGCCGTGCGATCTGGACGGAAAACAAAGCTTGTGTTTGTGATGAATCCCATCCGCGGGTTACTGTCAGACGCTCAAAGCGAGTGTTCCGGATGCTTCTTCGTCTGCCAGAGGCTTTTCTTGGAAATGAAAGGCTCCCGGTGTGTGGAGATGGCCTGCTGCGCTTGCTCCAGGTGTTGGTGGCTTTGAGCGCTGATGGAGGACGTCTGGTCTGGTGCTGCTGTTACTTGAGCGGGTTTTTTTGTTAAACTATAGAGACCTGATCACGATCACTGTCCCCAGCATCCGCACGTCCAAGTGATTTCGCCCTGAGTGTGTCCGGCAGACGCAGCTCTACGGTGGCGATCGCAGGCCTGGGGATTACGAGAACGATGATGTGGAATGTCTGGCTGTGTTCTGCTCGTCAGATCCCTTATCTTCATCCTCCGCCCGAGGGAACCTCCGTCCACAGGCAGTGACTAGACTGACAGGAGTTTATTAAGTAAAGAGATGATTAACATTGAGGATCACAGATTGAGGATCGTTCAGCGAACACATCGATTCTCTGTCGAGTTCTCTGCATTTATCAGACGCTTCTGTACAAAGCGAATTAAAGTTGGGTTGTTCCAGAAGGATCCTGGTGCTTCAGAGGGGTTTTATTTTGGTACGTGCTTCTGAAACTCTGTAGAAATTCAAAGACGTCGATGGCCTTCGCACGTACATCTCTTTAGTTGAGCTGAGACTCCCAACAGAAGATTTTTCTCCAAACCTTCTATCACCCAGCGCTGGCTGCTGTATCGTCACCGAAAACATTAAAACAAGAGGGTTCCAAGCAACAGAGTGGCACCAAAAGCAGGCAGCGTTTGAATCTAGCTTCAGAAAACGTGCCGAGCTTCTAGAACCTGGTGCAGACGTCTGAATGACTCGACATTTACTCACTGTTTCTCCAACAGAATTCCCAGTATCAGGAACCTGTTGGTTGTGCTGGTTTCCGGTACCTCTGCGGAGAATTAGAAACTCAATGAACCCAGCACAGAGCCCACCATCGGTTTCCAGAGTTCCCACTCAGCATCCCAGTGAACCCAGCATTGCCCAGTGCTGTGAGTTTCTCAGGAGATTTCTGATCTGAGAAAGCCAGGGGAACCGCGAGCAGCTCGGTACCAGCGGCGGGGAACAAACCAGTGTCATGTATGAACACTACCTCTACCAATCATGATCATAATAGATGCTGTGGCTGTGGCTGAAAAATAAACGATCGACACAAAACTAGCAATGTACGGTAGTCTAGACGGAGCCAGCTTCTGGATGGAGACTGACCAGCAACTGAGGGAAGCTTCCTCCTGAACATCTGCTTGGAGCTTGGAGCTCCTGGTGCTTTAGCAACTTTCATCAACACAGGAGATTCATGAGATCGCTCTCATGGCCTTCTCCGCTGGAGAGTTCTCGATGTTGCCTTCACCGAGGGCAACTGAGGTAAAGTGTCTCCAGAGTCGCTGAGGGAGGGAGAGAGAGAGGGAGGGAGGGATGGAATGCATGAAAACAAGAGTGTTGTAGCTGCTCGTTTGTTCAGAGATCTATCAATCCCAGCTGGAGGCCAGTTTGCCTCCTCTCAACCTGCTTCTTTTGCTCAAACTCTCCTCCTCTTAATGATCTACACTCACTGGCCACTTTATTAGGTACACCTTGCTAGCACCAGGCTAGACCCCTTTTGCCTTCAGAACTGCCTTACTCCTTCGTGGTACTGGAAACGTTCCTCAGAATCTTTCGAGTTTTATGACATGAAGCGATCTCCTGCTGGAAGCAGCATCAGAAGATGGAGACACTGTGGTCATAGAGGGATGGAGATGGTCAGAACAATCCTCAGGGAGGCTGCAGCAACCCAAAGTGTGCCAAGAAAATATCCCCCACACCATTACACCACCACCACCAGCCTGAACCGGTGCCACGAGGCAGGATGGACCCATGCTTTCATGATACTGATGCTAGATTCTGACCCTTGCATCCGGATGTCCAGCAGAACTCGAGACTCATCAGACCCGGCCACGTTTCTCCAACCTTCTCTTGTACAACAGTTTCCTGTTTCCTGTGGCGCCCGGTGTGGTTCTTCTGCTGCTGGAGCTCATCCGCCTCCAGGTTTGTCGTGTTGTGGGTTCAGAGATGCTCTTCTGCAGACCTCGATTGTAACGAGGGCTCTTTCGCTCTATTCGCTTGCTGCGGTTCGATATCATTCGTTCATAAGTTACTCATCTTTTAACTGCTTTTAAATTATTTTTTAAGCACATTTTATTGTTTTTTAAATTGTATAATTTACATTACATTATTTTATAGTAAATATTATGTCCAGTTTATGATAGTTTTCCTAAAATATTTAATTGATGGTTTATTTTAGTCACTTAATCGAACCACAAGTTTCACAAGAACCAAAGCCAAAACTTTATTAAATAAAATA
>SRMA01026331.1:37072-62072 GCA_007224835.1 Danionella cerebrum
TTCTCTCCAAGCTCTGATTGGCTGCAGCAGCTCCTGCTACTCTCGTCATGTGGTGGATGCTGTTCCCGCGCTGGATCTGGTTCCTCCTGGAGCTGCTGAGGCTCCTGGAGATCACGAGCGGCTTCACCCTGAGCAGAGGAGACATTTCTCACACCGGGATCTGCCCCAACCACCTGAACCCGAACCTGTGGGTGGATGCCATGAGCACCTGTACCCGAGAGTGCCACAGCGACCAGGTACAGCTTTCTGGGGCTTTCTCCAGCGCTTGGAAGCTTGGGATCTGAGTCAGAAGGGACCGATGGAGCCTTGTTCCAGGCCTATGGCTCCTGGAGCTTCAGCTCAGTGGGTTCCAGATGTGGAGATCTGCCTGAGCTGATCAGAGCCATCATCTCTGTTCTCTGAGTGAAGGAGATGTTTTATAGTGTTCTTCTGTTCTGCCGTCTCGGAGGCTTGCTCATAGGGAACTGAAGCTCCAGGAACTCCACCGCATCATTGTTTCACCTCTACTCATGATCCCAAGCTTCTGAGCCACACTGGAGATGTTCCTTCCACCAATTTCCTCTGATCCAGACTGAGCTGAGTCTCATTTTAAAATGTTTTCTTAAATAAAAGCAATGTTTTCATTTTTAAATCATACAGGAGAGCTTTGCTTCTGTGACAAACTGCTCTATTAATATATAGTGTGTCAGATCTATTTCTATAGCGTTTATGTTTTACACTAGAGTTAATATTAAACCAGGCTCTGTCAGAGAAGAGCTGAAGGTTTGGACAGAGAAACTGAAACACGAACAGCTCTGTTATATTGATTGAAGAACTTTTGTGTATTTTGTACAGTGCTCGTATAAAGGAGCACGCCCCACTACAAAACTATACTACACAATACTCCCACCAATGTGATTTTCTGAACAAATGAATTCAACATTCTAATGAACAGGCGATCAACCACAGGTGACTCTAACAAGTCATTCCAGAGGAGTCCATCAATGGCTCCCCATGACGGGGAAATGTCACAAAAACTTATTTGCACAAAAAGGTGAGGGCTACAAGAAGAAGATCAGCAAAGCTTTACACATCAATCACAATAGTGCAGCAAAAAGTGATCCAGAAATGATAGAAAGATGGACATCACAGAGGCGTCCAGGCCGTCCACAGAAGTGAACATCTGAATTACTTATAACACTTTATAACTGAACGGCGTTGTAAAGGTGAGGACTTCAGAGAAAAATGCCTGGTGCCTACAGTGAAACATGGTGGTGGTAGTGTCCTGATGTGGGGCTGCAGGAGAGCTGCTGGTGTTGGGGAGCTGCATTTCATCATCAACTCAACAATGTTCTGCTCAATACTGAAAGAGAAGATGACAGCACAATGCTTTCTTAAGAAGATCAAGGTGAAGGTGATATCTGAAGCACTGCTCTCCATCCAGCATCCAGCTCTAACGGAGGTTCTTCTTGAAGAATGGAAAGATAGATGCTGCAGCAACTTATTCATTCCACGCCTAGAAAACTCTCCTTAAAAATGATAAATACTAGATGCAGTAGTTCTTCCTGCGGGGTGTTTTCATTTTTGCTTCAATCAATTTGAGTAAAACTGGTTATTAAAATATTCTAAGGTTAGATTATTGACCGTAATATTATGCCAGTTCAAATCATCTATAATAACTATTTGAGCCCTCTACACAAGCACTGCACAGGTAGTAACTTTCTAAATGCAATATCAATCATAAAAAACGTCTTTGATTCTCCTATTTTTTTTCCCTCTGCGAAACGTACTGTTTACCCCCGTTCCTCCCACAGCCATGCTTTGGCCACGCCCTCTTTTGTGAATCATGGATAATATAGTGCATAAAATCAAATAGAACGGCATGAAGTTATTGAAATGAGAATTAACAGTTTTCTGTATGTTGCCTGAGTTGCAAAGGGACATTAATAAAGGTGTTTTGTGAAAAGCTGGGTTGATTAGCATAACCGCTAATATTGCGGCGCTGCATGCTCTCTGGATCGTCCATACCAGTGTTTCATTATGGACATCGTCGAACCCTAGCGATTCTCGACAAAAAAACACACCTTCTCTGATTGTTTCTCAGCAGTTCCGGCTCAGGCAAGGCACCCAATCTTCATAGAGGTGAGCTGTACTAGCGATTAATCTGATTGGTCAGTGGGCGGAGGTAAGAACTATGGGCGGTGCTAGGAACACTGAGCCATTTTCAGCTCACAAAAAAAGAAATACAGGATTACACAAACATGCATGAAAGATTGTGAAGCATGTTCTCGGTGAGGGAACGACATTAGAAATGTGAGAAAAGTTGATTTTGCATAATATGGCCCCTTTAATTTTTATGTTATGGAGTTAAATAAAAGCAATAAAAGTTTCATTCATTGAGGTACTGATTAAATTTTACTTTTTAATGGGTTTGTACACATAAATGCTGAGCACTGTATAACTTGTTTATGTTCTGGAACTGTATCAGTTTTTTTTTTTAATCATCCGGTCTAACTCTCTCTCTCTCTCTCTCTCTCTCTCTCTCTCTTTCTCTCTAAGGAGTGTGAGTCCTTTGAGAAGTGCTGCTCTAATGTGTGTGGCTCTCTCAGCTGTGTGTCCTCTCGCTTCGAGGTGTCTCCCGGTCAGCAGGGGGTGACGGTGAGCATGAGTGAGGCTTCCTGCGAGGGCTTCCTGTGCCCTCAGCAGGGCTCCCGCTGTGAGTTTTGGGATGAACAGCGAGTGTGTGTCTGCAGGGAGCGCTGTGAGAGGGAGCCCAGCTTCACCTGCGCCTCGGACGGCTTGACCTACTATAACCCCTGCTTCATGGACGCTGAGGCATGCTCCAAGGGCATCTCTCTCTCTGTGGTGCCCTGCAAAGCCCACCTGTCCCTCAGTCCTCCTCCTGCAGGAGCCACAGCAACGCTCACCACTTTGCCACAGCTCACCACTGTGTCCTCCCTGCAGGCACCGTTGATAAGCGGCAGGCCGGAACAACAGGAAGTGAGTGTAGGAGACATTGTTAGCTTCCTGTGCGAGGTATCTGGTCGGCCTACGCCAGAGATCTCCTGGGAGAAGCAGAACAGCGGAGGAGTGCGAATGAGGCCCAACCATGTGCACGGGAACGCTGTGGTCACACACATCGGTCAGCTGGTGATCTATAATGCTCAGCCGGAGGACTCCGGAGTCTACGTTTGCACGGCCACCAGCATCGCTGGATCCGTTCACACACGGTTCTATCTCTCCGTGGTGGAGCAGGAGCCGCTCCCGAAAAGGAACTCCTCAAGGCTTCTGATTGAGCAGTGCCAGAACTTGCTGGATGCAGAGCACTGCGGTGGAGAGACACTCGGCTGGTTGTACGACCCGCAGAAGAACAACTGCTTCCCCTTCTCCTATGGTAACTGCAGCAGGAATCCCTTTGAAGATTATGAATTGTGCATGGCCTCCTGCAGGGAGGAGGCACTCGCTGCTCCCTGCTCGCTTCCCATCGTCCAGGGTCCCTGCAGGTCCTTCGAACCTCGCTGGGCGTACAGAGGCTCCCAATGCCAGCTGTTCATCTACAGTGGTTGCCATGGCAACCAGAACAACTTCCACTCCAGGGAGGCCTGCGAGGACACCTGTCCGTATCCCCGCTGCAGACCATGCCGACCGCGGCAGAAGATGGTGGCTAGCTTCTGCCGCAGCGATTTTGTGATCCTGGGGAGAATGAGATACGTCTCGGAGGAGCAGGAGTCCCCTCGAGCACTGGTGGTCATTGAGAAGATCCTGAAGGACGAGAAAATGGGGCTGAGGTTCTTGGGAGGGGAGCCACTGGAGGTGGCTCTGCTAGACCTGGACTGGAGCTGTCCCTGTCCCAATGTCACTGGCAGCGAGACACTGATCATCATGGGAGAGGTGAGGAATGGGATGGCCGTGCTGCAGCCAGACAGCTTCACTGCTCCGTCCAGCGCCAGACGAGTCAGGAAGCTGCAGGAGATCAGCAGCAAGAACACCTGTGAGATCCTGCGGGAGCCAACGCAGCTGGATGAGGCATGAGCGAGGGGCTTCCTCGAGGCCCCAGAGCAAGTCTTATGAAGCACCTTCAGATCATGTTCTTTGATGTGGTGGTGCACATCTGAAAACTGTGCCTTCTTCAGGACAGAGGTGCAATGGCAAGGCCTCAGACTTTCTTGCACAGTTTTAAACATCTGTGAAATCACTTCCCTTTATGAGTCCTCCATTAAAAGGTTTTGTTAAGCATTTGCTGATTGCTCAGATCATGTGAAACAAACCAAAGCATTTATTCATTTTTTTCTTTATTTTCCCCTATGTATTGGGACACCCCTACAAAGCCATAAGCGTGTCTATTGTGTAACATGAATGATGAATGACGTTGCAGCTGTTTTTTAGGCTGTAAATTAATTTTGCTATTCGCACATGCCATGAATTGTCCTTTAAAAGTGACTTTATCCCAGTGCTCCTGCGGCGCGTCTGGTAGTGAGTGGGTTCGAATCTCAGTGAAAGCAGCAGCTAATTTAATCTGTTCATTCCTCCCATTGTAACACAGTGTCTTCCAGAGACAAAAATGCGACTCTGATCAAGTTTATTCTACAGCACAGTTCACACACACTGTAATGAACTCACTGAGATGTCTGAGGAGAAACGGTTCTGGCAGATTGCTATTGGTTGACGATATGAAATTAACGTGGAAGATGATGCTATGTAGCTGGAGGTCTGGCAGGTCAAGTTGGGTCTCCTGACACACACTCTGGCCCCTGATCAGGAGCTGGTCAGTTCTCCTCCTGTGCGATGTTCAAAGAAAGCAGATCCTGACCGGGAGAGAGAGAGGGTGGTCTGTCAGGGGCCTCCGGAGGCAGATCAGAGCATCTGGAGGTCTCCTCATGTTCGCTGTCTTTCAGATTAACGGCCCGTGGAGGATTCGGATCTGGAGCTGGTTCAGAGCTCAAGGAGGAGAGAGTTCAGTGTGTGTCCTGAGACGCCCCGAGGCCCGCCCAGGACACCTCCGTTCCTCCACACTTAGCACAAGGGTGAGAGGATGCTAAATGGATAATTTTTCTGTGTACTTTGAGAATGGTCTCTGAGGTCAAAATGCTGCTTTGGAATTATTTGCTGTTTTTACTTGGAATTTGGCTCCTGCTTCCCTGTTGCGGTCAGAAAAAAAATGCGGATCAAAGCTTTCAGTGGGATCCAGTGTAGCTTTTTGGTGAGTCTCTGGGGCGGCGATGAGACCACACCTGTAACTATTCAGTTAAAGTCTTGAGAAGTTGTTTTGAGAAGTTGGAAATCTCAACGCGCTGATTTGAAGATGGCAAGTGTCTGGGGTCCAAACGTTTTGTGTGTGTTCCTTCTGAAAAAACAAAAAAACACTAAAACATCTTTCAGAGCAGCTTTAGATCCTCCTGGAGCCGTAAAAGACAATTTATGGCTTCGCTCTCTTTCTTCTCTCTCTGTTTCTGATCTGTCTGGTGTCCCTGTTTAACTCTGTTCAGAAATAAATCACACCAGGACTTGGTAACGGCTTATGAATGAAGATGTACAAAACCACAGAAGGGTTTGAATAACGGCTATAAATAATATTATTAAATATGTGTAATTACCAGAGAAAACCATGAAAGTGCTAAATGCAGTAAACAGAAAGAATATTCTGGAGATTAAGTGTCACACCAGCACAGATATAGATCAGATAAATGTGAAATAAATCCGCTTTAACAGATAAACTCACAAGAAAACTCAAAACACTATTCCTATTTAATGATGGTTATTAAATCATGTGTCTGGGAAAAAGTCGTAAAAAACTGTAAAGAGTAGATAAATATTGCGCCAATAATCTGACTATACTTTGTATTCACTTAAATGACAAAAAGTAAAGCATTGATTTAAAGAAGAATTTGAAGGCATTCGGGCAATGTTATACTTTTATTCACCACATTAACATAATATATTTACTTTTTACAGCTTGTATTTTAGATATTGATCAATGGTTATTAACTGATTGACTTAGTTCCAATGCGAGGAGGACTCGTGACGGTGTAACACCAGAGGGGTGCGGCTGTTTTCATGGTCCGGCTGGAAACCAGCAACTTTGCGCTAATTTGTTGGAGCTTTATGGATGTTTGCAAACTTGTATAAGCATTATCGCCACCTTCTGGAATGGAGTGTGGTTTGGGTGCGTGTTTAGATGTTTAACCTTAAATATTTAGTAGAACCCTATGAATAATATTTACCGTAATTCTCTTTCGCATTTCCATTTTTTTCTTTATATGTGTTGCATTGCATGAATACTTTTTTCTATACTAATACTAATGTATATGATGAGCCGTTTCATGTTACCCGAATTTCTGAAAGGTTCTGGTATTGCCTCCTCATCAAACACATCTGTGTTAACATTGGTTCATGTATGTCAAGAGGAGCTCGAAACCCTCAGATCCTCTTCACCTCCTTAGTACCGCCCTTTATTCCACCAGGGGGGTATTCCAGAAAGCTTGGTTAACTTACCATATGATAAATCATAACCTCTGGGTTGATTTACCCTAAACAGGCATACCATGAGTATGTCGGTTCCAAAACACCTGAGAAGAGTAAGTTTAATCAACCTCCAACTGGTTACCCAGAGTTAATGCGCGTGCACGGTGCATATATAAAGACATTTTCAATGGATCGCCGATTTCACGAGTCACCATGGAAAGTCAAAGCGAAAAAAAGAGAGCGGTGTATTTCACAGAGGCGGAGTTGGAGGTTTTAATGCACGCTTATGAGGAGTTTAAGCCAATAATATTAAAAAGAAGCAATACAGCTGCATCAGCTAAAGCAAGAGAGTTGGCTTGGCAAAAAATAATGGACAGAGTAAATGCGTGAGTGTATTAAATTACAAATTTGGTATTGGCTCCCGTTTTATTATAATACAAAATAATGAAGTATGACTTATACAGCCTTTTGAATATGTTATATCACTACGAAAATAATTAATAAATGTATAGATATACATAATATGACTAAATATTAAATATGCGTCATAGATTTTACTACAAAGGACAAACCTGCCACTCTGTGGAATTCGTCTTTAATAACAAGCAGAGGTTTATGGGCAGGGAACTGTACAAACGTGGGTAAGAACTGTTTTTAACTGCCAGACATACTGTACGAACGGCTCTACACACAGTTGCCTTTCCCACATGCTCTGAATCGCCCACACTGTACAAAAAAGTCCAGACGCAAAAAACCTAAGTGCTATGCACAGAATGTTTTCTGTGCTAAGCGCAGAACTGCGCGTTAAATAAACTAACGAATTTTTTGAAAAACGATAACGCTCTTTCAAATATTCATTAGGGTATGCAAACACATCAATACGCGGTCTTATAACCCTCTCCCGACGAAAAAAAAAACCTCGTATAGTTTGTGCTTCTACGTCCACAAGATCCTCATCAAAAGGACACGCCATGCTCACCAACCTTCTGAAACGAAGTTACACTGAAACATAACCTGCTCCCGAGCAGGTTATCTTCAGAGAGTCAGTTGCTATGGTTACATACATACCCAGAAAGTTACCTCCGTTTTTGGAACCGAAAGTTGAGGTTATCCACGAACTTATCCTTAAACATACCCAGGTATGTCACATAACCTGCTTTCTGGAATACCCCCCAGGTTATTCCAAGCTGCTCTCCATTTAGAGTGGCAAGGGAAATGAATGCTGCATTTGCTTCTGCACATGAGCCCATCATTAGCCAGAAATGACTGCATTGTGTTGATGGAAACCAGCAGAGACAGAAGTGTCAGTTTCTGTGAATGTTATCAGACCAAAATCACCAAAACTTTTGATCAGGGTCATTTGGAAAGTTGTTTCGAGGAAACACAGTTGTTTAACAATAAATGGCTTCGTCCAAATATTAGCTATGAGTGGAACAAAAGAGTGTTTCCCAAAAAAAAAAAAGAGAAAACAATGCTAAATGTAGCTTAGCTTATAATATGTCTATGTTTGATTTGTTGCTTTTTTTCAAAACTTTAATGTTTGAGCAGCAGACATACGTTCACAGTTAGAGCACAGAAACATCTGCTGGAACTCCAGGAGAAGTGCTGAAGCCCAGCCTCTGCTTCCTCTTTCTCACTCTCTCCAGATCTCTTACAAAGCAAAGGAAATGTGTCACAGAGGCAGAAAAAAAGTGATTTTCACAAGAATTTATAGGGCTGCCCCAGAGCAGCCTAAGGCTTTGAAAGGGAGGGATGTGCTCCTTCTCTCACTAAAGAGAATATGAATTTTCAAGTATGTAAAGGAACACATTTCTTTATTATCTGAGCAGCTGCATCAGCAGACGGTCCTGAGTTTCAGGTTCCTTTCAGCAGATTCCGAACATGTTTCCTCGAGGTGTAGAGCTGAGAGCCGCCCAACAACAAAAACAAACAGTTCACACACGGAGAAGGAGAAAACCCGCTCAGCTGCTCGCTTCTGATACTTCAGGTGTTCACACAAGCAAACTAACGCTACTGTAAGAATAGCCCTGCTCGCCCCGCCCCTTAGTGGAGCCCACAGGAAGAAATGAACGTTTGCTCCATTATCAAACACGTTTGAGAAGAGTCGAGGCTCCAGACCCTGCAGATAACAGGTCACACCCAGAGGAGGTGAACGACAAGATCACACGTAAACTCGAAGCGCTAGTCTCCTGGAGGGAGGGATGGATGGATAGATGGGTTCAGACCGTTGCTGAGCGTTTTGTTGTCTATGATGAGCCTCAAGCTCTTTATGAACTCACACAAACTATAAACAACAAAGCGATGACGGTTTTGATTCTCTTACGAATCGAAGCACTCCAATAATTTAATTTTGCCAAAGTATTTTATTGAAAATGTTCAGGATGCAAATGTCAAATAAAAAAATAAAATTAAAGATTTATTTCAAGCGCCTGAATATAAACTCATCTTCAGTTTTCTTGTCGTAAGACTTTGACTCCGACCCCCGTTCTCTCCGCCTTGCATCAAGTATTTCACAAGAACGTACAAAATAGACTTTTATAAAGCGTTACTGAAACATCTGAACAGAAAATACATCTCTTTTTTTTCCCAAAGCACTAGAGGGAATTCAATCTGAGGTTAACAGTAAAAAAAGTGAATATTTTAGAACACAAACATCTGCGGCGTCTCGATCACAAAGAGCTCGTAGAAACCAGAGATTTATATTAATCTTCTCAAACTGTTACAAAAGCTTCTATTAGATTTCATATATTACTGCGCGAGCCAGGAATCCGTAGCTTCAATAGTTCTGCCGCCGGTGGAGGAGGGAGGAAAGTTGTGAGATGGGACCACTGGAGGCGTGTCTGAGGAGCACTGTGCCGCTCCAGTCAAGGCCTCCACGGACCGGGGCCGCTGCCGCTCTTAGAACCTTTAACAGAACCTAAGAAAGAGAAACGTCCTGCTCTGGTTCTGGATCTTCGACAGAGCTTCAGATCAGAAGAGAAAAGCTCCAGGTTCAGAGCAGACCCTCCCTTTACATATGAGCTCAAGATGACAGATAAACTGGAACGCCCTTGGGCGCTATGTTTCCTCCCTCTTCCGCCGGTACACGGATTCCACCATCAGCTTACCGGTGACGGCAGCTACTAGCTAGCCATGACGGGTTGGAACTGCTGGTTTGAGTACTGGAGGTTCCCCAAGGTGTAGTTCAACCCGTCCACCAGCGATCGCTCACCGTACGCAGCGAACATGTCGAAGGGGTTTGAGAATTGCTCCGTATCCTCGCTAGAGAACGCTGTGCTTGCTCCAGAGCCTCCGAGGGCCTGTACGCTAGGAAACACAAACTCCTTAGCATTTGGGGAGAGGGCGGAGGGTGCTTTGAGGGACAAGAGCGAGTGCATGGAACTGGATCGGCTCTTCAGGAGGTTGCTTATGTTCAGGTTGGTTGGCGACGAACGCGAGAGCTTGTTCGCACTCCGTGCACCATTTTTTATTTTTGTGGACCCGAATTTGGTTGCTGCAAAGGATGCAGTGGTGAACGTTATGGGTTGTGCGGATCTAGGCGCAAAGGATGGACTCCCAGAAGACGGCTGAGGGAATGGTGGAGGGGAAGGGGAGCTGGATTCAGATGAGGCTCCGAGCGAATCGCTGATGGGCATGAACACCTGAGCCTCTGGGTTAAAGCTGTTCCGGATCTCCTTATCCAGCTCTGAGCTGTTCTCCTCCATATACAGCACCTTCACTGCTCCCTTCTCTCCGATTTGGTAGGACACCTCGAAGGGGTCGATCCAGACACTCAGATCCTGAGGCATGTTGCTCCTGACGTCGTTAATGTCCAGCCCGCTCTCCCGAGCCGCCTCCTCAATGACCGGATCTACTTTCTCCCCCACGTGGATACAGCGGAAGCCACTTCCTCGAAACGGCTTTTCCGGGTACCAGTGCCCTTCGTATTTCCCGAGCAGCTGGCGCTCCAGCTCATCTCCGAAGATGTTGACTCTGCGTCTGGGGAGCTTGTTGTACAGGTATGAAATGATGAAGTTGAGCGCCACCTGGATTTCCAGCTGCATGCTGAAGGTGTCAGCGGAGGACAAACTCAGAGGCAGTGATGTAGGTCCAAAAACAGGCTTCTCTGGCTCCTTGAGGAGGGACAAAAGAAGATGTTGAGACCCACAGTTATAAGTTTTCAAGTACAGAATCATTGCCTCCGCGTCGGAGGATGTAATCCTCAAATGAAACACCACGCCATTAGCAGACTCCTGCTCAGCGAACCTTCATTAAAGCCCTGAACTTTAATAATATGTATGGGGTTACTGCGATACACCGTGAAGCTGCTGCGTAACCATCAATCATTGAGAACAGGGCATCCTGGAGAGGAACCTGTTCATTTTGTTTTGAAATAAAATATGATACAAATATAAAATAATAGCAAAATGTTTATGGATCACAAGAAACAGGACGATAAAGAACGATCTGTGAGATGCTATACACTCTCTATGTCTAGTGTCCACTCAGTAATGACACTTTCTGCACGCTCTTTCTCGATTATTTAACCGTTTCTTGAATAAAAACCCGATGTGCTGAGCTGTGGAGAGCCGGGCGCCGGGGCTCCCCGGGCGAACTGCTGGGAACTCGGTGCGCAATAGTGATGTGCCGTTCAAGAACGATTCGTTCTTTTTGAACGAATCTTTAATGTGACTCCGTAGGAACGAGTCGTGTTGGAGAGGGATTCGTTCATTGGCGCATGCGCATCATTCTTGTGGTTTTCCGAGCGTAACCCATTCATCATCAATGACAGAAGACAGAAAAGACCCGAAGGACTCGAAAGATGAACTAATCTTTTCTGTTTAGATGAACGAATCTTTTCGGGTTCCGGCTCATGGCCACTCCGTAATGTTAACCAATGCAGCATGAGCCGGAAAGAGAAAAGACCGAAAGGACCCGGACTCGCTAAAAGAACGAATCTTTTCGGATCCCGGCACTATAGCGGTCACGTGACAAAAGTGCTAAAGAAGCCAGTCCGGACTAAGTGCACGGACTGCACACGTTAACATCAGAGAGAAGTAATTTTGTGTCGAACAAAAGAGATTAAAACCTAAAGAAGACAGATCAGAGTTTGGGTAAACCAGACTAAAAGACCCAGGTAGGCTTTAGTAATATATTTATATTCATTTTAAATTCAGCATTATAGTTTTGTCTTATTTGTAGTGTGATTCGCGTTTGTGTATAAAACGCTAGTAGATGTGGAAGTAACACGCAACATTTATTGATATTTTAGTAAAATGAACGAAATGACTCGAAAAAAGATCCGTTCATTTTACTGAACGAGACTCAAAGAACCGAATCCGTAAAATGATCCGAACTTCCAATCACTATTGCGCAATAGATCGGATTTCCCTCAGACCTGCGGTGTATCCCTCCGCAAGGGGCGTGCCCTGGCACGAATATATATATATTATATATTAATATAAATAATATAATAAATATATATAATATTTTATATGTTTTACATATTTTATCATACTTTATATATATTATATATATCTATCAACATTTACGTCAAAAGACCCTCATCAAGAGTTTCTATTCTACGAGAGAGAGAGAGAGAGAGAGAGAGAGAGAGAGAGAGAGAGAGAGAGAGAGAGAGAGGGAGCTGAACGGTACGTGGAGAAACTAGTGCACAGTAAAAGCTTTTAAAACACGACCACTTTTGCGATGAACACAAAACGAGAATATTCCGGATATTTATATATTTAGAATGTAAACAATGGCTCCGACCTTCCCAACAGAAAGATTTAAAATGAAACAACTCGTTAATTCTGTGGGACCGAACTGTCATGATCTGGCAACAGACTGAAACGCTGGGAAGGAAAAAAAAAATCACAGAATTCCCGCATAAAAGCAGCATTTCTGAAGTCTCTAAAATCTATTCTGAAAGAAATAGTCTGTTTTTGACAAGGAATCTAGCACATCAACTAGCAAAATACGACCCTGCTCTTTCCAAGCAAAGAAAAGTGGTTTGTCAAACCGAGTTATTTGAATTTAAGCGTCCTATATTAAATACAGGATTTGGCGAGATGACTTTGAATTAAATTCGAGTATTTACTGAGCTATAGACCATCACAACGTGTCATACTCACATAAACGCAGATGTCCGAAATAATTTTCCAGTGTTTAATTTATATTCAATATCTGTAAAGGTATATTCTGTTTTTGAAGAAAAAGAGCACCACAGCCGTGGAGTTTTTACAACTCTGCCCTTTAAACATAGCACTAGATCCTGCCCTTATAGCGCTCCTCCGCCACGGACAAGATATGGGCGGTGATGCGGTTCCAGAGGTCAAACCCCAAGCGACGCAATGATTGGACCAACGCGACTTGCCTCTGCATAGCCCTTTCTGATTGGCTAAGATGTACATCGATCACCCTGCGACGTTCCTTTCGTCGAATAAACGAACGTGATATATATATTTTTTTTTTACACGAGCTTAAGGGCTAAGAGTTTTTATGTTACACTCAGGAACTTTAATAAACCATTTAGCATTGATGATAGCATTGTTATGATAAACACTGACCAGAAATAATCCGTAAATCGATCTCTAGCACAGAAGCTGTAGAACAATCTCAGAATAATTTATTATCTGATTCTAAGGTTTGTTTTCTGAAGTTGTCCAGTGGGTTTTTTGACCGCGCGGAGTAACATTTTGTCCACTCGGGTATGATGTGGCAGCGTGGAAAAATAGCCAGCTGTGATTGGGCGGACGTACTTACGTCACTACACCGAACGAGAGCATACGCCCCTAGTATTTTTTTTTATTATTGTTAGTAAGCCGTTAATTACAAATTAAGTAGATAGCTTACTTGACTTTATTAATATATATTTACTTATCAATATTTATTTTGGGAGTGAAACCTATTGATTGCCTCAAGTAATAATAATTTGTATGATTGTCCAATACGTTTATACACGTTTTAAATATATAACATCTCACGCTATTATTTCATGATTTGACATGTCATACATAAAAACAGGCAAAAGAGAGATATACGTTCCCAGATTTTTTTTGCGCTATATCATTGTCTGTCTTGTTGTCATGAGGTTTTTTCTAAAACTTCTCAACACGTGTGCTAAATTATTAAACAAGATGAAATACAAAGTTTGAGAAAATGGTGAATCAAACACACACAGTTATTCCTCTCTGTGACACGTATGTATATAGTAACAAGATCCACGGGTGTTGTGTTCTTTTCTATAGCATCAGAGATCCTCCAGCTCACGTTTCATAGGCGATGGAAGAGGAGCTCCAATGATCAAGATTTAATCCCTCCTGAACCATCATAACCTCAACCACACGATGCAGCATAATCACCGAACCTCAGTGGAGGTTTGGACGGTGAAACTGAAACACTGTGCAGTGTAGAGCTGGAGGTTTGGACGGTGAAACTGAAACACTGTGTAGTGTAGAGGTGGAGGTTTGGACGATGAAACTGAAACACTGTTCAGTGTAGAGCTGGAGGTTTAAACGGTGAAACTGAAACACTGTGTGGTGTAGAGCTGGAGGTTTGGACGGTGAAACTGAAACACTGTGTAGTGTAGAGGTGGAGGTTTGGACGGTGAAACTGAAACACTGTGTAGTGTAGAGGTGGAGGTTTGGACGGTGAAACTGAAACACTGTGTAGTGTAGAGGTGGAGGTTTGGACGGTGAAACTGAAACACTCTTTAGTGTAGAGCTGGAGGTTTGGACGGTGAAACTGAAACGCTATCTGACTTAAAATAAAGCAGGGGATTAAATTGTTCACAAGAGGCAGAGTAGGCGGAGCTAATACTCTACCAGCCAATCAGCTGACTGGCTGTGACCTGATTAAGAAATAAATTCTGAATAATTTCTACTTCTCAGAATTAAAACCCCGAACATCGCCCCAAACAAACCATTCTTCCTCTTACTTTCTCCACTAATTTATTCAAAAACATTTATTTAGCATTGTTTGCTAAAATGAGTGTTTTACTTGTGCACATTTTTAGTAAGACATCTCTAGCTTTTTTTCCAGAAATTACATTTCTAAAACCAAGTACTCCATCTTAGTGAGATTAAAACAGAAGCTTGGGTTGAGTGTCGGCAGTTGTGGGCTTGTTCCGCTGGGTTCTCAGATTATCTACCCCTTTATTTCAGAAAAGATTCCTCTTTAACGCAATCAAACCAGCCGTAAGTTCCCACAAAAACAGTGATAAATATAGTGGTAATCCTGGTCCTGTGCTGGAGACTTTATGTGTGCTTCAGTGCTGCCCCCTGGTGCGCACATACTGCTCAGGCAATTTATCCCAGGAATGTTCCCCAGTTTGGTGCTGTCACAAAAAAGGCCCCGTCCTGTCTTGATTTGAATGTAGTGGTGGTTTCACCACTGACAGATCCACGCTCGAAAAGTGCAGAAACTTTAAAATCCATTGTGAAAGACACAGGAGGACAGAGCAGAGAGGCCAAGGCCAGTGAAATTGATCCGTGATTGATCTGATCTGAGACTGAACTGATCCGGGACTGAACTGATCCGAGATCTGAGATGGAACTGATTAAATCATGTTAACACTGGTAAATGAAGGTTGCGTGAATAATGTGTTGTGGCTAATCCTCTCCACAGTGATGAGGTGTTTCTGTTTCTCCTCTTCCATGTAGTGGTGATGGATTCAGGAAGACGGAGTTCTTGGAAAAGTGTGCATGTGTTTCTTCTGCTGATGGATCTGATATTTATTCAGTTTCATAGTGGCCTAGAGCTGATCTAAACACTGCCGGCTGAAAACTCCTCTTCATTAATCCTGATTCTTTCTGAACAGAGATCTCTTCACTCTCTACAAATCTCTCTTCCAGCAGAGAAGCGGATTCACGTGGGACTGTTTCATCCAAGTATTAGTAAAATGTGCAGCGTCTGTGAGACGTCAAAGAGAAAACTCCGGCAAATAAAAAAACGAGTGATCTAAAGGAATCTGCGGCGATGCTTACGTTTGTTCCTGTTGTTCACTTTCCTGTGGCTCACTCAGGACACTGCATTGAAATGATCTCGGGGAACTTGAAATGTAAAAGGGTTTTGGATAAAAGCTTCAGACAGATGTATACAAGTAAAAGTTTGCAGTTCCACCACAAAGGAATCTATGGGTGAGTTTGATGCCGAGAGAGGCCTCACTGCTGAAACTAGAGATGTTTAGCTGTGAGCAGATCATCAGAGGATGAAGAGGAAGAGCCAGACGGTGACACGGTTAACACTGTGCTACGCTGATGCTCTTTAAACTCAATAAAGGCAGATGTTTTTCACAGAGATCGGGATTGGGCCCTGGGCTCCGGACACCATGTCCCTCTAAAAGGATTTCTGGAGGTGAGAGACCAGTCACAGCCTCATTATTCTCAGAAACACTTCCTCACACTGGACCTGGAAACGGGTTATCAGGCTTTATAGCGCCGTTACTTCCTGATTGGAGGTGATTCATAGACGAGGAAGCTCAGCTATGACCTCCTCTTCACATGACCCTTCAGCGAATCGCTCCTCCACTTCAGTCCTCTGAGCTCCACCATTAGTCTGTTGTGACGACGTTCCCTTTCTCCCTTCTCATGGTTAGTTTTATTTGCAAGCACAAATCTGGTAAACAGGTGAAACGTCCGTCTGGGGTAAAAGGGTTCTCAGACAGTGCGTTACAGGAAGCTAGGGGTCAGGGACAATTTGACATTGAGGCTGACGATGAATGATGGAAGATGAATCCTGCAGCTCTCATGATTTCAGATATTCTTCAGAAGCGTCCTGGACGCCTTGCAGAAGAACCAAATATAGTTCTGGAGGTGAACCCTGACATCACCGCTCTGGAATGAAACTCACATATCATTCAGTTCAGAGAAACAGCACTGCCCCGCACTCATCACTGAAGAAGATCCGGCTCCAATCAAAGCATTCGCTCTTTGTTTAACGAGTCAACACGGAGCAAACAGTTTATGCGTCTCTCACGGCCTGTTTAGGTTTCCCAGAGAGCACCTGCGCAGAGCCAAACACTCCTTCACATCCACAGCAGCTTGTAAACAGAGCTCATCGGCGTCCTCTGTTGGTTTATCCTGCGTTCAGAAGCCCTCGAAACTCTTCTGCCTGAATAGCGACAACCTGACAACACCCCCAAACCTTAGCAACAGCACAGCATCACCCTAGCAACCACTGTCATACCATAGCAACTGCTGATGGAGAGCATGTGTCTGTGTGTGCTCCTCACTGAGAGAGAGGATGAGGAGGCTCTGCAGCAGGTCACTGACCTCTGTGTTTGGATCTCCAGGACACAGAGGCTCTGATGGATTTTATACACACTGGAATCCTCTCAGGAATTCACCCGCGCTGAGCTCTTCCCTCAGTTTTACTCCAGCACTCTCTTCAGGAGATTAACCCTCTCCAGCCAGACATTGGACAGTGAAACAGAAACAGCTGAGTCTGACTCCGTTAGAAATGAAACCCTTGTACGGCGCTTTGGATAAAAATACATTCATGTAAATGAGATGAATCAGAGGAAGACTGGAGCTGGACCTTCTCTCCAGTACCAGTGTGACCTCAAAGACGAGCTTTGGGAAGAATGGCCTCCCGTAAACAAACTCCTGAAGTGCTGATGGTGGAATCCTCGCAGCAAAGTTCTCGTGACTCGTAACCGAGAGATCCGCCGTAATTTCCTCTCAGGTTATGGATGGTAATTAACGAACGCATCCACTCCATCGCTAGCAGCGGTGAGAAGAGCGAAGTTCAGGAGATGCCGCTCCATCAAGAGCCAGATGTGAGTTCCTCTCCAGTTATTAGTTGAAACGATGATAAGTGTCTCATGATTAAGGAGAACCTCGCTTGATCGAGTGACTGGCAGCCGTTAATGCTGAGTTTACATCATTAATAATAATGTCTGATTAGCGCTGCGGAGGCGTCCCAAAACAAACACCGGGGTCATGGAGCATCCAGAAGCAGGAGAGAACGGGAGATGTGTCAACAGCTTCACTGGAGACACCTGTGGTCGATGAGAGAAGATTCGGTGCACACAGAGTTTACTACCTGCAGCTCCTGAAGAACATTCTCTGGGCTGATGAGACATAGACTGAACACTTTGGCTAGACCAGGATCATATTTGGAGGATCCCTGGAGAGAGAAGCATAGTGGGGGCAGTCATCTTTCAGCGGGACAATGGTCCTAAGCACAGAACCAAGATTTCATAGGCAGCTTCTGGAGATGACTGTGAATGTTCTTAAGCGGCTGAACTCTCCCCAACATCTCAGTGGACATCTGATCTTAGCAGAGCATCTACCTGATGGAGCTGGATCTTGATAGAGCCGTGTTAGAAAATTTGAATGTTCTCATAGAGAGAGCGAGGGGAGAGAGAGAGAGAGAGAGAAGAGGGGAGGGGGGAAGAGAGAGATGGTGGGGTCGGCAAAAGAGTCTCAGCAGTAAGTCGAACGAACAAATCTGAACAGTCTGCAGAGGAATAGAAGACAGACAGGAGGAGAAGAGAAAGAAAACAGACAGAAGGGATAGAGAAAGAGAAGAAAAGGAACGATGACTTTAGGATCAGAGAATCTGCTCCGAGACCAGAACTATTCAAAAAGAGAGAGAGAGATGAAGTGATGTGACCTGAAGACGGAGCGATGCAGAAGAGGAGAGGAACCGCGCTCGTGCTTCTGCTCTGCAGCTCTCAGGTCAGACCCTGAATCATCTTCAATGATCCGATCGATCTGCTCTAGACATTAGAGTCATAGACTCCTCTCAGTGCTCATCCAGAGCCAGGAGAGAGAGAGAGAGAGTGAACGGAGAGAGAGCGTGCGTCTCTCCACCAGCGACCTCTAACTACAGGAGGGCTGGGGTAGGCTCCTCGGGACTGCTGCTGCTAGAGTAACCGAGGGAGATGGCGTGAGGTTTGAGCAATCAGAGAGCGAGCGAGGCTTGGATCCGAGGCAGGACTCTTAGATGAGGATTTCACGTAGTTTCAGGGATTCTCCCCGAAAGCAGCTTCAGCAGAGAGGTTCTGAGGGACCAAATCATGAATCAGAACCTCATCAGTCAGTTTTATTCTGCTGTTGTTTATTCACGACTTTTCTTTATCATCATCATCATCATCTCATTAATATTCATATTCCATCTGTGGGAGGATCTGGTGTCCACTCTGCAGCTGCTGACCAAACATGAAGACAAAGGTTTTAGTGACAGAGAAGGTTTCTGCCTCAAACCAATCAGAGACGGCTGGTTCCATGATCGAGCAGCTGAAGACATTGGTGTAGAGGAGTAAAGGACTCCTCTGTACTCTGGAGACGTGATGACATGGAGCAACCAATCACACTCCTCCGAGCATGAGGAGTTTGGTCGGAACTCAGTCTTCTTGGATGAATCTACAGCAGGGGTGCTCATCACGTCGATGTCGAGGAGGTGCTACCGGTCGATCGCGATCGGTGTGAAATGGAAACAATATCAGCCGATCCTCCATCCCGTCACAGTTCAGTGAAGTTATCTGTAGATTCACGGATTCGGTTTTCTCTGATCAATAGCTCGAGACCAGAATGTTCTTAGTAAACAAATAATACCTATTTTTAATCTGTGTTATGTAGCGGACAAACTACAAAACGTTTTTTATCAAAACAAGTTTCATTCGCAGAAACACATTACCGTCTATGAGCAACCCGCTGACATGGAATCGCTTAGGGACCGTCTGCAAATGACCAGATCCAAAATATGTTTTACCCAGAATATGCTTCATAACTTCATTCTAAATTACTCTATTACAACCAAAATCAAGCAACACGCCACTCCTCACCTGAATACTGTACTGCACCACTCAGTTTCAATAAATATTGAATTATTTATTAGAGCATCATTTTTATTCTTGATTATTTGGATCAATTGCTTTCATAAAAATCACTCTATTAGCATCAATTCACAACTGTTCTAATGATTCAATTCAGTGCAAGTTGTGAAGCTGTGGTTGAGTCTCACCAGGGGTCACTGCAGCTCACATGGAACCTCGGTCTCCTGAACATCAGAGCTGCCCCAGCAAAACACTCGTTTGGCTTCACATGAAGCTACAGAAGATCTTCAGGAAAGGCTTGAATCTGATCTGGAATCAGATCAATGTCTCCTCCTGTGCTTCCCAAGTGTTTGTGTGGCTTCTGGATTCCGATGCGTGTGACTCTCAGCTCTGAACTTTGTAAACCGTGAAGAATGTAAATATTTATCCGCTGGAGTCGAAAGGAAGACGTGTTCAGCATCAGCTGCTCTCCCTGAGCTTTAATATTGATGACTCTGTGTGAAACACTCGAGCTCAGAACCTGAAGAGCATCGATGAAGCCATGGCCTGCAGCAGAACACTCTGAGAATCTCTGCGGAAGTCCTTCCAGATCCAGAGCTTTCTCCTGGTTTCATCCCAGAGTTCTCCGTCGATTGATGTGAAGCTTCTTCATGTGAACTTGTCGTTGTCCTTCGAAAGCGCTCTGCTCGATCATTTTTTGAGCTTGAGATCAGGACAAAATCCTGTTTTTATCAGATGTTTGTCTCGAACCCGAGGAAGACCGCCATCTAGTGAAAGCACTCCATTTAACGTCCACAACATCTGCTGGGCTGGACAAAAAAAACACAGTAGCTGATATTGACTATGTTTAGGGATGTGTTTCTGTTTTACTGTCAACTCTCTGTACCCCTCCATCTGTGCAGGTGCTGGGCTCGATGCTGGACGATCTGATCTACAGACGCAGTGAATACCAGGAGAACTGCTCGCGCGCTCTCCGGGAGACTCCGCCCCCTCTCACAGGTCTGAGGAACTTTATGAGAAACTAGTGAATGTGTCGAAATATAACATCAGACAAATACTGGACAGAAAAACTGAAATACCTCCACTACGTGATGGGGGCGACCGGCTCGATATGCATGCGTCCAAAGCCGTTAATAGATGTGTTCGGATGAACGGAGCTGGAGAGCACGGTGCTCCTGGCTGGTTCTTCACCGGGAGTTTCTGATTGGTCTCTTTGTTTCCTCGGATCTTTCAGGAGTCTTCTGCAACGGCTCCTTCGACGTGTTCGCTTGCTTCCCTCACTCAGCTCCAGGGATCGTTTCGGTGCCCTGCCCGTCGTACCTGCCCTGGATCAGAGAAGGTGAGTGAGGAGCAAGGCAGCTTGACCTCATTAATCACGTTTGTGACGCGTGTGTTGCTCAGGTGCTTCCGGGAGGGTTTTTAAGGAGTGCATGAGGAGCGGCAGCTGGAGGACTGAGGAGAACTCCACCGGCACCTGGAGAAACCAGTCCGAGTGTGAAAACCCACGCTTCTTCCAGTCCGAGGTGAAGGACAGGTCGTGGTTGGACCAATCAGAGTGGAGCGGTGTTTGCTGGAGTTTCTAATGCTCTCTGTTGCTTCAGGAGGAGGCCGTGTTCCGCCAGTCAGTGCTCAGGGTTCTCTCCATCGTGGGATACTCGCTTTCCTTCTCCTCGCTGTGTTTGGCCGTTCTCATCATGAGCATCCTGAGGTGATCCTTGCTCCTCTTTCTTTCTGATCGTATTGACGGCCGTGCCTGCTGGTCTAAGTGATCTGCTGGGTTCTGGGCCGTTGGTCTCCTTGCGCTCACAGTTTCCTGTTGTTTCAGGAAGCTTCACTGCACCAGGAACTACATCCACATGAACCTCTTTGTGTCCTTCATTCTGCGAGCGCTCGCCGTCATCATCAAAGAGGGGATCCTTCAGGCGGCGTACAGCAACCTGCCCTCTGACGAGACTGGCTGGAACAGCTTCACCAAGTCCGCGGTACGTTCCTCCACCCTTCCAGACTAAGCAGAGCGTTAAGCCAAAGGTGGTTGAACTGAGAGCAGTTATCTCCTGAGGGTCAAACACAGAGGTTACCAGTAGCTGGAGCTCATCTTCTAGCATGCTGAGATCTTCTCCATGAACAGCTCCTGACCGCATGTCTGCGTGCTGCATTCCAGGTGTCTCTGCTCTGCAAGGCCTCCAAGGTGTCCCTGGAGTACTTCGTGGGCTGTAATTACTTCTGGCTGCTGGTGGAGGCCGTGTTCCTGCACACTCTGCTCTTCTCGGCGGTTCTGACGCGCCGCAGAATCCTGAAGAAGTACATGCTGGTGGGATGGGGTGAGTCCTCGGGAGAATCTACTGATAATCATGAGACCAGATCATAAGCTCAGCCTCGTCCTGTTCCTGACAGTTTGGTAA
Source organism: Danionella cerebrum (assembly GCA_007224835.1). Lineage (NCBI taxonomy): Eukaryota > Metazoa > Chordata > Actinopteri > Cypriniformes > Danionidae > Danionella > Danionella cerebrum. The sequence continues at coordinate 58,679 of SRMA01026331.1, forward strand.
CTCGAAAAGAGATCTTCTGAAACAGACTAAACAGGTTTGAACAAAAAATACGTTTTAAAGAAAAAAAGCTGCATTTATTTGAAAGTTAGTCCAACGTTCATCAAAAGTAAATAAGAAATAATTGAGTCATTCGTTTCACAGAGTGCGTAATAATGTGATCACACGTTTCCACAACCCAAGAGCCGGCGCATCACCCGTCCATGCAGCATCTCCTTGTGTAGAGTGCTCTGAACAGTCGGACGTCTGCAGTAAGATGATGCTGTAGGCGTTTGGAGCTGGTCTGTGGGTTGTCTGTGACTGTTCTCACCATCCTCTTGCTCTGCTGTTTCAGCCTTTATCTAGAACTGTGCTTCTGGTCTTCCAGTTCCTCAGAGTTGATCCTCAACAATCGTTGTTTCAGCTCATCTGAGAGTGGTTTTGAGGCTTCCTCTCTCTACAGAAACACTTACGATCGGCCTCTTTTTAAATACTCTCTCCTGATTGGATTCACCTGTGTGTGGAGGTCAAGGGTCACCAAACCAATTCGGAGTTCTAATAATTAGTGATAAAGGTTTTGAAATCAATGAAATGACAGGGCTTTTTGCACGTCTAAATTTGTTAAAATAATTCTTGCACTCTTTCCAGAAATCATATAAACTTTATTTCAGGAAGCGCTTTGCTGTCTCTGATGCACATTTATAATGTCATTTTAAAACCAATCGCCTGTTTCTGTTCTGCTGGTAATTCCATGTTTGAGTTTGGCGAGAGGAAGCAGCAGCTGATTGTTCTCCTCCATCCGTCTCCTCAGGAACTCCGCTGCTGTTCGTGATCCCCTGGACCTTTGCTAAAATCTTCTATGAAAACAAAAGGCTCGTGAACACTTTGCTTGATCGGCTTTTATTCGAGTAAACGGTGCTCATGAAACTAAAGGTGTGTTTCCCCCTCAGCTGCTGGATGAATGACCTGCGCTGGATCTGGTGGATCATCAGAGGCCCCATCACCCTCTCGGTCCTGGTGAGTCGTCACAAGATCCACTTCAGCTTCCCTGGGGCTGTGCCTTTGCTTCCTTTAACAAGATGTGCTTCAGCGTGTGATCCTGATCTCCATGTGCTGGAGCTCTACTGAACTTATGGATGGATGGATGGATGGGTGGATGGATGGATGGGTGGATGGATGGGTGGATGGATGGATGGATGGGTGGATGGATGGTCGCAGCGAATCGGCACAGATGGATCGATGCTCTGTGTTTGTTGCAGGTGATTTTCTGCATCTTCCTGAAGATCATTCGACTGCTGCTCTCCAAACTGAAAGCAGACCAGGTGAAGTTCACCGACTACAGGTACAGGTGAGAGTTCTGATTGGCCGATCGCTCTCTCTGTTGAATTTGTGCTTCTGATTGGCTGCTGACGGCTTGCTGTGCGTTTCAGTCTTGCCCGAGCGACTCTGGTGCTCATCCCGCTGCTGGGGGTGCATGAGATCCTCTTCTCTCTGATCATCGACGAGTCTGTGGAGGGAACGCAGCGCTACGCCAGGAACTTCATCCACCTGACGCTCAGCTCCTTCCAGGTCCTTCTTTTGAGTTCTAACCTATAAGGGTTGGGACAAGAATGTTGAACAGTAATGGCCCCAGAGATGCATGTGCTCCACAAGTTTTCTATTGGTCCCTCAGTAGATCTTCCAGGACCTGCTCTGATGATTTGGCTAATATTCTAAAAATAGCTTAAAATACTTCTTAATTCTTCTGCTGGAGTCTCTCTCTCTCTCTCTCTCTCTCCATTATTCTGGTGCCCCCCAGGGTTCAGTTCTGGGTCCGTAACGTTTTCTTAGCCATGCGTTCAGTTCCACAGATCTCTACATTTCACCCGACTCGTCCCTCATCTGTTTCTCCTCCTGCGACTCACAACAAAAAACGTTGTTGATTCGTACTGGACGTACGGTCACGCTTGAGAAGGCCAGCATGACCTCCACAAGCCCTTTACCGTTTCTAGCAGTCTAATGGGAGTAAGAATCTCTCTCGAGCTCAGAGGTGGAGGGGGTTCCAAGATCTTTGGGTCTGGTTCACGGGCTCTGCATAGGTTTCGTTCTGTTTGTTTTCCTGGTGGTGAGGAGATGAAAGCAGTTGTTGGAGATACTGGAGATCAGGTCGACTGGAGAGGAGCACAGAGTTAAACTGATCTTCTGCTCCTGTCCTCCACAGGGTCTGCTGGTGGCGGTGCTCTACTGCTTTGCTAATGGAGAGGTACGGCTTCGGTCAGAACTTTGCCTGTCTGTACAGATCCTGGTAACAACACAAACAGATCTCGCGGTTCCTCTGAGGACCAGATCTGATTCCTGTTGATGATCGCTCTGGGCTGCTGTGGGTCAGACTCAAGAGAGGTTCTCCTTCATGGATCTTCCTGAGGAGGAACGGCTCCCATAGGAGTCTGTTCTGTTCGCTCTCAGCTTCAGCGTTCCCCGACCCAGATGCTGTTATAGAACCAGCTGTTTCAGTTTCTCTGTCCAACCACTGTCTGTATCACAGGTTCAGCAGGAGCTGAGGAAGCGCTGGCAGGTCTTCTGCGAGTCCCACCGATGCTTCTCAGAGATTCACCCCAAACACCTGTGCAGGTGTTCAGAGCGGAACCAGTGCAGCACGACCAATCAGGAGCCGAGACTCACCCCCCGCCTCGCTGCTGCCTACCAAGCAGCTGAGCCCGAGCTTGGTGGGCGGAGCCAGGCCCCAGAATCCTGCCTGAGGAAGAGTCTGTCCAGCAGCGAAGGAGACTTCACTTTAGGAGAAACCATGGAGGAGGTGATGGAGGAGAGCGAGCTCTGAGTGTGCGGAGTTCCTCCTGACTCCTTGCTGGATGATGCTGGAGGAGCGCACCAGAGACACATGGCAAGGACTGTGTATAGTATAAATAAAAGCATGGCAAGGTTTCAAATCGTTTAAATGTTCCACGCACATCTGTAGCTCCTCAAACCAGGACCTCTGCTTCTGTCTCGTCTGATGTTTGATCTTCTCCCAAGTGCCGTGTGTGGAGTGTGCGGGAGATTGGAGAAAGCAGCTCATGAATAAAGTGTCTTCTAGACCCGTGAAGTTGCTCTCTCATCGCTCTCCTTTTTAATACGAGCCTCACTCTCTCAAATATTCTCTTTTGGTTTCTATCACTGACGCTGAGATGGTAAAACAGGAAGTGAAGTCACAGGGACCAGATGGGGTTGCAGGTGGTGCTGCTGATCGCAGGTTTCTCTTGTGGGGTCTCCAGTCCACTGCCTGCACTCACAGTTCATTCGGAAGAGAATCCAGCGCAGGGAGCGCCTCGAACCAGCATCCTTCCCTCTGAGCGGGCGCTTCAGGGATGCAGAGATGTGAACCGTGTCTCTCGAGTGATAACGAACCGGATGCGGCGCATCAATCGATCCTGAGCCTGTG
>SRMA01026331.1:64572-81267 GCA_007224835.1 Danionella cerebrum
TCTTTACGAGGTGCTCTGAGCAGAACCTCTGAACAGCAGACTCCTCAGACATGGTGCTCTGCTCCCGGTTTGGACGATGAAATCGACACACTGTCTAGCATCAGGCTTCCCTGGCGGTTCGGTTCAGATCCGAGAGCTCCGGGTCTCAGACAGCGAGCGATCTGATGAAGATTAGACTGATATTTGTTTTCTGACCTGAGATCGACTGGCACCGCGTACTGTGAAGCTGGTGTTTCAGTTTCACCGTCCAAAGTTTCTCTGTCAGCTGTGTGTAGCTGCAGTTTTTCTCGTGGCAGGGCTTCGTTATGCTTTGCTTGTTCCAGATCTCCGTCTCAGTTATTATTCTTTACATCATTGTTTAGATGATTCCTGCGGGAGCTGAGTGAGAGAGATGTAAAGCAGCGGCTGAGGAATGAAAACACTGAAACACAATGAGACGTTAATCACAGCCCTGCTGTCGACTCTGAGTCCGCAGCCAATCAAACACCGATGAGAGAGTTTCAGTTCGAGTTCAGAAACGTTAGAGTTGAGCTTAAAAGAAGAAGAGAACTGTGAGATCAAATGATGGACCAGAAACAAAAATAGAAAACCCAGAGCTCCACATCAGCCAGTGTTTCCTTTTCGTCGTCCAGTTCTTTGTTGTTACGAGTGAATCTTAAAGAAACGGAAGAGTCCTTCAGAAGAGCGTTGGAACATCTTTACTGGCATCTCATGGAGCTCACAGACCTTGGGATGTTTGGTGTGGCTGATGTCAAAGAGGTAAGGTTCCTGAGGCTGCAGAGCTTCTACCGGATTCATCTTTTCCCCGAAACATAAAGTTGGCCTTCATAATAAAACTTCTCCAACGTCCTCCTGAGCACCAGCCTCTTCCTCTCTGTCTCTCAGAGCCCCTTTGATCTGTCTCAGAGTCGCCGTCTTCATCACGCGGCAGCTCAGCCTTTTCAGACCCGCTGCTGGGCCTGGATCTCTTTAGAATTGGTCCAGTGCAGACTCACGAAAAGATGCTCTTGTTTTGAGAAATGCTTTCTGACCACCATGCTTCCGAACTTTACACGCTGCAGGTGAGCGTGTGATGCACCTGAGCAGCGGTGAACGGAGCTCTGGGCTTCACCGGACACTGGTACTGGTCCACCTCGAACTCCACGCTCCATGATTCAGATCGGATCAGATTCAGATGTTTGATGTTTTCAGACGAGAGCTTCCCGCAGAAGCTCGAGAAGGTGAGATCCGACAGCAATGTTTCACTCTCTCAGACCACGTGAGGAACCGAACCAGAACCAGAGCATTTCTTCTACTCCAGACACGTTTCGTTTGGAGCTCTTCTAAAAATAGAATTTTTTTTAATGTGATAAACTCGCTCCTTTGGCTTCTTTCTCCTCCACAGCTGGAGTTCATTACAGCCCAGAGCTGGAGATGCTGGGGATTCTTCTCTCCGTCGCTCCTCGAGAGCTTGTTGTAAATGCTTGTCTTTATTTTCGTTACTGTAAAGATGAATTCATCAACCAAGACACATCTTTACAGATTTTCCATTGAACCCAGAGGAGGCCCCTGGCATCACCCTCACCTGCATCACCAGGTGCTGGACATTACATTCTTCTTTGGCCCGCTGTGGACTGATGGGAGCGTGGAAAACTACTGATATGAAACAAAGTGGAGAGATGAGTCCGGATGCTCGTACCGGTGAATCTGAGTCCGAGCCGCAGGCTTCACCGGACGCCCGATTTTTATTTATTTATTTATTTATTTATTTATTTATTTACAGCATTTAATGTCCTCATTTACAGGCACAGCTCGTAATCGGTTTGATCTAGGCATTAATGGCATGACGCATGTCGTTAGATGCTGTATCATTATAGATTTAATATGGCAAGCTGAATAAACAATTAAAGGTTCCTGGTATATTGCTTGATTCCATGATCAGCTCTGTTTAAAGAGAGGAAGTGTGTCTCCGAGCCACATCTGCTGCCGATGGTTTTCCTTCTGTCGTTCAAGACCGTAGAACAATCTGTGTAAGAACATCCAGCACGATGAACCTCAAGAGCTCCTCCTTTACTCCAGATATCATCTGCGCTCCTCCCTGGGGAGCATCTGTGCGGTTACAGCTGCTTTTGCGATTTTTCAGTTGGAAAATAAATTAATTTTGTTTAAATGAGGAGAAACATCATTTACATAAAATTAGTGAATTAATGCTGACAATTAAATTAAAACACTATACAGTGTACAGTATGTATAGTGTATAATAGTAACATGAAAGCTATAACGTAAAATTATATAAAAAAAGAATGTTTTGCAGATCAAGGATGAGATACTGTCATTTAAAATACTTCAACAAGGTTCAAATCGTCCCATATTTTGTATTCGAGGTCAAAGAAGAACAATATTAAGAAAATGGTTTTCTCTTCACGAAACAGTGATGTTGTGATTCCCAGAGAATCGTATTCTAATTATGATTTGTTATTGTTCATCACATTCATTCTCTGAGCATGTGTGTGCGGGCGTGTTTCTTTTGATTTGGACCAATCAGTGCGGTGGGCGGGCCTATAAAAGCAGGCATGCTCTTCATTCGTTCGCCGCTCTCTCCGTGTCTCAGAGTCCCGCTGCAGCAGTCTGGTATTCAGTGTTGCTATGGCATTAGCATCAGTACCCGTTTTCCCCGTCCTTTTGGACTTGTGATCCCGCCCCTCCCGTAATACTGCTCTGAGTGATCTCTGCTTTTCCAAAAGACACTCTGCACGAAAAGTTTCTGACTTTCATGTGAGCTTTTGTGTGGGCATGGTCTGCTGTGCACGGAGTTTGCCCAGACGAAGAGACCGGCAGTCCGGCACCAGAGCGTCGCTGAAGTACAACTCTTCGTCATTCCGCAGAGGAAACCTGGTCTCCTTGATGTTGTGAAGCTGCATTCAAGTCACATGACTCTGAATCCCTCGATGGCGTCGGTCGAGATGACAGTGACTCGTGTTTGCTTGTAAGAATGACTTTGGAGAACCCGATTGTCTCTGGATCCGTTCGTATGCTAAAGCGAGGCACTCCAGAGATGATTGGGTTCCTGTGTGACAGAGAATCAAACTCCTGAAGCATTTCGACTCGAGATTGATGCTAGGAGTCTCGGAGACTCCGGATAACGGTTAATCGAGAGTCACTCTACATCCCGATGCTCCATCCAGAGTCACTTTAGATTGTGACGATCGACCTGGAGGCTGTCTGTGAATAGTTGTGATGATGATGATTCAGGCTTCATCTTCTCGTATCTCCTGATCACTGATGCTCCACTCCGATCTTCTGCTCCGTGAGGAACCCTAGTTTCGATCAGATTATCTGGAACCATCTCATGCTGTAGAGTCTGTAGAACATCTGCTTTCTATTATCAGCAGCTTTTGTTTCAAACGGCAAACATGCAGCGGATTAGTTCCAATAATGTCACAGAAGCTCTTGTGGAACCATGAGCTTCTACTCCAGGTATTTCACAGTGTGAAGTCAGAAAGATGACGAGCCTAAAATAGTCTGAAATGCAGAATTACATCATCGATGGCCTCCAAACACAGCCTTGGTTAGAAGATGAGCTTATTCAGGCCTCCTGAAGAAAAGCTCTCCTGCACCTTGGAACTGAAAGCCCCCGCTTTCCCCGCTGGCTTCAGGAGAACCCCAAAGCAATGCTGCGGTTGTTTCAGTTTCACTGGCCGCCCTCTGGGCATACTCTGTGTTAAAGGTACAGATTGATCTGTTCATCACAGTCGTGTCGAGGGACCCAGGAGCATGTTCTGTAGCACCAGTAACGCGGCCGTGGATTGCTGCAGGTTTTCAAGCATGAATATGTGAGCAGAAGTTATTCTTAGAGTGTGATCTCTGAGCCGCTGGAGTAATGTTCCGCTCCTCACTATCGCTCGGTTTCCTCACGCTGATATCCTGGGCTCAAGTGAACGAAAGCTGTTCTTCATCAGCGTGAGTCATGCTCCAGAGATGCCAGGTCCTTTTTCAGTGCTTCCAGTGGTGAGGGAAGGAACCGTTAAGTGCTTGCCTGGAGATGATTCTTAATCCAGAGAGACTCTAGAGTGAATCCAGAGCAGCTTCGGATCAGTGTGAGTCAATACTCCTGGAATAGCTCCTAAGTCTCTGCAAGGCTGCGTTTGATGAGCTTCTGTGATGTACTGAAGGTGTAGAAGAGGAGCATCTCAGATCTCCAGGCCTTTCTCAGGGGTTCAGAGAAGTACAGACAACTTTTAGCCAGAGTTTGTAAATGCGTTCAAAACCGTCTCTACGAAAAGGCTTCGAGAGGAGCCCGTAGAGATGAGCTGGACACAGATCACGAGAAGGTCAAGCTCAGGTGCTCATCAGAGATGCAACGAGAGGAGCTCAGCAGCGTGTGGAAGCATATCACCAGGATGTTTCTGACGCTCTCTTCCTTTTCTTTAATGATGTTTTCACTGGGTTCATTGAGGTGTGGTTTTGTGACAGGGATTAGAAGGATTACTGAAGTCCACCCAACACACACGCACACACACACACACACACACACACACACACACACACACGCACACACACACACGCACACAGTCACGCTCTCATCCTCCAGCACAAGTCTGAGTTTAACCCTTACGACTCGTCTGAGCGAGGGGTGCTTGTGAACCCTGAGCAGCTCCAGTCGATGCGCTCCCCAGTGATTAAACCAAAATAAAACTTCAGAACTGGAGACGAGGACCGGGTCTCAGAATCTTCTCCAGTGATTCCAGTTAACGTCTGGAAGGAGTTTCCTCGCCGTTTGGTCTGGAGGAGTTATCGTAATCCCTTTGCTCCTGAACTGAAGAGAGTTCATTTCAGTGTGTACATAACATCAGGAGGAACAAAACCTCGACAGAGCTCTACTGTGAACTCACCCGCGTCCGAGAGGAATTGCTCGCTGCCCTGCTCCTCAACGTCTCGGAGGATGTGTCCCCCTCCCTTTGTTTGTGTGACTCTGTACCCTGTGTGCTCCAGCAGTCACATGACTCGAGTTCAAGATGATCCAGTGTCTGCCACAGGTTCTGTTGAAGATCCAGGGTCTCCCAGCTGAACATCTTTCGCTCTGCAGGAATCCAACAAAATATCTTCTGCTGCGTGTGACCCAGTTGTGATAAAAAGAATGAAAGTATGATTGATTCTAGAATGCATCTCCCTGACCTCTCTCTCATGCTCTTTACATCTCCCCTTTCTCTCCCTCTCGCTCCTCTCCATGGCGTTCCTGAGCCTGAGGTATGTTCACAGCTCATTTGAAGAATGTTGTACACAAACCTGCTTTGACTTCTTCTCCTCTATCCAGGAATAGATCACAAGGAGATGGACTCTATTGTCGGGAGCTGCTGTGATCGAGGGTGGCAGACGTTTGCCTCTCCTTGGCGTTGTGTAGGTACAGGTATACCCCTGTACTTTACCCCTTGAGATCTGAACTTTAACCGCTTCCGCTGAGCCCTGAGGATGATCCTCACGAGGGAGAGCAGTTAATGATGAGTTTGTTTGCAGAGGGTACTCTGGGATTATCAGAGTGGTGTCAGGAATCAGGATGATCTTCTGTTTGGGCTGCTCTAGACCCAGACGACCTGCCCCTGCTCTCCCTCACTCCCCTCCGCTGCAGCTGAATGCTCTGAGAAGAAGAATGAACAAAAATAACAGTCCAGGATAGAGGTGATTGGAGAAATGTGTGTCTGAGGCTGTGTGGAAACTTTAATCTGGCCCTTGGGCTGAGCCATCAGATAAGGTAGCGTTCCCGTGAGACGTTCCACGACTAAAAACAGCACTCGGTGGGAAACAAGAACCAAAAAGTTCAGTTCTCCCCCAAACCTCAGGCCAGAGAAGCTCATCAGCAGATCTGGCCTTGAGGTGGACCTCCACTCATCTGTCTCTGTATCTGCATGTGTTACCCAGCCTTAAGCTTCAGGATCGTTCTTCCAGAGGCTTCAGGTTAAACCAGTCGATCGAGCAAGGTGAGAACTCCTGAGCTGATCCAGATGCTGCCCTAGAGTTCACGTAAAAAAACAGTGATGTAACATCACCCAAATTTAAATGAATGATAACATACGTCACTAATTTCTCATTTTGAACATTGCAATTAAGTGATTGACTGTTGGGGCGGCGCCCTCTATTGACCAACTGCCATTGTTTTAGCTTTGAGTTGGATTCAGTCATTTGAGTCGTGTGGATGTACTTCTGGTTATTATTCGTAAAACTAAGGAATGATCTCCATCGGAAAACCTGTATAAACGCTGCTCCGGTCGGATTTAACTTTTCTCCCGTCAGATTAAACGGTGCTCTAATCAGATTCAATTCTGCTTCTATCGGATTTAACTCTCCTCAGATCGCATTAACCTCTACTCAGATCGGTATAAACTCTGCTTGCATCAGATTTCACTTTTCTCCAGTTGGATTAAAATCTGCTCTGATCGGAAATAAACTCTGCTTCCGTCGGATTTAACTCTGGTCCGATCCCATTGAAGTCTGCTCCAGTCAGAGTTAACTTTTTTCCGGTCTAATTAAACTCTGCTTTGATCAGATGAAAGTTATCTCCGCACCTGCTGCAGAAGAGTGTTTCTCCCAGTGGTAGAGAGTGAATATCTTTCCCATGAGTGTAGAGTTAAAAATAGAGTTAAAGCTGAAGGCAGGAATAAACTCGTCATGGGAACCCTTGAAACAATCTGTTCGGATTCAAAAGCGTGAGGAAAAGCATCAGCAGCATGTAAATATTTCTGTTCTGAGGACTGAACGGGGGATATTTCTATTCCTGTTGATCTGTATCTGAGCTCGTGTAGAACGACCCTGAGCTTTGGCTGGTCTGAAGCACCAGACATCAGATGATCTTCAGCAGCAGAAGTTCAAACCAGATTATGAAGAGCAGGGTCTGTTGAGATGATGGGATTGGTGATGCGTCATGAACCTGTGGATCTCTCTCTGATGAAAACTCTGCTTCTGATCCTCAGTTTCCTGTATTTTTTCATGAAGCTCTTCCTCCTGTGTTTCATCAACTTTTCAGAGTTTATTCAAATTTATTCTAATCTTCCATGAAGCATAAATATCATCTGCTTCAAAAGCATCCACTGCCATTAGAGCCCATCTGGCATCAGTCTCTCTTTCGCTGCTGGTTCCATTCATCTTTATCTGCTTCTCCTGGAGCTGTGTCTTTGCCCACCCAGGCAGCACACGTCCTGAACAGATCACAGATCAGCAGGAAACTGATGGAAAACAAAAAGCCATCAGCAGAACAACACCATCTCTATCATAGAGCTGAAGGCTTGGACAGTGAAACTGAAACGCTGTTGAGTGCAGGGCTAGGGAAGGCTCTGCTGCTGTGTGTCTCGTGTATTTAAACAACTGTTGATTAGTTTATAGTCGCTGGAAACGACAGGTTTATAATAATCTTACACACCGAGCTTCTGGATCTCAGTTCAAACAAACACAATACACATGTGCAGCATAAACAATCATAACTTGGAGAGGACACACGAGGAGAGTCCCCCTCCCCCCACCCGGTCGTTAGAGGGTGGGGCCTGCTCTTTGAGGCATGAAGCCTGGTGCTTGAGGGCTGGCCCTGATGCTTGCGGTTGGGGCCTGGAGCTTGAAGAGTGGGCCTGGTGCTAGTGGGTGGAGCTTGTTTCAGATGGGGCCTGGTACATGAGGACAGGGCCTGTTGCTTGCGGGTGTGCCCTGATACCTTGAGGGTTGGGTCTGATGCTTGAGGATGGGGCCTGGTGCTTGAGGGTTGGGTATGTTGCTTGAGGATGGGGCCTGGTGCTTGAGGATGGGGCCTGGTGCTTGAGGATGGGGCCTGGTGCTTGAGGGTGGAGCCTGGTGTTTGAAATGATCTCTTTTCTTTGGCTCCAGTATTGAGCAGAAACATTCGCTTGCAGGAATCTGGGACCTCTTCATCTTATAAGGCGCTGTGCTGGAGTGTGTCGTGGATTCTCTGTGTGGATGGAGAACATTGGGCTGATGCTCAGAACATGGCGACCCTCGATCCGACAGACAGACAGACAGAATAGTTTACTGTTTACGCAGACAGCTGTGTCTTTTCCTGGCTGGCCACAGTGATAGAACAAAGTTATGCTTTTTAAAATAATCAGTGCTAGATTTCTCAGATCTGGAGCATGCTGCTGAAGTCGTCGTGAAGCACACTTAAACCTTGGCCTGGGCTCATGGATGTGCGTGGGTGGGTTCCTCCTCTCCGGGAGCCAGCTGAGCGCTGTGAAGGCTGTGGAACATGGAGGAGTGAATGATGTTGAATCTGATTCTGAATGGATGGAGGTCATGTTTGCTCTGAGCTGTTTCTGAGAGCCCCTCTCCTTTGGTTTCTCCAGAAGCTTCAGTAAATGTCAGAGAGCTTAATTTAAACAGTCAGTTTATTATTGTCCAGAGCAGAGCCGGCAACTCTCGGTAAAAATAAACTTGCTCCAATGCCGCTGCTATTTTAAATTCTCAAACATGTTTCTCATGAGGGTTCTGTTCAATGTGCTGGTGCAGCGTGGGATTCCTGTCGGAGCACGCGGCGGCCTCCACCCGTGGATCGAGTGCAGGGATACACACACATTCTCCATCCATCCATCCCTCTGTCTGTAGGGGAATTCATGGCAATCTGACGAGACCTGAACTCTCACCACCTCCGCCACTGCAGTGCTCCAGACCTGGAGATGGAGATGCTCTGGGGAGTCCACATAGGAGAGAGAGAGAGAGAGAGAGAGAGAGAGAGAGAGAGAGAGAGAGAGAGGGAGAGAGAGAGAGAGAGAGAGATAGAGTGGGAGAGAGAGAGAGAGAAGAGAGAGAGATAGAGTGGGAGAGAGAGAGAGTGAAGAGAGAGAGATAGAGTGGGAGAGACAGAGAGAGAGAGAGAGAGAGAGAGAGGGAGAGTTGTGCAGTTCACCCCCCCCCTCCCCGGTCACTCTTTCTCCCTCTACACAGGTGTTTAAATGATGTACATATGACTCCATTGTTCACCTGGTACAGAGAAACAAAGGCCTGTAGTTGGCAGTGTGGAGAGACAGATCTGCTTCAGACTCACTTTTCAAGCTCAAGTCACCGCTGAATCCTGACATTGGCTTTGATTAATAAACGACGAGAAGAGCATGGGTTCCCTCTCTCCCGAGATAAATTTTGGTGGGGAAATTGAGTGTGGATCCTGCGTGGATCCTCAGTGAACAACCTCTCAGTGTACCTCAGGCTACCACTGACTGAAGGGTCACATGATCGTGAACCTCCTTTGACTCAAGTGATTTGCATCCAACAGCCAGCACTCTCCACCAGTACTGGGTTAGGACAGGTTCTGGTTACAGTACTGGTTACCAGTACAGGTTCATGGTCATTTCTGAGAGATTGAGATGCAGAAGATCTCCAGTGTGTCAGGAATTTATAGGAACAAGCTGGAATTCTGCTGCTCATAAAGAGAGCGCCAGGCGGCCAGCTCCGATAAATCACTGAGACTGTGTGTGAGTGGTTCAGCTCATACCACCCAGAGCTGCTGCAGAAGAGAACCTGAAGGAAACACTCACAGAGTACAGCCAGAGCTCTCTGTTCCAATGCAAACATGAGTCAAACACGTTCAGACGGATTCAGGGTCCAGTGTGGGTTCATTTAGAGTGAGTCATCAAGTCAAGAGTGGTTCAGAGAGATTCGTTCCAGTGCGAGCGGCCGAGGGCAGGCCGTATCAAGAGCAGGTCATCTGAGAAGGTGGAGCGTCGAGAGCTAGTTGTTAGAGGCTGGGTTCAGGGATGAGGGACAGGTGTTTTATAGAGTTGGGTGTATTTGGGGTGAATGAGGATGGGGTGGCGCATTCAAGATTGCGGCGTATCCAGGGGCAGGGTGTTTCAAGAGCAGGGCGTTCATGTTCATGGGTGGGGTGTATCTGTGGCCGTTTCGAGAGCTGTTGTCAGAGGGCGGGGTATTTCAAGAGGGGGGCGTATTCGTGTCCACATCGAAAGCAAGTTATCCAAGGGTGGGGCGAAAGAATGATGGAGCGAATGAAGGTGGGGTGTTTCAAGAGTGGGGTAATGGAGAGAGAGCTGGGCATCTGCGAGTAGAAGACTGTTCAGTGAGGCACCTCAGGGCAAATATATCATGGTTCAGTCGAAATGCTTCATCTTGGTTCCGCTCAGTTATTCTTCGAGTTCGAGCAGCAGACTGGATGGAGATAGCTCCATGTTTATCTTTGATGGATCCGCTGCAGCCTCAATATCAGTTTCATTGCTGTGACTCTGGCGGCAGACGTATGTTCCAGCTTTCAGCATGAGCTCAGTTTGAGTTGAGATTGTTTAGACGTGTTTCGAGGAAAATATTTCGGAGACCCGGAGCCAGAGGGGCCGCCTGCTCTGAACGGACTGAAACCAGGATCAAGTTTCTGATCCAGATCCATCCTGACTGGGCTCCCCCTTCTCCCAGGAGTTATTGTTGATGATTTCATCTGATCTGAGCTGTAATCCTGAGCTGTCCCTGATCAATACTGTGGGGGGTATCGCTGGCCCCCCGATCTCCATCTTCTCTGGGCTGGTTTCATGCTGCAGTGGAGGACTGTCCCTCAGAAGCATCTACGCTCTTCTGTGTTATTTTCCACCAGGGCCTGCGCTCCCTCCAGACGAGGTTCTATAAACAAGTTACTCGGCAAGTATTTACACACACCTGAGGCTCGCACACACTCCCTCACACGCTGCTGTCACTCTGTTTAGCATAAGTCACTTTTACAGGTGGAATAAATGTGTGCCGAGCGAGTCGCTGTTTATCAGAGCGACGAGGAGCTGGTTAGCTCTGATAGCACCACTCCTCCCCTGTGTTTATATCAGGAGGAGCTCTAAATACAAGAGCTGGATTACAGCGCCGGGGATTAGCGGCACATTCATTTACCGCTCGAGTTTACATTAACCGCTCGGGACGGAGCACTTTCATTGTTTCCTGTGAGCAGTACATCTCTCTGTGTTTATTAGCGTTACTTCTGGTAATCTGGCGAGCGGCAGAGGGATGGGAGTAAATTTTCCCTGAAGTGTTAGTGTAAATATATTATATTCCATATGATCTACTGTGCATCACAGTGGAAAATCAGGAGCCCGTCAGTCATCCAGAGTCCGCTTCTCTTCATTACGTGAGATGTTTTCATCTGTTGTGGGAACTGGTGACCGCTGACACACAGCAGGCTGAGACACAAGTGCTCCTCAGTGTGAGACCGACAGCAGGTCCACGAGGATGTCACGAGGAGACCCAGAATAGAGCCGCATTGGGTGTTTGAGCAGGTGCTTCGGATCCTTTAGTTTAATTAAAGGAAGTCTTTTCTCTTTTTAATGTCAAGTGTGCAGTTTAGTTACAACGAGGGAATGCTGAGGCCTTACCAAGAGCTGCTGGTAGAGGCAGAGCCCTCGATATAGCAAAGAAACATTTCTAGGGCCAGGGTCCTTCTGAGGGCTGCAAACCTGGCCTGACCTGTTCTGTTGAGTGCGACAGGAAGCAGTTCATCTCTACCCAGTGCTCTTGCCTCCATGAAGCCATTGTTCACGGAGCAAACCACGGCTAAACTGAGCTTCATGCCAGAACCTTCAGCAGAGAGCGGGCCGGAGGAGACACAGACATCATGCTCCCTTCCTCCACACCCTCCCTCTTTCGGCTGGTCAGTGTGTTAATTCCTCCCGCCACTGCTTTCTGACTGCTGGAGTCACACCAGGAGTTGTAGCAGAGCCATGAAGTCCTCAGTGAAAGCCTCCTCGGTACTGGCTCTGACTCAAGGTGCACTGGTGACCACTGAGAGAGAGAGAGAGAGAGAGAGAGAGAGAGAGGGGGGGGGGGTATTGATTCGCTCTCAAATTCTGTGATCGATTGAAAAACATAGAGATGTAAATAAATGAATGCAAAGGTTTGGGCCCGGCATGATTCTTTCCATCTGTGCTGGGGGATGGTCAGTGAAACTGAAACAGCTGGTGTTAGATCATGTGATTAATTCGTCTGGGCTCATTTTTGGTTCTCTGCAATACTTTCAAGTTTTCCAGTTTTACGGACCAGCCCTGCACACCTCCAGGAGAGCTCCGCTTGCCCTGGAGGTCAGGATGAGCGCTGCTCCTCAGAAGAACAGTAAATCAGTTTGTCTAGAGCAATAATAAATCTGAGCATGGCTTTGATAACACAGAGTATTATTCCAAGCTCTCAGACGCGTGAGCGAGCGCCCCCGAAAACACACATTATTAAAGAAAACAGAGGGAGTCTGGGTGGAGGAGGGGGTGGGGTGTGGTGGTTTCATGGAGTGGTGAAGCCTGAGCAGCAGCTCTGTCTTCATTCGATTCCACTCAGCAAAGCTTCATTTCATCAGCGCGAAGGACTCGGTGTCGTCTTGAGGCTCAGAGTAACTGGTGACCTGACTTCTCATCTTCTCCCAGTAACGAGCGTGTGGATCACTGGGGCTACATCTCAGCTGCTGGTCACAGAAAACATTGATTAGTTCTGAAGATACAGACACAGAGAAACTCTGAGTGAGTGCAACACTCGGCTCTTAGCTGCGGCTGCTTTTGCCTGAATTCCTGCAGCGATGATTGATCCGTCTGTGGCTCTGTAGAACCCCATAGAACATCTCTGGGGTACTGTGAGCTGGAGAGAAGAGCTGGAGGCCACTATCAGAATTACTCCTCAGCTGACCAGGTAGACCTTGTAGCTCAGAAAACCCAGTGATCACATGACACCCCAAACAACGAGTGACCGTGGAAACCACTCTGGAGCTCAAGCAGTGTGGATTCTGTGCCTCTCCGCTCTTCCTCCAGACTCTGGGAGCTTGAGTTCCGAAGGCAGTTCAACATTCACTTTCATCAGAGACCATAACTTTGGAGAAACCCATAGATGGGGCCATCCATCATCCAGACTGAAGTCCTGAAGGTCACGTTGCCCTGAGTTGAAGTCCCTGGATGCTGTGCTCTGTAATGTCATGTGCAGTTGGGGGCCATGGGTCTGGACTGGGTGACTCTGAGGCTGTGGTTGAGAGGTCCTGCCTCGAGCGGAGGAGTTCTCTTGCTCATTGTGAGGGGAGCATCGAACAGCAGATCGACAGATGGTTTCTGCATCGATGCTGTCGATGTGCTCTTCTGCTCGGCAAAGCTCTCACTGGTCTCTCCTACCCTCACCTCCAGCCCTGAGCTCTGGAGCAAGGGTGAGGAGTTCTGTCCCACAGGAGAGAAGGAAGTCTGGGTGACTCTCCAGTGAAAGTTTTTCCTGTGATGTGCCCTGGATGAGGCGTGTTCCTCCCTCATCATCTGAAGCTCAGATGGAACCCAGTGCTGTTACCCTCAGCCTCGTTCACCTCCTCGATGCAGGTCCCTCACCAGCAGCAGGTACAAGGTGGGCAGGTGTTCCTACAGGTAACTACTTCCTGTTTCGTGTCTTCAGATTGGAGCTCACTCTACCCCCCCCCTCCACCCCGTTCTCTCTCTCTCTCTCTCTGAGAAGCAGCTCAGGGGTTATTCTGGAATCTTCAGAATTCAGCTGTTCCATCTCAGCGTCTCCTCAAACCTGTGGAACCCGGAGCTTTAGATCAAAGAGGGTTGCTTCTGGGCGGCGGGGGCCAGGGCTCAGCTTCCCGTGAGAGCGAGAGCTCTTAAACTGATCATTGAGCTGAAAACGGAACATCCTCTCCTGAACTCTGAGCGCCGCTGAAGATCCTTGAGTTCAGCCCTGAGACACTTGAACTTCTGCTGGAGTCTGAGCTGGAAGCAGCCCCTGTAGCCTCCTGCCTTGATGATGTTAGGGTTGAACCGGTGGAAGCGGCGGATCTCAGAGCAGAGAAGCACACTCGACTGGCTCGTGAAAAACTAGTAGTAGGATTAAAAGAGGAGTGTTTGAAGTTTGTGATCTGGAAGCTGATGATCTGAACATTTCTCTTCCTGGTCAGTGAGCTGAGAGACGAGAGCAGCATTCTCTTCATTCCTCAAGAATCCACCTCAGAACATGTGCTTACACCAAAAACATCTCAGCTCAGAGTGGGAGTGAAGTCTCTTTCTGCTGGATCTTGCGTTCAGAAGCTTGCTGCGTTTCTCTGATGTTGGTGTTCTGTGCTTCCCCAGGGTTCTAGATGGCTAATAATAGAGCGTCTGTACTGCAAAGGAACCGTCCTGAGAATCGAGCCCTGAGCTGCTTCAGATGGAGTAGGTTCATGCGCTGATGTTAACAATATCTACATCACTTCAAGAGCTTCATCAGATCAGAGCGTGTCTGCTGAGCATTACGCTCAGCTTCGAATGACGGCTGCTGATGAAGCTCCGTTCTCCATCTGCTGGAGCTCTATGGTTCATCACTCAGAGGAAACCGTCCTGCCAGCGAAAACACGGCAGCCTCCTGAAACTCTGAGAAGTGCATCTGGGCATTTAATTATAATTAATCCTAGGATTTCTGCCTTAACTCCTTTAACGAGGTTATAGCACAATGAATGAGAGCCAGGAGCAATGCTTTCTGTCCAGTGATCAGCTCTGAATAATAGTGATCGGCTTAAAATAAAGGTAATAGTTTCTCCATCCAAACCTGAAGCTCTACACCGAACGGTGTTTCTATTTCACCGTCCAAACCTCCAGCTCTACACCGAACAGTGTTTCAGTTTCACCGTCCAAACCTCCACCTCTACACCGCATGGTTTTTCAGTTTCACTGTCCAAACCTCCACCTCTACACTGAACAATGTTTCAGTTTCACCGTCCAAACCTCCACCTCTACACTGAACAGTGTTTCAGTTTCATCGTCTAAACCTCCACCTCTACACCGAACAGTGTTTCAGTTTCACCGTCCAAACCTCCAGCTCTACACTGAACAGTGTTTCAGTTTCACCGTCCAAACCTCCAGCTCTACACTGAACAGTGTTTCAGTTTCACCGTCCAAACCTGCAGTTCTACACTGAACAATGTTTCAGTTTCACCGTCCAAACCTCCACCTCTACACTGAACAGTGTTTCAGTTTCATCGTCTAAACCTCCAGCTCTACACCGAATGGTGTTTCTATTTCACCGTCCAAACCTCCAGCTCTACACCGAACAGTGTTTCAGTTTCACCGTCCAAACCTGCAGTTCTACACCGAACAGTGTTTCAGTTTCACCGTCCAAACCTGCAGTTCTACACTGAACAATGTTTCAGTTTCACCGTCCAAACCTCCACCTCTACACTGAACAGTGTTTCAGTTTCATCGTCTAAACCTCCAGCTCTACACTGAACAGTGTTTCAGTTTCACCGTCCAAACCTCCAGCTCTACACTGAACAGTGTTTCAGTTTCACCGTCCAAACCTCCAGCTCTACACCGAACAGTGTTTCAGTTTCACCGTCCAAACCTCCAGCTCTACACCGAACAGTGTTTCAGTTTCACCGTCCAATCCTCCAGTGTTTGTACCCCAACAGTCTCCTTCCCTCCCCTCTTCCCGCTCTCTCCTTCCCCCTCTCTGGATGAGCTCATGCTCTATTCTCGGAGGTTAATAACGCTGTAACGGCTGTGTGATAAACAAATGTCTCGCTGAAGACGAGTGAGGGCCGCTGTGACCTGAAGCACACTCCGGCGGACACACGCTGCTGCCAGAGCTGAGTTTCAGGGTTCGATCTCCAGTGAAAGTGTATGTGGCCATCGAAGGTCTGTGCTCTCCATCTATAGCTCTTCTCTCTGCTCCACGAATCATCGATGGACTGGCTCAGAAGCGAGTTTTCAGAAGCCAGACTGGTTCTCAGTACTGGAGGAAAATAAACATAATAAAATCAATCGAGTGATGAGTTTAATATTTAATGAATCCGTCTGCGAGTCCCTCGCTATAGAGGATCCTGATGATTGATTCTGGCTCTGTGTTTGTTTTGCTCCGGTGGATCTTAGTTATTAAAGCTGGGTGAGGGTCCTGCGTCAGGTGGATCAGGTCTCTCTCTCGTACGCTCGCACCGGTGTGTTCTTCATTAGCGCCGGAGCTCTGAGCCGCTGCTGTTCGTTTCTTTTGAACACATGGAGTCTGAGAGCCAAAGCAAACATGGCGTACTCTCTGCCTCTCTGGAGCACATTCCAGAGGCTCTGGAGAACGTGCTCATGCTCCATCAACTGCTCCTCCTTCTGCTCCTTCATTGAGGACCCCGGAGAGGCTCCATACTGCTCCATCAGGTCCGTACCAAATGACTCCTTTTTTTGTTCATTTATATTTAATTAAATAATCAATGACACTTAAATCAAGAACATTAGAACATTAAATCAAAGAATTAAGCAAAACACACGTGAAACATTAAGAGCTGCCTTTTCCAAGGGGTCACATGAAAGATTTAATAATGTGGGTCTCAAGAGTTTTTTATTTGCGTTCATAAAGTACTTTGATAATGTATTAGATGTTCTTCCAAAGCATAAAGAAAAGTCCCAAACGGAAAAGAATTGAGTTCCAGAATGTGGTTCTGATGAGTAAGATTCAGTTCAGTGTGATTCTGTTTGCTCTGTATGACTCGGTTCATCTTGATTCTGTATGACTCGGTTCATCTTGATTCTGTATGACTCAGTTCATCTTGATTCTGTTTGCTCTGTATGACTCGGTTCATCTTGATTCTGTTTGATTCTGTTTGCTCTGTATGACTCGGTTCATCTTAATTCTGTTTGCTCTGTATGACTCGGTTCATCTTGATTCTGTTTGCTCTTTATGACTCGGTTCATCTTGATTCTGTTTGCTCTGTATGACTCGGTTCATCTTGATTCTGTTTGCTCTTTATGACTCGGTTCATCTTGATTCTGT